>PVLA01000428.1:96500-563947 GCA_004027455.1 Hydrochoerus hydrochaeris | reverse complement strand
ATCATAAACAGAGATGTAGAGAAGGAGAAGCTGGGTGTTGTGGGTTTCTCTAAGTGTTGCTGATTGAGCTATTGGTTCTCCTGGAGGAGCTCTGGTTCTTACATCGAGCATCACTTCTTGGCTCCGGAACAAAAATATGTGCTGTTTAATCTCCAGCACAAACTCATCATGCTGACTTTCTGGCAGGTACTCCACCGTTTTTATCGTCAGAGGAGCTCAGGGCCTCAGTGTCCCTGAGGATGGCTGTGGTGCTTTTCAGGACAGCTGTAGTCTTTATTATGAGCATGACTTCTCAGCCCCAGTGTAGATCCTCAACCTACCAGCACAGCTCCTTTACCCCACTGGCATAGATTTTCTAGCTTCCACCACTGACCTTTGGGCCTGCCCAGGGCAGCTCCATAAAATAGACTGTATGAGTCCTTCTTGTGGGCTCTAGACCTCCAGTTGGACTATTGGGAGGCATTATCATGGGCTCTAGAATTTCATCTGGACTCATGCAGGACATTGCTTTGGGATCTACGCCCTCGGTTGAACCTTCCAGGTCTTTAATGTTGTAGACAGATTTCCTGCACTTTCTTGTGTTAAACTCTGGGTGACCATCATAAACAATATTATAAATTCTGTGTCTTGATTCTAATTGTTCTTCTCCCAGCCCCTGACTACAGCATATGCTATCATCAGAATAAAAAAGGAAGAGGGCATAAGAGATTGTCAGCAAGAAACAGTTCTATGTAACAGGGGAAATGTGTGTTTATTCGTGGGAGCTGTCTTTTTTTCTGTAGGATTACTATCATATCCACCAATATTTTTCCATTTCTTCTGTATTTTCCATCCTCTTAGAATACAAGTTCTTGAAGAGGTGCAGATGATCTCCTGGGTTTATAAAGGATCTGTTGTGATTTCACCCTTTTAGTTATGAATTGTGTGGACTTGAGTCTTTTCTTTTTTTGATAATGTTGGCTAAGTGCTCGATGATTTAATTTACTCTCTTATAGAACCTACTGTTTGATTCAATGATACTTCATATTTTTATTAGACTCTATTGCATTTATTTCTGCTCTGATCTGTATAATTTCCTGTGGCATTTTTGGGCTTGACCTGCTCTTCTATTTTCTGGAAGTTTGAGGTTCAATATTAAGTTATTTGTGCTTGCTCTGTTTTCATGATAGGGATATTCACTGCTATAAATTTCTGTCCAAGGACTACTTTTAACATGTTTCATAAGTTCCTGTATGTTGTATTGGTATTTCCATTTAATTGTAGAAACTCTCTAATTTCTTCTTTATTTTCATTTTTAACCCACTGGTTGTTCAGAATGTGTTATCTCATCTCATTTCCATGTGTTTATGAAATTCTTGTGGGCTGTTTTGGCATTGATTTCCAAATTCATTGCAGAATAATGATAATATTCTGATAATATTCATGGGACAATTTCAATTATTTTGCATTTACTTAAGCATGTTCCATGAGCTAGTATGTGGTTTATTTTGGAGAATGTCCAGTGTCCAGCTGAGAAGAATGAGCATTCTTATGTTGTGGGATGGAGCACTCTATAGACATCTACTAAGTCCATTTTTTCAAAAGCCTGGTTCAGTTCTAATATTTCATTGTTGAACTTTTGGCTAATTGTTCTGTCTATTTGTGACAGTGAGGTATTGAGATCCCTTAATACAATTGTATTAGTGCTTGTTTGGTTTTTTATTCAGTACTGTTTGTTTTATATAGATGGATACAATGGTATTTGTTGCATATAAGTATAACTGTTATCTCTTACTCTTGGATTGTTCCCTTTATAAGTATATCATGGCCTTCTTTGTGTCTTTTAATGAAAGTGGCTTGAAATCAATTTTGCAAATAACATAGCTACCTCTGCTTTTCTCTGGATTCCTATTACATGGAATAGTTTTTCATCCATTGGCTTTTAGTATATGAGATTCTTTTTTGAATTACATGCATTTCTTGTGTGTAGCATATTATTGGACCATGCCTTTGACCAATTTTGCCAGTCTATTTCTTCTGATTGAACTGAAACCATTACATTGATAGTTATAACTGATATGTATTGATTTATCCTTGTCATTGTTATTTTCCTGTTGTTGACTCCCTCTTTTTTCTCCCTCTGTTTAATTGCTTGCCTTGCCTGGCGGATTACTTCTTATGGGGTTCATGAAGTTAAAATATTTGTTATCTCTTTCTAGAATGTCCTTCAAGACATTTTGCAGTGCTTGTTTGGTGTTCATGATTTTACTCAAGTGTTCTTTGTCATGGAAGTTAATTATTTTTCTATCAAATTTGAAAGATAGTTTTGGGTTGGAGGTTAATTTTCTTTTAGGACTTGAAATACTTCATTCCAAGCTCTGCTTCACTTGAGGATTTGTGCCGAGAAGTCAGCTGTGATTCTGATGGATTTGACTTCATAGATGATTTTTTCTTTTCTCAGGCAGGTTTTAATACTCTGTCCTTTTGTTGAATTTCTGACATCTTGACTATTACATGCTTTGTTATAGTTTTTTTTATCATGGTTAATTGAATTTCTGTATGTCTCACTAATCTGTACATATAAAACTATTTCCCTACTAGGGAAGTTCTTTGCCATGATGTCTGTGAGCAGGTTTTCTTTAAAATATCATTTATACTATATCCTGATTTTTAATTTACTATAATCCAACTTATGTTCTTCTTATTTGCATCATCAAGCAGCTGCTAGATTTATTTCTCATGGTCCCTGGCTATTGTTAAGAAATCTTTCTTTTCATAATCACAAACTGCAAGCCTGTCTTCTCTGTTTGAGATTCTGTCCTCACAGTGGTATACTCTGCTGAAGATATTTTCAATGTAATTGTTAAACTCCTGAATATCTGCTTGAATCTATTTTTTGGATTCCATTTATTTCCTATGATATGCATTCAGGTTCCTACATCATTTTCCTAAATTATTGTACTTTTTAAATCTCTTGCTGCTCTAGATTTACATCATGTTTTTAACTGTAGTCACAATCATTATCAGAGGAATTATTTCTGATCTTATTTTTTATAGAGCCTTGTTCATTTGCTTTCTTGCTGCCACTTCAGAGTGTCCCATTTGGTGACTTTTGGGTTGTCTTACCTCATTGCCCCCTGAGTTTGCCTTTGGTGAACAGAATGCCTGGGTCACATCTTAAGTGTTTTCTCATTTTCTGTTTTATTTTTGTTTAATTCCTGTGTTGTTGCTTGTAAATTTTCTACAGTGAGTAGTTTTATTGCTAGTATTTAGAACCTTTAGGAAACAGTTATAGTTGGCTTTTGGATTTTGTCTGTTGGAAGATCCTACCTCTTCAATTTACTGAAGATGGAATGTTGCTGTCTACTTGGCTCAACCCCTGCTTCTTTGGTATCGGCCCACAAGAGTTTGTACAAACCTTAGGCAATCTAAGTCTTCCTATACCGGGAAGAACAGCTGGTTAAAACAATTACATCACTTTAGCTAAAGTGGTACAATTGGCAATAGGAATAGCATCAAATACATCTTGGAAAATGAAAAACTGATACAACCATTAATTTTCCAACTTCAAATGTATGAATTAGATTTGTCGTTATACACCAAAAATCTGAAACAAACCAGAAACTTATATGCAGTAAATAAGTTCTTAATATGCCAGTTTTACCCTCAATGCAGAAAATTTAAAAGGGCTTAGATGAAAAAATAAAGATGCAAAGAAGTGAAACATTAGAAGCAACATTAGAGGGCAAATAAGGATCAAGCAAACTTTAGGAAACTGGTGCAGAAGACAGGAGAGAAAGAGAGAGGAAATAAAAGACAGAATGGAACATAATAACAAACAGAAAAATTACAAATGACTTTTTCACTCATATAAAAAGATTAATCAATGAAAACGAGAGAAAAACAGGAAAAGAGAGACAGAAAATAATGTCCACTTCAAGGTGTATCTCTGTGTGTTGACAGATAATGTGTGTTGACAGAGTCTAGGTCCATGTTGATTTATCCTAGCAAGCCAAAAATAGCATTACAGCAAGGTACTAGACAATTTCAGTGACCTTGCACCTCATTTCACCTGAAGTTCAGGCTGGTTTCTGGCCATGTGGCTGGAACCATATGTGTACAGCATGCAGCAGTCAGCACATTTTCTGTAGACCTGAAATCAGCTGAGAGCTGCTATATGGATCCAGCAGTTGGCCCTTATCTAAGATGGCTCCTGGCCACTTGCCCTCTCCCAAGAGATGGCTTAATCTACCCCACTCACCAGCCAGTGCAGTCCATGATATCTACTGCTCTTTTGCACTGCTGTATCTCTCCATGGAAGCCTTTGGGGTTGCTAGCAGTCACCAGGTGTCTGCAGGTTTGAACTCCTTCTCTCATGCAATGAGTCCTGATGCAGGGAGAAGGCATTGCCTTCCACCTCCTTCTTCATTGCAGTGTCTCTCTTTGCTCTCCCTGTGGGTTTCAGTTCTCATTTCAGATCTTTCTTGCATCCAGGGAACCTACTTCTTTTCTTTCCCTCTGTTTCATGTTGCTATGCTGTGGTGTCTGGACACCAAATCTTGAAGAGCATTTTCTTGTGCTGCTTACCATGCCATCATCTTCCCAGGAGTCCTCAAAAGGATGACTCTTATGTAAACTGTATCACAATTGGAAAACTTCAACACAGAAATAAGAGAAATAAAGTAGAAAAAAACAATAAAGTAAATGAAACTAAAAATGAGTTCTCTGATACTTTCTAAAATTCATAAACATGTAGCCAGAATGATCAAGAAAGAAGATACAGATTACCAATATCAGCAGTGATAGAGGTGAGATTATTATAGGTTCTACATGAAGTGAAAGGATAATAAGGAAATATGAAGAATAGTGTCATGTAACTCAATTCAACAACTCAGATGACATGGACAAATTCCTCGAAAGATATGCCCTGCAAAAGCTCAATGAAGAAATTATAGGTAACTTGAATAGCACTATATGGATTGAAGCAATTGAATTTGAATTTTTAAAAACTCTTCCTTCAAAGAAAATTCCACAGGAGGCTGAAGCAGGAAGCTCACTTGGAGTTTGATTGTAGCCTGATCTACGTACCAAGTTCAAGGCCATCCTGCAGTATAAAGCAAGACCCCATCTCAAGGAAAAAAAAAAGAAAGAAGAAAGAAAATTCCAAGCTAAAAACCTTTACTGGTGAGTTCTTCTGTATTGGTTTTTTTATTTCACTATGAAAATTTACCATATACCTAGTTGCTCAAATATTATATATTTACTATTTTATCATTCCATAGGTCACGTGTCTGATGTAGGTAGCAATCAAAGTGCTAGCAGGGATTCATTCATTCGGGATGCTCTAGAGGATTTATTTTCCAATTTGGAGAAGTTGCTCATATTCCTTGGCTCTTGGTGCACTTCAGTCTTCAAAGCCAGCAAAGGTCAGTTGAGTGTAGTATCACATTATGTTCATACTTTTTTTCTTTCTTTTCAAATTCTAAGGACTTTCAGATTGCATTACAATCACCTGGATTGTTTATAATATTCTCTTTTTAGATAAATCATTACATTAAAGTCAGCTGAGTAGCAAGTTTAATTTCATGTGTAAAATTAATTTCTCTTTACCATGTCATATAAAATATTAAGATTTCTGGAGATTACAAAGTATATGTCATCAGAGGGCCCATTAATCTTTTGACTACATCTACTAAACACTTGAAGAATGATCATAAATGTTTCACATGGTCTTTTAAAAAATAAAAAAGGAAAAAATACTTTTCAAGTCATTAAATGAGGCCAGAATCACATTCATACAAAAACCAAAGAATTAGAATATAAGAAAACAAAACTCAGAGATATGAATGCAAAAATTATATACAAGATTTTAGCAAATCAATTTCACCAGTATATATGAAGGACAATACACTGTGTACAAGTATTATTTTGATTAGAAATGCAAAGTTTATTTAACATTAAAAAATAAATCTGTTTACTTTGTCATAAAACCCAAAAAGCCAAATAACATGTAAATCTGTGCAGAGAAAACATTTGAAAAAAATGCATTCATGTCTGGATATAACCTTTGAACAATGTAGAGAAAGATGGAAAGCCACTCAAACTAATAAAGGGCATCTTTGAAAAACATAAAGCCAATATCATTGATAGCAGTGAAAGATTGAATGGTTTCATTCTCTGGTCATGAACAAGATAAAGATTTCTATTTTCATCAATTTTACTCATTAGTGTTCTGAAGATGTATACAATGTTATTTGACAAGATAAAAACATCCAGATTAGAAAAGAAATAAAAATATCCATATTGGCAAATGATATAATTTTGCCTGTAGAAAATGCAATAACTTTTACAAGAGCAGTATTATAGCTCATATATCCATGTTAGAGGATACAAGATAAATTTACAAAATTCAGTTAGATTTCTTAATATTAGCAATACATAATTGTATATTGAAATTGAAAACAATAATAGCTATGTTAGCATCAAGTACATGAGATAATTACAAATAAATCAGAAAAAATATATTTGAGATATGAGCATTATAATATTCTATATATTATCTTGGCAAATTAAAGGAGATCTAAATAAATGAAGAGATATATCTTTTTCATGAGCAATCCAATATTGCTAAGGTGTCAGTACTTTCAAACTGAATCCATAGAATAATAACCTGATTTTGCAATTTATATGAAAATTCAAAGGTACCAAAATAACCTTGAAAGAGATGATCCATTTTGAAGGGAAAACAGTAAATGATTTCAAGATTTGTGGGCATGGTGGCACATGCCTGTAATCCCAACAGTTGGCCTTGGCTACATAGTGAGTTTAGGGAAGCCAAAATTACATAGTAAGACCCTGCCTTAAAAAAAGACTCGTTAATAGCACAGTAATCAAGACAGTGAATCCATGATCCCTGACTTAGGATGGTTTTCTGTCACAATAAACGCACCACAAATTTAATATGTCATAATTCAGAAATACATATAACCTGAGCATAACAGCTAGACAGCACAGCATGCTGTAGAATATCAGTAGCTTTATCCTCGTGAATGTAGGGTTTATTAGGAGCTGTGGCTCTCTGTTACTGTCTAGCACCGGGAGGGAATATTGTACTGCACATCACTAGACTGGAAAAGTGTCAAAATTCAAAATTGAGAGCATGCTTTTTACTGAGCGCATATCTTTGCCACTTTCCTAGTTGTTCAGACAAAATACCAACACCTAAAACTCAAGGAAGGAGAGGTTTATTTTAGTTTACAGTTTTTAGTGGTTTCAGTCCATGTTTGGCTGGCTCCAAGTCAGGGTGGCAGGGCAGAGAAGAGCTGCTGGCAGAATGGGGGAAGCAGAAAGAATGAAGGGAGGAGCAGGGAAGAGATAAACCCTTCCAATCACAGCCCCAGTGAACCTTCCATGGTCTCTTCTCACCAGATTCCACCTCCTAACAGCAAGTCAGCTGTAAACTCACAATGAGACTTACCTGCTGATGACTTTCCATGATACAAACACCTCCAGAAAACCCCATGTATGAGCACATCAGGCTTTGGCGGAACATCTAGATATAAGTCATAACAGTGAGTATCACTTTTGCAATTTGCTATGGTTGAAAAATTATAAGTCAAATCACCATAAGTTAGGGAATATTTACATTAGTATTAGCATGAACATAGACAAACAGATCAGTTAAACAGACTAGTTTCAAGATAGATCCATGGATATAAGTTCTTTTGATGTTGACAGAGATGAAAAATAAATAGGGTGTTGAAAAATAGTCTTTTAAGTAGATAGTTCTGGAACAACATCTGTAACTCCATATGATACAAAAGAACTTTAATCTTTAGTACAATAAACTCCAAATTGAAGATAGGCCTAGTTATAAAATTTAAAATTCTAAAACACTTTTAAAATATATATCATAAAACTTGTTTCTTAAGTGTGAGCAATATGTTTTAGATACAACTCCAAGGGTTTAATTCACAAAGTAAAACTTTGTGATTTTTGACTTCACAAATATTAAAAACTTCTGCCTTGCAAAGCTACTTTAAGAAATGTAAGACAAACTACAGTCTGGGGAGAAAATATTTATAAAGGAGATGCCTGATGAAGGATTCTATCTGAAATATAGAAATAATTACTAAAACTCAATAATAAAAAATTTAAAATATGCTAACTATTTGAAAAATACTCCAAAGAAGATATATGAATGACAATTGCATTAAAAGGTACTTGATGTTATCAATCATTAGGGAAATGAAAATTAAACCCATAACGATATTAGTATGTACTTCCTAGATGTTAAAATTAAAAAAAAAGTTGACTGTGTGAAATATTAATGAGGATGTAGAGGAACAAAAACTTCGATCAGCCACTCCTGGGAATATAGACTGCTACAGCCCCTTGGGAAAACCCTTTGAAAAGTTAAACACACATTTATAATGTGATCTAATCATTTCATTGCTAGTCATTTATCTGAGATAAAGAAAAAGCATATGCCCATACAAAGACATTTACAGAAATATTCATGGTAATATTTAGAGTGATGCCTGCTATCTATTAAGATATTATTGAGATATTATTGAGTTTGTCGTGTTCCCTCAGGATTTATGGTTTGAAATTCTATCCCCACTGTTATGGTATTCAGAGATAGGGCCTTTGAGAGGTAGTATGGTTAGATGAGATCATGAGGGTGGGCCCTTAGGAGACCAGTGCCCTTCTAAGTGTCAGCAGAGTGCTTGATTTCCATCTCTACTGACCTCTGTGTGAGCATGTAAGTCAATAGTTTGCATCTCGCAAAAGACCCTCACTACAACTTCTCTGTCTTCTAGCCTCTAGTACTGGAAAACTGAACTTCTGTTATTTATAAGACAGTCTATTCTATCCTGTTATAGTAGCCTGAACTAAGATAGAAATGAATAAACACATTTTGATGAATCCATACCATAGAATACTATCCAACAACAAAAACAAATACTGTTGATACATGCCACAGCATGGATAAATCACATGTTTATATAAAATAAGCCAGAAGAGAAAAGAGTACCTGCTGAATGATTTCATTTATATAAAACTTAAAAAAAATTCATAATATCAGAAAGCTGATAAGGGGTTGTGTAGCTATTGGGAGGAATTATAAAAAGCATGAGGAAACTTTTGAAGGTGATAGTTACTCATTATTTTATCAAGGTGATATATATATATATATATATATATATATATATATATATATATATCAATGGTGGTTAAAGTCCATGTTGATCTTATGGGAGAATTTGATTGAGTTCACAACTAACTTGGTTTGTGAGCAGAATCGTGGAAAGGATTAAGTTTGTGGACCATGGTACCCCTGTATAGTCTCATAAAATCTTACACTTCACTTGTATTATACACCAATTGCATTCCATTGAGAACAGAAAAAAGCAAATTTGTAAGGTTCAATATGTAGCCATCTAGCAAGACACATTTCTTTAAAATTATTTAAAATGCTTATTAGATTATTACCCAAATTACTACTTGAGTCATTTTTGACTGACTGAAATTTGTCTTAAGATTTTTAATAAGTTAGACATGTAAAATAAGTGAACAAATGAGTACAAAATTAAGACCTGCAATGTTCAAATTGGAATTGGCCAATAAAGTTAGACTACAAATAAGCAATCAACGTAGGAAAGTGATTCTAGCACAGAGAGTCTCTGATGTGTTCCACTGAAAGCATTATTTGGCTAAAGTGAGCCATTGGCTAAAATAATCTGTTGGCTCCACACCATATAGACCCTGCTTTCTTCAAGTGTGGTCCACAGTTCAGCTCTCTGGGTAGCATCGAGGAACCCTTTAGCATTGCAGACCTTTGGCCCCATTCCAGGTATGGTTTCAGATCTCCAGGTGATTCGTACGCATATTCATGCTGTAAGCATAAGGTAGCATTTTGGGAACCCTTGGGCAGTTGTGATAGGAAGGGGCTGCCTGTGTACATGTTAAAGCTTGCTCATCTTCTGTAACACGTCATTGACTTGATTGCTGAGGGAGTCAGAACATAATGGGTCTCCATAAAGTTGCTTCCCAGGTATCATGTATTTGTAACTCAACCACTGCCTGGTTTATGATATTTCAGAAGCACTGGGATACTACATTAAATTTATGGAATGCTTTTATTTAACTTGTACTCCCTCTTCACTCATCGTACGCTGCATTTACCTAACATAAGACCTCGATAATTTGTAACTCTGTATTTATTGGGCTGTCTGCCTACATTGTGCATGCTTTCTCCTTCATACTTTAAAGTCCATGAAGCCAGGAATAATTTTCACTTTGCTACTCATTGTTTAGCATACAGGCAGTGCTCAATAACTGTTTGTTTACAGTATTTTAGTTTCTCATTTTCAGTTATTGGTTGAAATATAGATTACATACAGGAAAGTGTCCAAATCATAGGTGCAATATCAGCAAATTACCACACCACGAAGGCATAAATGTAAACAAACAGAGAATCCTGTGGACACTGCAGAAGATTCCATGCTCTCCTATGATTATTACTACCTGCTCTGACTTGACCCCAGATAACTCCTGAGTAGTGTTATCTGCCTTCATACTTCATATAACTCAATTCAAACATTTGATCTTACTTTGTTTCTGACTTCTTTTCACTTGCTACATCTTGAAGATTCTTCCATATTGGAGTTTTTTTGAGTTCCATGTCTTTATTTTATAATTTATTTTTATTAGTATATGCTTGTGATATATACTATAGTGAATACTCCCATCGTGGGGAACTGCTGCATATACATATTGTATCTTGATCCTTTTCAGTTTGATTCTTTTTGCTTTCCCTTTGCCTCTCCTCCCTTCTGTGTTTCCCATATTCAAGTTCCCTTCCAATCTCCATAAAGTCTGTCTCCCTGTTTTCCGTCATCTGCCTTTTATTTCCTTCTAAAATTGTTTATGCTTTGGGTTTCTTATCTAAGAGGATCATGCAATATTTAACCATCTGTGACTGATTTATTTCACTCAGCATTATGATCTTGAATCCATTTTCCTACAAATAAGTCAAATTTATCCATCTTTATGGCTAAGTAGTATTTCACATTTTATTTATCCTTTCATCTGTTAAGGAGCACATAGGCTGCTGCTCAGATTTAGCTAGTATGAGTTGTACTACTATAAACATTGGTATTCCTGTGTCATCCCTCTTCTGTGTGAAGCAGTAGTCATTAATTTTCATTGCTGTACAGAAAGTCATTATATGAAGTTCATTATATATACTAAGCTATAATGAGATACCTATGGCAGTGATGGTGGTCATGTGTCTATTTTTTAGTTTTAGAGTATTATGAACAACGTTGGTATGAAAATTCTTGGACATGTCTTGATGCAAATCTTTGTGCTTTTTGAGAGGGGAGGTAGAATTGCTAGGGCGAGTTTTCTTTTTGTTACAATTTCGCTTTTAAAAAATTAATTTCTTCAAACTTGCAAATGTTTGCATATTTATATTGTATACATGATGCTTTGAAACACAAATATATTTTTCAGTATGATTAAATTTAGCTATATACAAATGTATTTTCTCATAGTTTACATTTCTGTGGTGAGAACAATTGACATTGACTCTTTCAGTATTTCTCAAGAATGCAATGTTTCTGGGTCACATATTTAGTTTTGGTAGGCAATGCATGCCCCTTTTTTCATTCTTAGTAGCAGGGTTTTTTTATAACTAGGACTTGAACTCACAGCCATGTGCTTGCCAGACAGGCACTGTGCTGCTGAGCTATATCCCTAGCTCCCTCTCGCTCCATCTCCCTCCCACTCTCCTTTTCCTCCTCCTCTTCCTCCTCCTCCTCCTTCTTCTTGTTCTTCTTTTTCTTCTTCTTCTCTACCAGTTAATGATATTTTCTTTTATTCACCACCTCTGACAGCACTTAATATTGTCAGACTTCAAAATTTTTACCCATTCTGATAGGCTTGTAGTAATATCACGTTTTGATTTCAATTTCTGTTCACCTAGTTACTAACATGATTGAGTGCATTTCAATGTTTATTGGTAATTTGAGTATCCTCTTTTGTAATGGGCTTTCTCAAGATTTTTGTGTATTTTCCTGTTGGTTGCATTACATTTTCATTATTAACCTAATGGAGTTCTTTACATAATGTGGGGGCATGAGCACTCTCAGTTTTAAATATTTCCTATCATTTGCTTTCTTCGTGCTGTCTTCATTGTGCTACTTGAAAAATCACATCATAGTCTCACCAGATTCTCTTGTTGAGATCACTGTAGTTGTATACTAACTTTGCCTTTTAAAAATATTTCATTTTTTTCTTTTGAAATAAAATGAATGAAAATGAATTTTCAGTTCTCACAAATATTTTATCTTATGATTTAAATGGATTTTCATGTAGAATTGTTTTCTTGAGTTCGCTTTTTGCAATTATATTTTTGAATATGTGTTGGGGGAATACTTTAAAACTATACATGTCACAAAAAATAATAGTTGAAGTAGCCCTGGGGAGAAACCCCTTAATATTGGTATTGCTATTTTAGTGCATTCATAATTGAGTGGGAGAGCAGGTGAGCCATGATTTTGTGTTTCTTATTATACTAAACCTGCTGATATAGTGGAATATGTTATGGCTACTATATTTTGTACCAATATAATGGTGTGGTGTTATATGGCACTAATAGGAAAACTCTCTGCCTTATAGGTGTCTGTGCCCCCAGAAAATAATCCAGAGAGATCAATGAGGTGCAGAATTTCTCCCTGTTTTTATTGCAAGATGCGTTCCTCTGGGAAAGCAACACTTTCAGGCTATTTTCTCTTAGTGGCATAAAAGAAGGCTTGGGTGAAAATCAGAAGATAAAGGTCTAACACTTTGGTCCTATAAAAGGAAGCTTAAGTGATAATTGGAAAGTAAAGATCAGAAAGTGTTCACCTGTGCTGTTTTAGGCAAGTCATATCTTCTTACCACATAAGAGGAGCTTGAGTCAATGACCTTCAAGAGTTTAAACAAGTTCAGCAAAATGCAGGGAATACCATAATGAATCAGAGAAATGATATTTTTTGGATACTGTTAATTGAACCCAGAGACTTCCCACTGAGCTACAGTCTCAGCCATTTTTATTTTTTATTTTGTGATAGATTCTTGCTAAGTCACCAAGTTGCCTAGGTTGGGCTGAAACTTGCAGTCCTCTGTCTCAGCCTCTCAGAGTGCTGGGTGTACAGGTACTTGCCACTGTGCTTACCTGACCGGGTTTTTTGTTTTGTTTTTTTAAATCTGTACTACGTATTCAGCCCAGGGCCTTTCCACTAAGCTACATCCCCAGCCCTTTTTATTTTTTGAGACAGTGTCTTGATAAGTTTGCTAAGTTACCCAGGCTGGGCTCAAACTTGCTACCCTCCTGCCTCTGACTCCCAGAGTGGTGAGACTATAGGTGTGTGCCACTAAGCCGTGCTTGAATTTCTTTTTATGACATAAATCAATCTTAAGATGAAATCAACCATACAACGTGACATTTCAGCGTGAAATTAGTGTACTTTACAGCTGCAAAATGTATAGTGAATTGAAAATGAAGGTTCAAGATATGATATTCAGCAACCCATATATGAGGAGATTGTATATGTGTGTCTGTGTGTGCTTGTGTGTGTGATAGTTGAATATTTTGAGTAAAATGTTAGGTTGACAATTATTCTAAAGTATCCTATGCAGTCTGGCATTATTTAAATAGTGATTCAGTGCATTTACATGGGGAATTACAGTTTACAAATGTCTCTCACACGTTTTGCAGCATTTATTTTCCACCCAATGAAAACAAAATTAAGAACTATCCAAAAATTACTTGGATGGTTAGCAGGGTGGACAAAGTCAAATGGAGTGTATGTGTGTGCACATGTGCACGTGTGTGTGTAAGTGTGTTGGGTGAAAATAGCAGTTTGAAAATAAAACAAAAGCGAGATTTCCTCTAAGAAAGCTGTCAATATTTTTTTAAGGACTGTGTCGCTTCACAATTTCAATTACCACTTGCAGTTGAAGTAATATGTATTTACAGCATATTACCATTAAAGAAAAGGAAGGTATTGAATTTCTTCATTTGTTTATTCTCACAACAGGGAAGCTGAGTCATGGCCTGCTTCTCAGTAGACCATGTGATTAAGTGAATCTTAGTTTATTGTGAATGTTATGGAAACGAGTATTGACATATTTTTATAAAGTTTCTGTGTTGAAATTTGTGGGGAAGAAAATGGAAATTATGCTTTTTGTGTTAATCTGCTGTCACTGGTCTTTGATGTTTGCCAGTTTTTGAAATAGTTTCCTCAGTGACTTCAAGCAAGCAGGCATGTTACCTGTAAGTTGGTTCACTATGGTACCTCCAGTTTCTGGAATTTAGAGCAAAGTTAAAAATACCCTGGTTCTTTGTAAGTAATCATTAAAGAAAATACAAGCAATTTTGAAAGAATTCTGTACAAGATAGTTTTGATAGAAAATAATCCTGATGCTTAACTCTAATCTAGTAGGTGAGACCCTCAAGGATGTCATGGGATGGCAGGAGGAAGTGCCCTAGAATAAGAGTTAGGAGGACTGCTTTCTGGCCCTACCTCAACCATTTAGCCATGGCTTTTAGCCTTAAAATCTTTATCTATAGATAGGGATGCTATGACCAATGCTTCTCAAGTTATAGAAAAAAAACTGCAATGAATAAATAATGCACATACACACACTTAAATAGACAGTGCTTAATCTATAATGTTCTGTAGATATTATACTTACAGTACATAAAGTTACCATTTTGGGTAGCTTTTAATTGTATGCTAAATACAATAATGGAACTTTAGATATAGAAAAAAAACTTTAGGTACAGAATAAGATGTGAAGGATTGTATTTTTAAAATCTAAATATCTTGATCAGTTTAAGCAAGTCTCTTTCCTCAATTGGGTCCTTATTTCTTATGCAAAAATGAATGAAATTGACCAAAAGAGTAATTTTCAAATTGTGATGGCTTGTGTCTAGATATCCCCTCAAAGACTCATGTGGTCATAGGTGGGGCTTTTTCGAGGTGGCTGGATCTGGGATGTGTGATACTGGGACTAAGTGTGTGGTATTGATTTAGAGGTGTGTGACTACTGAAGTAGTCCACTGGTCAGTTCTGGGTATGAAGAAGGGGAAGGCTCACGCTGTGCGTGGGTGGCATCACCCAAAGAGCAGGTGGCTTGGAAGGCATACAAGGGAAGGGCAGGCAGCAAATGTTACTGCTTTTTCTTTGCTTCACTGCTTTGCTGACTTCTGGTCACTATGAACTTTTTCTCCACTGCACTATGTCCCTCTCTTTTAGAGTCAGTGAACTGTGAATTGATACCTTTACAAACTGTGAGCTAAATAAGCCTTTCCTCTTTAACTTTGGGTGCTGAGTATTTTGGTTCACAATGACAAAAGCAAGACACAAATTATTTCAATAGTGGAACAAATTATTAAAATGATTTTTCGTGAAGAACCTTATTATTTCAGACAAATGAATCATTAACTCCTTTAGAGTAGGGTTGCATGGTTCAGAGCACTGCCTTTGTATTCTATCCTCACGTGGTGTAGTCTCTGAGAAAGTCCTTTGAAACTATTCAAGAGATTTCTTATATTTTATCCAGGTCTAAAATATTGTTTTCTTTTTTTTTCTTTTTTTAATACTGGTAATCAAACTCACAACCTCGAGCTTTCCAGGCATGTGCTGTGTCACTGAGCTATATCCCTTGCTGAAATATGCTTTTCTGACACAAACCATTTTAACATACAACCCTTGCTTCTGGTCATATAACTCTGCAGATGTGTTGATTGAATTATCAAAGAATGACATAGATGTGTTAATAACATTTATGACTTCAGACCATGAAAGTCTGCTTATACTTGGTTTTTACATGAGGAAAATCACTTCACATTTGTCAAGATTCAGCACTAAGTTTAGCTTTTTTTCTTGAGCATAAATAAGTCTATTCTAAAGGATAAAAAACCAAGAATTTTTCATATAAAAAAGTTAGTCACACATCTGAATGAACTGTCATCTAGATGGCTGTGAAGTGAATGAGATAGTTCTATTTCTATTATGATTAACAAATAGATTCCCTGATTCTATTTTATGAGCACTAGAATCTATAACTTAATTGCTGGGTGATCATGGGTGAATTATTAAATGCCTATCAGCCTCAGTTTCCTCATCTGTAAAATTACTCTAATTTGTTGAACATAAATGAGATAATATATTCAAAGCTCCTTGGTCCACAGGAGATGCTAATTTATCCTTCACCTCAATTTCATCTTCTCCTTGAGAATAGGAATGCATTGCAATATTTACTTCGCTGTTCATTAAACACTTTGTAACTTTTCTCCATCGTTATAGAAAAGATAGTATCAAGAATAAGTTTATGTGTAGGCTTGAAATTCTGTTTTGGTCTGCAATTAATACCTGTAACCTTAAGCAAATGTTTTCAGAATACTATCATACAAAACTTCACCCGAATTGAGATTGTACTCTTTCCCTTTTCTGATCATATTTAAAAGAGGACCAACAGCACATGCCAGTGGAAATCTGTCCCACAATGAGACCCTGAGTGTGAGGAGGACACAAACATTTGTGTAATTTAGAAGATGGTAAAGTGAGTTCTTCACTAATTGAAAGTATTCTTCCTTTTCGGTGAATAATCTGCATGCAGGTTTAAGGATAACTTTCCAAATGTGAGCCCAAGGGATTTATCCCTTATGGTCATAGAAATGCATAGGGAAAATGGAAAATATTAGAAGATTGAATTAAAATACATTTACTATTCTCAGTGTAACACCGTGCCAATTTATATTACATTTATTCTGTGTCTTCGAGCACAACAGAATGTTATATCTGAGACAGAAATCTCTATGAAGATTGCAAGGAAATTTGAATTACATTTTTACAATGTCATATGACAAAATGAAAAATATAAATAATATAGTTAGTTTTCAGAAGGATAGCCATTAGAATCCATCTTATTTTATTAAGATATATCAATGTCAGTGGGAGCCAGCTTTTATTTTTTTAACATGCTAAATTACCATATGACTTTGTGCTGAAATGTCCGTGGATGAGTTTAACAATCTAAGATGTGACATGTCTTTAATGCCTCTGTAATACAACTATTATTTATTATATAATTAATATTGCCTGGGAGTGTTGAAATCGCATTATAGTTGGATCCTTGAGGGCTGAGCAAATGCTGCTTAGTGCTTTGAAAATCTCAGAGAATGTGGGGTGTTAATATATACTTGAGGGTGACATTTTGTAAGTCAATAGTAGCACACCAAGGTATTTATTAATACACATGGAGAGAAGATTTTCTTTGCTACAGTTGTAACATTTTAAAACTTCTTTCATTCTAAGACAATAGTGTAGGCCATATAAAAGGAAAACCAATCAAGATAAAAGAGGATCTGATTAAGAGTCAAGCAGTTCTAATTCAAAATAATAGGTTGTTTCATTATAAATTATATCAGACACAAAACACTGCACAAAGTTTTTAACACCCACACAAATACCACTCAAAATAGAGTGCTAATATATTACATACTTACTTTGAATATATTAAGAAATAAAGTATTTCATAGGTATTTAAATTTTTTATTTTAAAATACCTTTCATGCCTTGCTGGGAGCAATCCTTAGCCTAAATTATAATTCCATGATTGTATAATTTTACTATGCATGCATGCAGCTAGTATCAATATATAACATTGTTTCACTCATGTAAAAGTATGCATAAATGATATGTCTCACTGTTTACATGATTTTGACTTATTTTTACCCTATTATTTGGTGTTTTTATTTAGCATACTTGCTTTTTATTATCTCCTTTTTTTCTGTCTGGCTTTCTAGGATTTAAAATTGTCTTTTTCTTCTCCAAATTTATTTTTTCCTCCCCACATTAGTTTTGAAGTTATATTTTTTGTATTTGTAAGTACCGAGTACATAGGCTAATATGCTGATGTCATGGTCAGAAAGGAGTTATTGAAGAGATTTTAACAAAAGTTAAAATCTTACAGTCATCGTGCATGTGAAGACTTGGGCCTCATTTAACCAAAATGAGGCATTACGTGTAATCCTGGGGATCTATCCCCAGATTCCAAGAAATGAAGTGAAACTATTATATTCCCAGGTGTGCAGCTTAAGAGGAAGTGGCCATTCACATGAAACAGTCAGTAGAGATGCTGTAAGAAAAGCCCTTTTAACAGGAGCTGAGCCTTCAGCAGACAAACGGAGGCACTGTCAAATCAGTGAGCTTCAGCCTGAAAGGGTATAACTGAAGCAGTCCTTAAATTAAAGCAAGCCTCTACCTATGGAGAACGTGGTAGCGAAGGGTGAGGAGTGGATCTTAATGAGCAGAAGGAAAATACCTAGGAAGGTAAGCCTTTTTTTTCTGGTCGTCTAGTGGCTGCCCTTCGCACTTCTAAAATACATACTTAAACATGAAAGCTAATCAACACGTTGCTCCTTGAGCCTGCAGAAATGTTAGAATTTAATAATAACCCAAACTCTTCCATCCTAATTTGTATAAATATCTAGTATATTTCACAATTATATAAAATATGTATATTCAGAGTAACATTATTTCTATGAAACAAGCAACATTACTTTGATGATGTGTTGTGATTTATTTTGATTTAGCAAGACGTTTGAATCATCTCATTGGTTTGCACCCTACTTCTTCCTCATGGTTTTGATTTTCTTTACGAATACTGGACAGTTTGTTTTTGGAGGCCCTTTGTTCCTTTAAAGTGGGTGCATTTCTCTGGTGGGCTTCTGTATTCCCAGCTCTAGGGTTTGTCTTCTGAAATCTTTCAGTAGCAGTGCCATTTTACAAGCTTTTTCTTTTTCAACCAGGTTGTGGGTAAGAATAGGACAGGCCAGGACAACGGATATTTCTCTTTTGTCCCTAAGCCAATGAGAATGCTGCTTCTTTCCTCTTCCACTTCTGCTGATAGACTATTTAAATAAAACCGACTCAGAAAGCTCAGTTCTAGCTCCTTAGCCACACAGAGGCCTGAGGCTTCTTTTAAGTTCCTGTCCCTGGTGTCCGTTTGCTGGCTTTGGGGTCCAGCTTTGGTTTTGTTACTAAAGCTTTTGCTTTTTTGCTTTATAGCAGGGTATGTGTGTTTTATAGCTAAATGTATTTTATCCAGTATTTCTATGGGCTATAACAACCAGAATGGGTGTTTTCAACGTCAGTCTAGTTGACCTCATTGGCTACTGTATGTTACTTTCAGTCATATCATTCTATGAAGAGCATTTCTGCTTTGCATTCTTGGTTAGGTGGCCAGTTTTCATCTACTTTTTTCTTTATTTTTTTCTTTCTTTGCTGTTTTGATTTCTATACCTTATTTGGCTTCTTTTCTCTTTTGGCTTCTTTATATTTGATTCAGATGATTATTACGTACTTTACAGCAAATGGAAAAAGCTTCCATTCTGCTTATTATGTCTTCGATTCTATTTTAAGCTTTACATTTTCTAGTTGTCTCCAAAATCACATTTCACTCTTTGTTGTCTCCACTCACTGGATGTTTCCCCTGCACGGTGCAAGTTCTTCAATTAGTCATATTTCCCCATCTCTCCTTATGCTTATGCCCAGATCTTGTCACTTACTGATTTCATTTGCTACTCAGCTTGCTGCATTTGGGTAGTTGCCTGGAGACAACTTCTGGGCATTTTTTTCTCTAGTTATCCAGGATGGCAAAACTGAAGCACTGAATAAAACTTCCATAAACTTATTTGTTTCATGGAAATAATTTTACTCTGAATACACATATTTTATATAATTAGATATACTATATATTTATATGTTATATATTTTTATGTATTTTAAAAGTTTTGCTCAATATCTAGAAGAAATAAAGATTTTATTTTCAGATGAAAAAGTAAACGGAAAAGATAACTTGTGAATATCAACTAATCTGCCTGCAGTTCTTTTATATTCAATATTTGAATATGGGAAATTTGCATGATTTGTCAATGGACCTGCAGGAGAAAAATCAGCACTTAGGTCTCACTATTTGTATTTGACAGTCTTTTGAAGAGAATTCGAAAAGTTGTGAGGTCAGCACCTTCAGTTTTGCACAAATCAAATAAACGAAACTGGCTTTCTGTCCAGAGAAGAATTTTCTTCCTCTTTGTTTTTATTTTTGATTTTTCTAACATCCATTGAATTTTAATCACAGCAGTACTTCTAAGGAGTTTAAACAAATACTTTAAGACCTGTAAAGTAAATCAACATATTCTGCTCACATCTTTCAATCTTGCTTTTCCCTAAGCAATCCCGCTCCAAATATTTGCCATAATTCTTGTTTTACTTCCATCTTTCTAAATAGTAAGCATAAGCTTCCCAGCATAATTTTATTTATTTATTTGTTTGTTTTGTTTTGTCTTTGTTTTTAGACAGGATCTCACTATGTAGTTCAGGGTGACCTTGAACTCACTGCATAGTCTAGGCTGGCCTCAAACTCATGGGGATCTCCTGCCTCAGCTTCTGAGTGCTGGGATTGCAGGCATGTACCAGCATGCCTGGTTTACCAGCAGGATTTCAGAAAGTAGTTGTGCCCCTATCTTCCCATACAAAGTGTAACTTTAGCACCCTCACCCTCTCAAAACTACCAAAATTTTTGGTTTATTAGTCAGCATCTTTATAAGAATACTTCCGAAAGGAGGAGTGTCCATATCTCTTATCTATTGCCATGAAGCTTTTTTTTTTTTGGCTTAGAATTGACAATTGCCTTGATTTGTTAAAAAACTTGCTAGCTTTCCAGTATAATGCTATGAATCCCTACACAGACACACACACACACACACACACACACACACACACGCATGCACGCACGCACGCACACAGTCTCTTGAATAACTGTAAATTCTTTATTCAATGATATGAAGGATTCTATTACTATCCTTTTCCCCCTCTGATGATCCTGTTCTGTTTCTACTGCCTTCTAATCTACTAATCATTGGGATGCTATTATTTCTGTTTACCCCATTTTAGGGATGCTACTAGCCGTTTTCCTGAACTGGATTTCCTGTAGTTTTCTTTTGAGTTGGTCAGTTTCTGCTGAGAAGAACTTCCAATCACATGTTTAGAATCCTAACAATACAGGAAGGGGAATACTAACTTTCAGCTGATTTTCAGAATGACTACATTATCACGTCTGACACACATCAGTGATTAAGGAAAGCCACAGAACCTGCTCAGAGTCAAGGTGAAGTAACTACAGAGCCTGAATTCTAACAATTGTGGTTCTGGGGTTTTTACGGAGGTTAACAGACAGCTTCAGTGAGCAAAAAAGTTTCAGATCCACTTAGCGAATGAATGGTTGGCCCATTCCCATCTTCTAGCATGCTGTTAACTTTTCTTCTCTTCAGTTTGCTCTTTTCTTATTCCTTCTGTCTCTTTTCTTTCTCATATTGCCATTTGCCCGAGGATTCTGGAAAGAATGGGCCAGATATCTTCTTCTCACTTAGTATCTTTTAGCTTTTACAACTGTCCTCATAATTCAACTGCTATTGATTTGAAGCTATATTAAGATGTCACAAAATAACCACACACACAAATAACAGCGCTGACTCTCATCAGATTGTTATTCTCATTGCTTTTGGATTAAGATAATTTTATGGCTACGTTACAGCATAAACATTTTCATTCACAAGTACCTGTTCATTAAATTTGAAAATCTGAAAAAAATAGAGCAAGCAGGGGGTAGATTCTAATGGTGAAATGAATGTCTTCCTTGCATTTTGTTTTTGTTTTCTGCAGACAGCAGAATGAAGACCTGTAATAGTAAGATGACCCCCGGTGAGGTGGACCTGGACTCAAAGGGCAAAAGGCCTGCAGATCCCTTATGATATGAACCATAGCTTTAGGGAGAGCAGTAAATATGATTGAAAAAGAGTAAATTTGACTTCAAAAATCCAAGATTATAATTTAGCCTGTGCCATATATAATCAATCTGACTTTAAATGCCTCAGCTGATTGCAAATTTATTGTTCCTAAAATTGAGATAACTAAATATCAAAATCATATGTTTCCTGTGTTGACTAAATGAAATATTATGAAGATAACATCTTGCAGTGTGACCTTTATGGGATACACTGTTTCAGAAATAACTTAGACAAATATGTAAACATTTTTGTAGTAGAGTGGTGATTGAAAAGTTTATAATGATTGCATGAAAAAGAATCAAAATACTAATTAGCAAGGGATTGATTCCCTAAATTATGATACATCCATACAATGAAGTTCTGTGTCAGTTTTAAGGAGAATGAGGCCAATTTGCCTTGCAGTATTTAAGAATATTAACTCAATAGTGTGACCACTCGACATTGCGTTCTGCTGAGCCATCTATGAATGCACGAATATGGGCAAGCCACTGAACTTCTCTGTGCTCCCATCTCCTCTTTTAAAATATGGACTAGATCAATGATGGCGAAACTTTTAGCACTTTCAATGAAACACACAGCCCATTGCAGTATGCATGCTATAGGCTCAGCACCAAAGCACTGGAGTGTAGCCCATTCGTGGGGTAGACAAAGCAGTTAGAACCACCTGATTGGCATATAGTAAGTGCTAAGGAAATGCTTTCCCTCATCAGTTATTAAGCACTGATTTTCAGATAAGCACATACATACAATCCAGCATTTTCAGAAATGCTTTACTCGTTGGTCCAATTGACTTCATTAAAACTCTATTTTATTTCTTAGCATGCTTCGTGTATTAATTGATGTACCACATTCATTAAGGCACAGGTATGTGACAGGGAACAGGAAATGGGAACCATGTCCTGTAAGCATTAAGTGGTTCCTTATTTTAGAACATCATTGAATTTGTTTCCTCAAGCAGATGCTCAAGTATATATCTGACCTTTGGCAAGAGAAAACTATGGTTTTATGCAGAAGGCACATTGCCCATCGAGGAATCACCCCTGAATAAATCCATTGGTATGTTGCTCGGTTTTTTTTTTCTTTTTTTGTGGGAATATTAAAAATCTGCCATGGTCTTCTGACTCACAGCTGGGAAACAATAAGCAAATGTTTATTTCTGTGTTGTTGGAATGGTCATTGGGTGGCCATTGCCCTTGTGCTTGTTGAGCCTCTGACCTGAAAACACAATAGACACACAATGATACTTGATGTTGAACTATAACAACAAGGCAGGGTTTATTAGTTTGCAAAATTATTACTTGATTTTATCCTCAGAACAAGCAACAACACTGAATTAACCTGAGTGAGTGGTTTTTACCCTTCTTGCATTCAAGGGAATGGATGCTGCTGTTGAAAATCACTTGTGTTGATGAACATAGATAGTAGTTGGAAAAATCAAAATAGTAGTAGTAGCTGTGTTGGATGTATTAATAGTCAGCTGAGTGGGAACCCACAGCTGAACTGAATTAGTGTGCTTTGGGGCATGGAAAATTCACCTGACGATTGTTGCTAATGGCATAAAAAGAGAACAGGCAGGGATCAGTTCATGCTGATGATTTTGCTGAGGAAGCTACTTTTCGGCATGTTTTCTTCAAAGGTGCTTTGTTCGCTATCTTCCTTTGGGAGAGCTTCAATCAATGTTTTCATTTTGGACCTCATCTCCTGGATTTTAGTGCTGACCTCTCAGCATTCTGGCACAGATGCGTCACCCCCTCCCCCCGCCAGACTTTCTCACTTCCACCACTTGTCCTTGGATCTTTTTGCTGCAGATCCTTGATATGGAATCGCACAGGACATAGCCATAGGCTCCAAGCCCTTGACTGGCTCCTTTGGGTCTCCGATGTGCAGACAGATGTTTGCTCTCCTCTATATCTGACTCTGGTAAGCATTGACTAATACATTAGCTGAGAATTTAGTTCAGATGTGCTGAATTCAAGTCCAGTGTTCTGTCATTCATTTATTCGGTTTAAAAATTTTGGAAAGAGTAAAAGCCATCCCTTATGTCCTCAGTGGAACTCAAAGAACTTAAAGGTATCCCCTAGCTCTTCTACCTTCTTAACTTGACTGATGTCTTATTTCCTCATTGCTGGGATAAAATATCCACCACCCACAAGTTAAAAGAGGAAAGGCTAATGTTGGCTTACAGTTTGCAGAGGTTTGGCTTGACAGTTGGCTTGCTCTAAGGCAGGATGGCACGGCAGAGAAGAAATAGTCGATGGAAGGGCAGGCAGGAGGCAGGAAGCAGTGAGTGCTTTGTTTTTTTATTCCATATAGGCCACAAGTCTATTGGTGGATGCTGCTCACACCAAGGGTGGTGAGGCTTCTGTTTTAAATAAATCCATCCAGCCACACCCAGAACCATGCTAATCCAATCACCATGCAGCCATGATTCAGTTTTCACACATACTGATGTTCCAGTTACTCCCAAAAGCACCACACGAGACTGAATGAGGCTTTGGGGAATCTTTTAGATATAATACATAACTGGGGAGACAAAACTCAAAATGCTCTGAAGTTGGGTATCACATGTAGCAATAGAAAAGCTTATTTTGAGTTGATGATTGTCCAGAGAGACCCAGTGGAGGAGGGGAAGCATTTGATGCCCTAGAAATAATTGTGAGCTTTGAGGTAATTGTGAAGGTTGGGGAAATGTGGCAAGTAGCAGTAGCAACAGCACAGATCTGGAGCACATAATTAACTTGCTCCCTGTTGAGGGGAACAGGAAGAAGGGAAGCTAGAAGTCATGACAGGACTTGTGGATTAAAAAGATCAGGCTACAGATGTGCAGCTTCACAGGTCAGGCTGAGGCATTTAGCCATGACTTTCCAAGCAGCAGGGAGCCACCAGACACCATTTGGTAGAGAAATAAAATAGAAAAGTTTTAGGAGAATAAGGCTGGCAATACTAAGATAAACTGGAAGAAGCTAAATTAAGGTGGAAAGAGGTACTTGTAACTCTACTCCAATTGTAACAGCATTGCAAATGAAATACTTAAGCAATAAACCCACAGTAGGGAAGGCAATATTTTGCTATAGACAGATCATTTACTTTTATCCCACAGCTAAATCTAAGTTCAATAGTGCAAAAATTATAAACAAACATAGAGGAAAGTATTTCTGAATGTAACAGGGAATTACCTTTCCACTCTCCCTCTCTTTCTGACATGTTTTCCTCAACTGAAATCACTGATATTTAGAAACCTCTACTCTCTTTACAAAACAATAGCATGTGACATGCTAATGTCCAGTTTGATGAAGATAATTATAGTCTGAATTCACAGTAATGGAATTCTCAAGAATGTGCATGTATTTGGGTTAAAAAGCTAATAGGTCCAGAAATAGCTAAAATAATATGAGTTATGATGGACAAATATAGTGATTATTTAGATTAGTAAAATATATTGCAAAAAAGGCACATTGCCATTAATCCCTCTCAAAATACTCCCCCCTTGCTTTGAACACACTTATCTCATTATTCTTGCTATTTTCTGAAGCAGTTCTGGAAGTCCACTTTCGTGAGTGTCTTCAGTTGCATTGTTGTGACTGACTCAGTTTCCTGAATCACTTCAAAACTATCGGGTTCTGACCTAGATCCCCAATCTCCCAAATGAGTGTATGGAGAAGGTTTAAATAAATGAGACTAGTGGTATGATTTTAGGGCTCCGAGAGGGTCAAAACCCTCTAGCAGAGTTCGAGACTCTGAGGGGAAAGACAAAGACTTCTCTGGACCACACATTTTTATTAAGTCCAAAACAAAGATCAGAGAAACTGAGGAAAGCATGGGAAATGAGCAGGACTTGGGAGTCACTTCAAAGACTTCTCCAAGTAGTAAATTGTACCAATTTAGGAGAACCATCTTATCTCCAGGATGACCTTTATGGTGGAAGTGAGATTGCAGGAGTGAGATTCCTTCAGCTGTAGTCTCTAATTGCTTAATGGTTGCTGAAGCCAAGGTTTCCTCAGCTGTGACCGTATCTTGTCTTTGGAGGTATCTCTGGCCTCACAGGCCACTGCAGGCTTCAGCCAGGACCAGTGATTTATAGAGGTTCCCTTAGTATGAATCAGCTCCCATCACCATGCAAGGGGTCTAGGCCTAGGACAGACTCACAGATAAACACAGAAAGCCAATTAGTTAATTTTAAATCCTGCTTAGAGCCACTTCACAGTGGTCTCCAACACAAAACTTTTACCTTTCATGGTTATTTTGACTCTGAGGAAGACCCAGAAGTAATATGGTGCCAGAATCAGTGAAAAAGGTGGAGGAAGACACATTGTAATGCTTCTAGACATTTGCTTTTCCATTGGGTGCCACTCAGCAGCATTCTCTGTGTTTTTGAACATATAAAGATATGAAAAAAGACTTCCAGAGCTGCTTCAGAAAATGGCAAAAATTCAGGATGAATGTGTTCAAAATGACAGGGAGTACTTTGAGAGGGGAACAATGATAATGTGACTTTCACTGTAATATATTGTTAAAATTTAAACATTCACCATAGAGTTTGATCATACCTTGTAGATAATTGATCTTTATATATTTCAGGAAAAAATGTCTGTGTATTTAAATTACAGACACTGACACTAAGGGTACTTGCTGTTTAGATATCTGCCTATGGGCATGGATTTGTGTAGATTTGGTGGAGCAATAAGAGATAAATATAGGAGGGAATCAGAATTCAAAAGCAAAGAATTTAGTCAAACACAAATGAGAAAACACACATTTCCATTTTTCATTGCCACAAATAATAAGGGTTGATATTGGCATTGAATCCACAGTGTAGTTGTCCTTGCACTGTAGTTCATTATGAAGATGATATTCCATCTACATACATATGCATTGCCTATTTTCATAGATATCTTCAATGCTAAGTATAATTATCTTCAATTTATGCTCCACTGGCTTTTCTGATTCATTTCCCAGGTTGAATATTACAGGCGAATATTTCTCCATAAAAAGAGAATACCCAATGAGAAAGTAGTTTTTGGCACATAATGAAAGTGGTCTGGAGTCAAGTGAGGATGGCAGCATTATAGGAAAGACAAAGCCTTGAAAGGGAGGACCAGGAAGTCTAAGATAGCTGCCAGGATAAGACAGTCAAATGCAAAGGCACCACTTAGATAAAATTTCAACCAAAAGCCACATGGATCTGTAAAACATAGGTCATCCCTCGAGCTATAGCAACAATTATTTGGAGAGCACATTTTGGAGGTTAAACATATACTCTTCATGTTTATGGGTTTATATTTGTAACGAAGGTGAGATATCCAAGCTGAAGTAGCATTTAGGCAGCTAGTTTTTAAAATAAAAACTTAGGCAAGTGATTAAACAGAGAGAAATAATAAGAGATGTGAGTATAAGTTTTAATAAAGACTATGAAAATGAGAAGAGAAGGCTTAGGTCTATATCCATAATGTAAAAAAAAAATACCAGAATAATAAGATGTAGAAGAATAATTACAGACATGAGTGGGAGGTAACATTCCAAAATTCAACAAAAATACCAGGTCCCCAGTTATATTTGACTTTTGGATTAGTACAGAAATGTTTTCAGGTATAAGCATATCACAGATGTTGTGTGGAACATTATTTGTTATTCTGAAAAAAATCCACTAAATATCAAAAATTCACATTAATCTATTTAACAAGATCTCCTTTATTTTATCTGGAAAATCATATTTTTGACATGAAAACATGTCAAAAGATTCCAACATATGAGCTGGAGATTTTGCTTAGTGGTTCAAGTGCCTGCCCAGCAAGTGCGAGGTCGTGAATTCAATCCCTGGTACAAAAAATGATTCCAAAATATAAAAAGATCATGGGAAACATTTATCCAATAGTTACTTCTTGTACATGAAATATGAGTTGCTCAAAGTTTAGTAAAGAAATGAAATGAAGAATATGATTTATGTTCCACATTCTGGTTTATTGAGGGGTGGCAAGTCATAGGCTGCTTTGGGAAGATACACTTAGATGTTTCTTGCAAATAGCTTCCTATGTATGGATTACAGAACTTTGTCAGAATACGCCCATAGTTGTTAAGGATTGATGCCATTTAATGAATTTTCTTTCCTAAAATATATAGTTTGCTTCATGTATCCCATAGCAAACTATTTTTCTAAGAATACAGTATAAATTTAACAGTGCTAATCACCAGAGTCAGCGATAGTGCAAGAATGTGAAGATTCTTTTTTTAAGTATGATTTGATTCCAATGTATCAGATTTCATTGTGCTTTGTCATTGAAAAGTAGGTACATTTGATTCATGTTTAGTAATGCATTTTTGAGTTCTTCTAGTAGTTTAATCCAACAGAACAGTCACCTTCAAAAATGAGAAAAAATACTCCAAGGAGTTCATATTGATTTTTTATCATTATTTAAACTGAAAGGCCAAAGACATTTTGCAGCTCAGAAACAATTTATTCAAATTGTAGCTTCTTTTGTTCTAAATCAGTTCTTATCTCATACACTATGGTTACAATTAGTAAAATGGTAAATATTATTCTTAATATGCCATGAAATAAAGTTCATAAACTCATCATGAAAAATACATCTATAGATTAAGATGTTTTATTTTCACAGGGTAGATATAAATGTTAAACTGTCCATAAATGCTATCTGATGCTCTACAACTTAGAAGAACATATTAAAAATGAAAGATAAGTTGCTAGATAGAATTTATCTAATTATAAAACAATTTTTTGTAAAAAACTGGTTCAATCTAAATGAAGCTCATAAAGCATTCAGAAACATATTCAAGACAACTCCATTTCCCAAATGAAGGATAGATATAATCTTAACATCTTTTACAGATGAGTCATTTGAATGACAGGACAAGCTTAACTGTTTCTTTTAATATTTTAATTGTCTTCTTAGGAAATGTAATTTGTGTACTTGATCCTCCACTTCCTCATCTGTAGGATGTTAATATTATTTATCTTCTCACACTTTAGTTACTGGGATTAAAGGAAATAATATAAGTGTGGGCAATATTGTCCCACTTATATAAAATGAACTTATGTGATGGCAGCTGTTGTTATTTTTATGTACTATTGTCACTTTTTAATGAATTCAGACTCACAACTAGAGAAAAACAACATCGAATCCATGAAAAAATGTGGAATAGAAAAGAAGATGAATAAAGAAGGAAAGACTTAATAATATATTTGTCCTGAAAGAGGTGTAATATATAAAATAAAATAGAAAACATCTCCTTGCTTTGTAAAGAGATAAAAGATTGAAATGAAATGAGTGCAATGAAAAGGAATCAAAATATTATTCATTGGAAGAATAAAACTCTACACTGATTTTGCACAAAATGTATTCAGCTATGAACCTAAAAACAACTTAAAATTATTAGTAGCTAATTTATACAAATAAGTATTACTATCCATTAATTAGAATATTAGCACATTACACATCATCAATTGTTGGAATTTCCTGTTAATAGATACCACATCACAGAGTGTCTATTCAACATGAGAATGTCTTTAAATCAAGCAAAGATACTGGTATTTTTTATTGTATTTTGATCTGTGTTATTTTGTTCAAGATTCTTGAATATTTATAGATCTTACCCCATCCTTTCCCTATTATTCTCATGTATTTAAGTATTTGTTGAGCATATACTATTTACCTAGTACTCAGCAAAGTGTTAGTGATATTGTCAAGGGTAAAATATAGATAGATAGATAGATAGATAGATAGATAGATAGATAGATATGATAACTGAGACAAATACTACAAAGGCTGGATATTATTATTAAGGAGAATATTTCCTAAAAATGTGGTAATGGATCTGAAGTAAAAGGTGTAACTCAGTAATGGGAGGCAGTAATATTATAGTCCATAGGACCAGACTAATTAGAACTCTGAAACGAGGGAAAACAGTGACTGAAAGGCTAACAGTGTGGTTGGAGCCTAGAGAGTAAGGGAGAATTTGATGTAACAAGATAGCTTCAGACTGCAGATAATATATTTAAGCATTTTGTTTTTCCTTAATATATTAGGAAAGCAAAGTCATGAAAAAGTTTTAAACAAGGGATTAATATAGTCTATTCTGTATTTTTCTTTGTGGTACTAGGATTGACTGACAAGGTGTATGCACTAAGCTACATCTCCCAGCCAATTTTTTAAAATTTACAATCAGGGGACCTGGGATATAGCTCAGTGTCATGGTGTCTGCCTGTCAAGCACAAGGTCTTGAGTTCAATTTCCAGAACCAAAGAAAAACCACATTGCACTGAGTTGCATCCCTAGCCTTTTTTAAAATTTGTAGAGAAGGCCTTGCTTAGTCCTGTTCTGAAATTTTAATAAAGTCATCTTGACAATAGGAAAAGGACAGATAACAGTGGAGCTAAAGTAGATGCCAACAAGATAGTTAAGAAGTTAGAGCAATAGTGTGGTGAGCTGTAGCGGCAGCTGTGACCACAACAGTAGCAGTGGTGATGGGGAGAGGTGGGTGAACTCACTTTAGGGGTAAAATAAACAAGAATCAGTGATCTCTGGTTATGAGCATAAGAAAGGTCAAAGTGACAGTGACAACTCTTAAGCTTCTGGGTTGTATTTAACAAGATGGAGAAGGCGATTATAGTGGAGGCAGAGGGAAGTGAAAACAGATGAAGTCCTTTTGTCTAGGAAGTTTATTAGCTCAATTTTGGTCAATTTAGTCACATTGATTCTGAGATGTTTTTGAGACATTCCAGCAAAGATTTTAAGCAAAATTGGAAATACAGAGTTGACACTTAGGAGATTTACCTGAAAGTGAGGGGAATATCATTATACAGGTGGTGATTCAAGTCATGAACATGGGTGCCTTGAATGGGGAATGAAGAAAGAAGTGAACATAGAAACAAGTCATTATGTCCTATGATATTAGTGGCCAGGTAAAGGAGGATGCATCTGCAACAGAAATAGAGATATAATGCACAGAAGGTAAAGGAATAAAGGTAAGTTAGCATTTTAGCCAAGACAAGAGTATTTCAAAATGGAGAGACTGATCAATTGAGATTAAATCTTATTACCATACAGAAAGATGAGAATGGTAAAGATCTATTGGCAATACAGATGCATGGCAGTGACCATGCAGTGGTAACTTGATTGGCCTTGGTATCTGGTGGATTGATGGAGCAAATTTCTGGGAATGTCTTAATAGGACATAAATGTGTGTTGTTCGTATCTATGTCTGATGCCTTGTCTCTTTCTCTCTGACACTATTTTATTGTTCTGATCACTGACTGTTATGAACTAAGCATATTTGCTTTACCACAACCTTCCATCATGATGTTTCTGCCTTCAAGTCAGCTTTTCATGGACTGAATCCCCTCAAACCATGAGCCAAATTAAGCCTCTTGCCTTTTAAGTTGTTTGCCAGTTATTATGTCCCTGCAATGGGAAAGCTAACTAGGACAGAAAATCAATACCATAAAAATGGGGTCATTGCTGTGACTGTAATAGATTATGTGGTTTAGAAGCTTTGAAACAGGTTTGCAGGAGTACTTTGGAAAGTCTTGTAGATACAGAGTAGAGAAGCATTTGAATGCTGAAAACAGAGTCTAATGAGTGATTCTGGGTGAATCTCAGAAGACAAGAATGTTGATAAGAATGTGGATGGTAAATTCCAGTCACAGGAAGTTCCAGTTGGGAACAAGGACTTCACTGGCAATTGAATTATGGTTTATCTGTGTTATGCCTTGGTAAAAAAAAAAAGATGTTTGTCCTTGTTCTGAGACTATGGGAGACTGAAATTAAGGGTGGTGAAGTAGATGATCTGGAAATTCCAGTGCAGTATAATATTCAGGTGGTGGCATGGCTACTACTGATTACTTTCAGCTAGGCTTATAGCAAAAATAAGAGGCAAAAAAGCCCAAGGTGAACAACTTGAGAAACTTAAATTTTTCTTCAGAAGGAAGAATATGTAAAATTGAGGCAAAAGGGTGTTCGGCTACTAAAGAAACTAGTGCCAGTAAAAAAGAAGCAGTACTTTGTACGGGAACAAGAAAAAAGGTGCCTTAATGGAATCAGGTATAAGCAAGACTCTATCCACTGCAAATTCTATGGTGAAGAACTGTCAAACTTTCATTTGAAAAGAATGGCCCTGTGGACTTTGCTGACAATAGGCCACCTACGGAATTTGTTCCTAGGATTAATTCTACCATTCTCAGTCATTTAGGCATTCAGAGCCCACTCTGGCCAAAGGCCAAAGGGCTGGCTATTGCTTGTGCTAGTGGCAGATTTCATGTTATTATATGATGCTGGCTTTACTGGCATGTAGAATGCAACTGCCATGGGTCATCAAGGCTTCCATTCAGACTTCACAGGAAGGTCTCAGAAGTGAAGCAAAGAGCTCTTGAGAAGGCAATGCGTGAAGTTGTGTAAATAAAGCTGAATGTGCAGTGAAAACTGCAGAAAGTTGGAGATGCCAGGAAGAATCTCTGCTGAGGAATACTGTAGGCAGTGAGCAGAGTGAGCCCAAGAGAGTGGTCATGTGAGATGAATTAGAGATGGCGCCATCCAAGCTCTCTGGAATTCACATAGGTCCAGGATACTAGATGCAGAGCAACAGGACTTATGGTTAACCCTGCTAAATTTTGGTCTTGCTTTGACCAGATTATTTCCTATCCTTCTATTTCTTCTTTTTGAATAAAAATGTTTATCCTGTGACATTGTTCTTTGAGATTATGTAACATGGTTTTGAAGTTTGCTGAAGTTCATATCTAATAGCTTGTCTTAAATCTCAGAAGAGACCTTGACTTTGATTTTTGAGATGGTAAAATTTTTGAGATTTGGGTGAAGGGATTGTTGCATTTCCAGTTTTACACAGGATATTTGTATAATTTCAGATGGAATTATAAACTTGCTATCATCTTCATTCGAAGATTATTGTCTAAGGAAGTATATTTGGCTATCAAGTTGATAAAATGTGGGATGTGACAGTTAGTTTGACGTGTTGATTAGATTGGCTTTGGGATCTGTCTGTGGAGAGAGATCGAAGTAGCAAACTTAAGGATGTGTCTATCGAAATTATGGAGTTGTGACTTTTGGGTCTGTCTGATCCCCTCACTCCTTCCTGTCTGCCACTGTTTCCTTGATCTATTTCCTAACCTCCATGAACAAGGAGTCATTCTTCTACACACTTCTGCCATAATATCCCTGCCTTGGGCCTAGCTTAACAAGGACTATATATGAAGAAACTATGAGCCAAATTAGACATTGCCTCCTTTCAATGGCAAGTGTGGTTTACTGTGTTCCACAGATATTCAGCAACTTTATTTGCCATGTTGCTGAAAGCCTACTTGAATGAATTGAGAGTAAGTGGGAGTTGAAGGAATGCAGACAAAACATGAGGATGGAGCACTATTTCATGAGATTTGCTTAGAAAATGAGAAGAGATAGGAAAATAGCCAAAAGGAGTGTGATTTTTGGTGAGGTGTTTTTAATTTTTTTAATGATGAAGGCTTAAATATGAAGAAATTTAATGGGTGAGTCTATATGAAGAGACTGAATATACAAATGGGCTTTGAGATAATTTCTTACATATCATGGGGAATTCAGAAAGGGACAAGTCTCTAGGATAGGTACCTCTGTCTAGAGACCAGAGAAAATGTGGCTCTTCTAGTGTTGCTGTTGGTAGATGAGTTTGGATCTGGAATGAATATAAAGTATGTAGCAGAGTTGGAAAAAATTCTTATTCCTTGTGTTGTGTTTTCACTGTAAAGGAGGAAGTAAGGTCTTTTGGAAGAAGGAGCAGGATATGTCGTAGTGTGGTCATTTAATCAAGTGACTTGGAGGATGTTCAAAAAAGACATTAGTGGGGAGTGGGAACATGAATTAAAAAGATACAGTAGGGTAACTAGGCAACAAATATTTTCAACAAAGTTCCCAGCCTGAGCCTAAAATATGTTTCCTGTGGGAATTATTTATGTCCTTAGGGCCAGTTTTGAGAGACTTCCAGATGTTAAGGGTTAGCCTATTCTGCTGTAGTGTGACAGGAATGAAATTGTTGCGAAGAGTTGTAATGCTAATATTAGTTCAAATTAATAAAGGTGACAAAGTCAGTGCCAATAATTCTTCTGCATTATTCCTTTCAGGAGCTAGTAGAAAAGGGTAAACTTTCACTGCAGAAATATCCAGATTAAGTTTTGGGAAACTTTCTTGGCAAATAGAAGAAAACAGAAGTATGTTGCGGAGGCAGAAGAAGCTTATTGAAATTTCAAATCAGAAAATTCTAAAAAGGAAGGAATGATGGATTCAAATATGGTAGTTGGCATGTTTGCCTGATTTTTTACATATTAAGGGGTTTTCCTATCTTTCTTTTTTGGTTTTCATAGTCCCCAATTGGATAATCAAAGCTCTTACCTCCACTCAATTCTCAATCAATGACTTAGGAGAGTCAGCCTCCATTAACATGCCACCTTCAAGAGTTCTCCAAGATGAATGCAATTAAACATATGGCTTGAAACTCTGCACTAAGAAGACATATGAGGAAAAAGTGATGTGAAGAATGACTTCTGATAAGTTACTCTAGGATCTAAGCTTTGTGATGGGAGGACCTGGTAAAGAAGACCTGTGCAAATGGCATATGCTGGGGAGAACACATAGGTCATTCATAAGTGTACCTAACTAATATTCCTAATCAAATGTCCATGATGATATTTTTTCCTATGCATCTAGAGTTTGTAATGATAATACTATGTTCTTGGATTCTCTCAGAGTCATGTAAGGTACTCACAAGATACTGGACAATAAAGGGTTTAATTTGAAGCTTTTAATCAGGCCATGTAAGAACCTCACTCTGCAACTGGACAGAGACACACTGGGAAAATACTTATGTGCCCTTCCATGTAGTCAGGTTTCTAGTAACAACCCTGCCATAGTGTCTTCAGGTAACCATATTTACTTGACTGTTAGTGTTCCCTAGAATTAGGCCTGTTATAAGCACCTGCCTTGCAAGCGCGTGGTTGTGAGTTCAATCCCCAGTACCAGTAAAAAAAAAAAAAAAAAAGAATTAGGCCTGTTTTCTACCAAAGTTATTACTGTTCTAAATTCAACACCATTATTGTTAGTGTGTGCATCACCATTCTTTATGATGGTAAAAGATTTAATAACTTTAAAAAGTTAATGAGCCAAGGTTAGTGGGAAAGGTTCAGAATTATAATTGGCAACTAAGTTTCCATTTTTGAAAGGAAATGTGATTTAATTGCATTAGGTTACTAGTATTAATGGAGTTTAATTTGTATTGACATATAGCAATTTCTTGATTTCTTTTATTTTGTTAACAAAATACCTGGTTTTAGAGCATAACCATGGTAGTTGCTAAGTAACCACAGCACTCTTCTGGCCCGAAGATTTCACTGTGTGAAATATAAAACTCTGCATTATGGACAGCATTTCATTTAGATATATTCTCTTCCCATTATGATAACAAGATTCATTATTCATATTCTACAGCTCATCTACCCAAGTAGAGAATTGAAGTTACCATTGCCTTCAAAGTAAAAGCAGAAATGTTGACATAGATTAGCTACTTGGGTAAACATTTTTATCAAATTCACCAGTTAACTGCTGGAACTTCTACTTCACTGCCTGGCCATACTTAGGGCAGTATTCAAACTTAATGACACTATAATTGTATGGGAGTCTTAACCTAATAAATTTCTTCTTAAGGGATAACAGTTAAATGAAAGCACTTCTGTGTACAAAGTTGGAACAAGCATATTTGGATGTATACCCAAGGATACTCTGGCTTTTAAAATTTGTTTTCTAAGAAGGGTTCTCTCCACAATTTCCCTTATGATTGCTGGGAAAAAATGAATGATAAAAATGTTGGGAGTATATGCACACAGTGGAGCATACAGTTCATGCAACGTTCTGGATCCAATTCTCCTATCTCAATATTTTAAGGAAAAAAATTCAGACCTTATATCTTCAAGGAATTCAAAACAGTATGGAAAGGGATAATTCCAGTGGTGGGATTTCTACCACAGTAGGGTTTCATGCATCTATGGAAGTATGAGTAATAACAAATAAATTGACTTGTTCAGCGAGTTTAAGGCAGCATACTGTAGGGCAAATAAATGGGGCACATAGATGACTTATTATTATACTCAAATTCATATTATTTAACAAACACATAGATCTTCTGGATAACATAAATTTTAAAATATATCTATCTGCACATACATACATGCAATACATATGCATATCCCTCCCTACACATGCACACAGAGACTCATCAGTGGATAGTGGATAGATGGATAAAACTTTCGGTTCAAACAAGTTGCCATAAATGAGAAGAAAAATTTAGTTTAAGCAGGGACTATACCCTTCTGTATCCTGTGCCAAGATTTTGTGTGTGTGTGTGTGTGTGTGTGTGTGTGTGTGTGTGTGTGATGGACAGAGGCCAAAACTGAAATCTATGAAGAATGAATCTATTTTTTAAACATGGACTTTGAATGTTTAGAAAAAGACATATTCCAAACTAAATGTACACTAAGGAACATCTACAGTAGACTGCCAAAATTGCAGCATAATTTTATATAGTAATAGAATGCAGCTATTAGAGGTGATGAAATCCAACTGTATGCAATCACACAAAGAATCTCAGAAACATAATACTGAGAGAAAGAGTCAGGAACAAAGGATGATACACCGCACAACTCTGTTTATATGTAATTCAAAGATAGACCAAAAAAATCCCTGGCTTTAAAATTCAGAATAGTGGACAACTGATAGTGAGAAGATAATAACTGCAAATGAGAGGGGCTTGTGGAATGTATGCAATATATTCCATTTGGATTATAATACATGTTTGAGTGCTCATTGCACAAGTAAATATAAAATTTCTTTCAGCTGTGTACTTATGTGTTACTATCTGCATGTATATTATACGTCAATAACATTTTTGAAATTCAAACTGGAAAAGTTTTACTAACTACTATTGAAAGCAGTAAAGAAATTCAACTTTCATCTGTTTGCTCCTGTTGTATAAAACAAAGAAAGAAAACAATCCATGAAAAATCCACTACAGGTGCCTAGGCGTGGTTTCTGTATTATACAAAAGTAAGCCTACAAGCCCTGAAAACAAAGTAAAAATAAAAATGGGACAAGGACCATTAAAATCTGTATGTGAGTCCCTTAAAAGGAAACAAAAGACAATTTTGCAAATTATTTTTTTGTGATTCACTATATAAGAAATTCAAAGAAAAAATGACAGATAGGAGCTCTGAATTTGATTTTTTTTCACAAACTGCTTAGAAATTATGAGTGAACAAGCCCTAATGTAGAAGACTCAGTTAATGTAACAAATTGCTGATTTAATAGCTCTAAAAATGTAGATAATAATAATTTGGAAAAATTATAAAACAAGTTTAACATTATAGCAAAGGGAAAATAAAATCCAAAACTCATAATAAATGATTTGGACAGCAATTGTTTGAAAAAAACACACAGACCATCAATAAATGAAATGGAAAAAATAATATTGATGGAGTTAATTCAATCATCCTTCTAAGTGAACTTGAATGATGGACAGATACTGGGCATTCATCCAACAAATCAAGAATATTTCTCTTTCATGAGCGCATGGAGTATTTACAAAGATGACCTTACTCTAGGTTGAAAAAGAAACCAAAACAATTATTAAAGGATTTATATCATGAATAACAAATTTTGTGATTACAACAAAATTGAATAAAACAAGATAAATAAACAAACATCATCATTTTCTTATTATATTTGTTAAACAAAATTATACATCTATGTATCCATAAAAAACTAATAAAATTATGATTTACTTATGATTAAATGATGGAAAGCACCTCATTTCAGAAAAGAAGAATGCAGCTAAATTGGTACATAGATGGATTATTTCATCTGTATGTAAAAATTTATATATGAAAAATGCTGAGAAGTAATATGCCATATTTGGCTCATGAGTCTGGAGAAAGAATAAAGGTAAAAAAAAAAATCAGGATACAACAATACAATTTTCTGAATTTAGTTTTGAAAAAGAATTTTCTGGCTGGATCAATAAATCATAAAACACAAAAAGTTATTAAAATATACATCAAGATTGTCTGAGGGGAAGCAGAGTTAGCAAAAATAAAATAATCAGTTTAAGAGATGTTGTAGCAGTAGCATACAGATATTAAAACATGATACAAGAAGATTTAAAGTGACAAACCATAAATTTGAAAACTGATATGATGGAATTTTTCTAGAAAAAACATTTAAACTTAAATTATATGTATATATATATATATATATATATATATAATGAGTTGATGTTCTATATCGATTGTAGTTCTCAAATCAAATCTGTGTTAGCTTTTCCTTGCTGTGAAAAAATACGTGAGGTATACAGATTATAAGAGGAAAGGTTTATCTTGTCTCACAGTTTTGAAGGTTACAGTTCATGGTTAACTCGATCTATTGCTGTGAGCCTGAGGTGAAGAAAAGCATCATGGCAGAAGTGCATATTGCAAGAAAGCATCTTACCTCATGGCATTCAGGGAGTAGAGAGAGTCAGGAAAAGAGAAGAGGCCAGAGCTCAGATAAAGTCCCCAGGATCAAACCACTGTGAGCCATTCCTTTCCATTAAGTGCCACCTTTCCCTCACTTCGCATTAAGGCCATCATTTATGATCCCATCAGTGAGTTCCACTGGTGACGAACTTAGGGCCCTCACGATCTCAGAATCACTTCTCAAAAGCCAATAAGCAAATCTTCAGTACAATGAGCCTTTTGTAACCATTACTTAATTTCTATAAGACTGTCATAATATTTCAAAGTAAGCATGCTATTTTAAAATGTTTTTTTAAAGTCCAGGTTAAATATCTATCTACAGCAATTCTTCTCACGTTCATTTGAACTTGTAGATATTGCTTAGCACTGAAATAATTTTTTTGCAAGCACAGCTATGATTGCTGTTCTTCCCAGAAGCTCTCAGCACCACTTCTTTAACAAGAGTTTAAAAGAGCAGAGTCTCATATTTCAGAAAATAACTGATTTCTTGAGGCATGATCCTAATGCATTTGATACTATTCCAAGCTGGCATAGATTTAGGCTTTTCTTTGTCTTTCTAAAACTTCTGTATAATGCAAGAGTCATTTTATTGACCAACTTGATCCAATTAATCTATGAATTATATTTCTAACCTTATCACCCCACTGGAAATGTGAGAAACTATTTCAGTTTGACATATTTCTTACTCATCTTAACTTCTTTATATAAAAAGGCAGCATTTCTTAGCACTAGGTATTGCCATAAAATATGTGAACCCGAAAGAACTGGCATGAGAGAGACTTGATCTAAATCAACTCTGAAAGAAAAAATGTTGAAAATGACAAAGAAATTTCACAGCGTAGTTAGTAGGCAGTTTTAAGCATGATGCAGTTATGCTCTCACATATGTGTGCAGATGGGTGTGTGTAGGTGTGCACACATATGTGAGAAACTGGGAGAAGCTAAGCAATGCACACACAGTTACCTCCTTCACAGTTTGCAGATGAAGAAAGAGATACAAACTTTGAGAGTCCTCTGTCAAGGTCATATAGTTAGCAAATATTCGTGGCAAGATTAGTGTCAAAATTTGCTCTTTTGCCCTGCAGACTAATGTAATTTGAAGGAAGTTACTGGGATTAAGGGATTCATCTGTAATTTGGTTCCTGATTTGTTAACCACTATCTTTATCACCTAGTATGTGCCAGGCACTTTAGTTGAGGCCTCAGAATATGATTGGCTTCCTTTTTGTGTTATTTTCCTATTTTTGATAGCTACAATTCCTTCTATGCCTCTTTGGTACTCTCTGGCTCCAACCATTTGTTATTTTCAACAATCAAGAGGTTCTATTGAAGCAAAGCAGGATAGGATACTATGGGTATCCTATGGGTATCAAATGCATTAGGATCATGACTCAGGGTTGGATCTTATAAAGTTGTTTTCATTTTAGTGCATAGAAAGTATTTCTATTTGCTGGTCAGAATTTTTTTCTGAATTGAGCCATTAATCAATTCCTATGGAAGGGTAAGAGGGAACACAGAAAATGGGGGGAAACACCATGCACAAATATGAATATTGAGAAATTTTCTCAAATGTCCTTGACATATTTTTCTAGATGTTGGAAATTTAGGATAACTATTACTTGGCTAGGGACATAGGATATGGTTGATTGTTTGGCACAGTAAGAGTGTACAATTGAGGTCTACAAATATCATTTGGCTACTAAATGTAAGGTGACCCTATGTTATGGCCTCTGGCCAGCTCGTTATTACTATGGAGGCCCAACTTTTGTATCTGAGTTTATTTGCTTGGAAGGATTATATGTATTTGACTTTTACATTACAGTCTGCCAATGACTCTAATGAAAAAAAGTTGTAAAACATCCCATAATGTCATAAAAACTCATTCAGTAGAAGTTGCTTGAGTATGACTTGTTTTCAAAATAACAAATTGTCTAACCAATTAAAATGCCTTTTCATACCAAAAAAGCTTCTGCATTTGTATAAACAAAGCCAAAGCATTGCTCATTTCCAAGATATCATGCAAACTGTTGTTAGAATGCATGTACTGTAATGGTAGTAGCTGGAATTAATTGCAGCTTAGCAAAGGTGTCCTAACAAAAGCATTTATTCCAAATTCTTGAAGAAATATAATCAGAGCTCATGAGAGAGGGGATGTGCATGAATATTAATGTTATTTTTATCTTCCTTTCTTTTAAAAGAAATACAGGTGTGTTTTAAAAACTAAAACCATGCAATAGTCATTCCTTTTGAGATGGACGTTGACTAAGCAATGTTTACATTCTCTTGTGAATGTCTACATGCAGTTGATACATCCACTTGAGTGATGCCCCAGGACCAGGTCCCTCTGTTGTTAACTTGTTTAATTATTTGCCAAGTCCACTGTAAGCATTCAGCCTTCTCTTCCTGCCTGCTACACGTTAATATGCAGAGCAGAACTTGTGTGGAAGTACTGAGGATATTTAGGTCATTTAACTGCAGTAGTAAAATACAAATTAACAGGAAAATTGCTGACATCATTAGTATAAAGCATTAACATCTGCAGGTTACACATGCCAGATGCATAATATCTGTTAATTATAGTTGTAATAGGGGACCATTGGGAATGTGAGCCAGGATTTATGTGAAAAATTTTCTACTTTGAGAAATACAGAACTCTATGCTGTTTGATTTATAAAAATAAAAATTTACTCATGGGTTAAGAGTATAGATAACTCAAACATTTTGGATAATGAATCCAATCTATTTATTTCTTTTAATCCCAAAGACCTTTAAGTAAACTTAATACTAATAATAAACAAACATAAACTTCCAACTCATTTGTTTAAAACAGTGATAATTTGGTAAAAATTATTTCATTTTATATTATTTAGTGTGGCTTTTCTTTAGTACCATGACATATGGATTCCTATTTTGCCCAATTATTTTCACAATTAACCTCAATATTTTTGTGTTTTATTTCATTTATATTCATATTTAAATTTCACCTGGGCTCATGCTATTTGAACTATATGAGGACATTGGTGAAGCTGATACTTTATTACAACTATGTCTGTTGCAAATGTATGTGGCCTGTATGAGGAACCTAGTAATTTGATAAGTTTGAGGGATGTGGAAAGATTACCAGCAGAGGTTTCATAGTTGAAAATTGGGAGTTCATGGAATAGGAAAATCATGGCTATTAAAAGTGCCTGCTGAATAACTCTAAAATCCACAGACTTGACTCTTCTGTCCCTGCATTCTGTTTGTGACAAAGGGTGATATTAGATAACATTTAGAAGCTTTCCTTGCACTTATTTTTAATGTAGTTAGTGATATATAATCACATTCTTCAAATGCCTTCTAAACAGGCCTGCTACTGACTGTGAGTTTTTCTCTATTTAGCAGATTTGCATTATTTTTCATTTTTATAATGCTCCTTCCAAGAGGTAATATTTTTATATTACTCCTCCCAAGGTTATGCATATTAGAACAATTGATTGGATTCAACTAAGACTTATACCCTGGAGGAATTTTTCCTGAATAATTTAATGGTACATGGAGGGAATGCATTACAAAGGAAAAATACTGGAAGGGTTGCATATAATGTTTAGATATTATGAAAAAACATACACAAATAGATAAAGGTTAGGAAATTGAGAAGCCAAATTGAGGTATGTCACCATATAAATTTAAAAAATATCTGAGAACCTGCAAGGTACAACTATGTTATGAGAAGTAAAATAGTGATATTATTCATAAATTACCACTGTTTTAAACAAATGAATTGGAAGTTTATGTTTGTTTGTTTATTATTAGTATTAAGTTTACTTAAAATTAATTTTAAGCCCAAGAAAATGTATGTAAGTACTCTAACTTAATTTTCTAACACAACCTAATTTCTATTTTAGAATTCTGATCTCTATGGTAGCAAATAATTACTGTGAATTGATTTAGGATTTCTTACTTTCCTTGGGGAAGTGTCTGAATCCTGAAGCACGTTATGTGCCAAGGTGCTGGAGATCCATCCAGTCTTCTATTTCTTATGTTCACATTGATAGTTATGAGCCATTCATCATTTCATTCTAACTGCAGGTAAATGGGCATGCAGGTCACCTAGGTTGTCTTGTACCATTTTGTGTGGCCTAAACTGAATATCTACAATTGGGTAACTTATGAAGAATAGCAACTTGATTTTTTCAGTTCTAAAGACTGAGAATATAGAGAGATGGCATCTGACAAGGGTCTTGGTGCTGTGTCATAACATGGCAGAAGGCAAAAGGACAAGAGAACATAGCAGAGGAGAGGGAGAGAGAGAGAGAGGGAAAGGGGGAGAAAGGGAGAAGGAGCAAGAGAGAGAGAGAGACTTGCTTTTATAAAAAAATCTGCTCTTGGTGTAACCACCCCACTCTCATGATAACAGCATTAATTTCATTCACAAAAGGAAAGTCCTTATGAACTAATCAACTCTTAAACGTTGCTCTTTTTAATACTTGCATTGTAGATTAAGGTTTCAACACATAAGCTCTGGGAGAGACACTCAGACTGTAGCCCAGATGATAGCTATCATTCCTAATCTGATCCTTTTGGGTCTCTCTTTCCTCTGCCTTTTTCTCATGACAGTGTCTATAGTTATTACCACAATGCCTCTACTTCAAACTTGGAAGAAGGATGATGAAAGAGATTCCAAGACCCAGTTTTCCAAATAAATCACACAGTCAGTTCTCCACAATATGCCACTTCCTGGATCATCTATTGCTAGCAGGGAAGAATCTCTCATACCCACATACCTCACAAACTTATCTAGTATGAACTGTCTACTGTTTGGAGCTTGGAACTCTGAGACCCCCAAATACTCTCTCTCTCTCCTGGATTTTTGTCTGATTATCTGATTTCCCTTGGCCTGGAGGTAATAAAGTCTTTTTCTTATCCATTATTTTATCCTTTGATTACCATGACAGGATGAGTTTTACTCATTGAGCCTCCACCAAGTTCTTGGATATGCCAAACAACTTACATGAACTCTAAAGTGACAACAAAGAGTAATAACAGTGTTAAGTTGTCCATTGGTTTTTTTTAAATTTTTATTTAAAGAGAAAAAAAGCATGTAAAGAGTAGAGATAGCACAGAATTTCAGAAAAAAGATAAACAATAAGAAATCACTAGATAAATTACATATTGTCCTCTTAGGAATAGTTTTTCAAGTTAAAAAATTAAAGCATACAAAGTAGATAGTCAAACAGTGAGACTGTAAACAGCTACGCATACATGAGTCTCTACATGTATTTCTATTCTTTCTGTATTAGAGGGAAAAACAAAACATAGTAAGACAAAACAAAACAAATTCCTATAAAAACATGAAACCAAAAATTTGTATAAAACCACAGTACAAGGTGATCTACAATGATTGCTGTGTTGTTTCTTATTATCTTCAATAGAATTGCCTATATCATCAGGCATAAATGAATATAGCAGTATAAATGAATATAGCAGTACATAACAATATTAGTAAAAATAAAACATTGTAGACAGCATAAAACTTCAAAGGCAGGTAATAATCAAACCAGAGTGGATATTCTAGTGAATCTTGTCATCCTAAGTGCAGTTGCCTATACCCTCAGACTTGATACTATCAATTATAAAAGCTTTGAATAAAATCTATCAATACAAAACAGTGATCCAACAAACCAGATTCGATTACAGTCAGTCATGGTAAAACAGTGTAGGTTTTACAGAGCTTTAGATTGACTTAATAGGAAATTAAGGATGATTACCATTATATATCCTGTTATTTTTGGGATTACTCTTTGTACCCTCATATCTAGTACAGGTAGAATGACTGGAACAGAATATAATACATCTAAGCAGAGTAGTGTGAGCAATGTGGGATTTAAATCCTGGTGCACTATTAACAATATAATGTATCAAGGCCATCTATGTTAGAGATTATAGCCAACCTTCTCTGCCTCATTTCTGCTATACTATGCTATTTTTCTGCCTGTTTGTCTACTTTTCTCCTTCATTCTACTGCCTGCCCCACTCACTGAGGCCTTTCTGCCACTGTTCCTAAAGTCCTGGTATTTTTTTTCTCTCTCTGGAATGTCCTTCAGTGTTCTCTGTAGGGTTGGATTGGCAGTCACAAACTCGCCCAGTTCCTCTTTGTCATGGAAGCATCTTGTTTCTCCATTAATTTCTAGTGACAGTTTTGCAGGGTGCATCAATCTGGGCTGAAGGTTAAATTTCTAGTGACAGTTTTGCAGGGTGCATCAATCTGGGCTGAAGGTTATTTTCTTTCAGGGCTTGGAATATTTTGCTCCAAGCTCTTCTTGATCTGATGGTCTGTGGAGAAGTCAGCCGTGATCCTGATGGGCTTACCTTTATAGGTAATCTGTTTCTTTTCTCTGATGGCTTTTAATATTGTTTTTATATTGAATTTCTGGTATCTTGATTATTATATGTCTGGGTATAGATTTGTTTTGGTTGTAGGTGGCTGGGATTCTGTATGCTTCACATAACCGAATGTCATTTTCTTTTCCTATGCTTGGGAAGTTTTCCTTAATTATTTCCATGAATCACCTTTGTAATTTGCCTGTATGTATTCCTGCTTCTTTGTTCACATTTCTTATTCTTAAATTGTAGATTCTCTTGTCATCTTCTAGCCTTTCTATTGTTACTGCCTGTTTCCTTGTTATTTTTAAGAGATCTTTCCTTTCATGATCACACATTGCAAACTTGTCTTCAAGTTTTGATAGTCTATCCTTAGTTTCTTTTAAGGAGTTTTTGCCAGCTTTCAATGGAGTTTTTAATTCCCTGGTAGTCTCTTTGAATCTGCTTCATGTATTCTATATTTTCTTTATATTCTTTATCAAATGTTTCTCTCCTGCTTTGTGTTCCTCTCTTCTGTCTGTATCTTCCTGAGAGATGCTCCCCAAGAGTATTTCTTTTATTACTCTACTCATATCCTGTTTCATCTGATTTAATATTTCAGTTTTGAGCTCATCTACAAGGTCTTGAAGATACCTTTTACTGTCCATTGACGCCATGCCTGCTGTTGCGTGTTTGCATGTTTGCTGCCCTCAGTCTCCCTTGTTTTTCCTCTCCTGGATCAGGGCTCTCAGGGTTCTGGGCCGGGGGCCTCCTCCTGCCTCTCTCTCCTGTCATGGTCCTGGCTTCTTCCACACAGGTTACAGTGCAGGCCCCAGCCCCCTTCCCTGATGGCCACGTTTCCTCCAAAGCATGCTGGCGAGGGACCTCCACCCTCTCCTGACAGCTCTTATCACTGAGGTGCAAGCAGCGGCTGCCTTTGCCTGCCCTCCCCACTGGGCCAACCAAACTGCAGAAGCCTTCCTGGGTTAGTACTTGCTAGGTGCAGGGAATCAATTTGGGACGGCTCATTGGGTCCAGGCCAGGGGCACAGCCCAGTCCAAGCAAATCCCATGAATCTGCTTTGGGGAGGGAGGAACCAACTGACATCACTGTTGCTCCCAATTCAGGCTTCTCCTGCCATATTCCAACATGTCGCCGATTTGATTGCACCTTTCCCGTCGGGGGAGTTCTCATTCCCAGCACTGACCATGGATTAATGAAGGTCCCTTTGCTGGCTCCGCTCTCAACTGGGCTCCCCAACCCCCGACTTCAGCGCTGCTGTGCTTCCTGTGAGTGGCGTTGAGATCGAGTTTGTGCAGCTCTGCCAGCCATGGCAGATTCAGGATGGTGCAAATTCAGGCTGGTACAAACTTGGCGGGTCACAGCAAAAACACTGTGTCCCATAATTTTTAGCTGTTCCAGTTGTAGTCCCCACGTATTTGATGAGCTTTTTTATGATTTAATTTCTTCCTATGTCAAGAGGATCCATCTCCCTCTGTCTGGGTCTCTCGAGGGTGTTTTATTCTGGTGTTTGGGTTGTTTCTCCCAGGAGGCTCTGTAATTTGTTGCTCACTGGCCATCTTGTCTTCTTCAGGTCCCATAGTTTTATTTCATGTGTACATACAAACTATATGCTCATCAAATTCAAAGTTTAAATGGAAGGTGCAGGGATATAGCTCAGTAGCTCAGTGACTGACTGGAAATTACAAGGTCCTAAGTTTGATTCCCAGGCTCCCTCAAAAATATGTCAATGAGAAAATAAATGTTGGATAATATCTTAAACACACTGTGAAAAATAACAATTAAAAAGAAATGAAATACATTGCTTGATACTAGTATATTGTATAAAACTATTGAAATTTACCCATTCATTCATTTAACTATCTAGTACTTATTTTTATTTAAAGAAAAATGAAAGAAAAACAAGACAAAACAGAAAAAAGGGTAGAAGTAATACAGAATTTCAAGGGAAATATACACAGTAAGAAATTAATAGTTGATAAGTTACATATTCTCCTCTCAGAAATAGTTGTTCAAGTTAGAAAATCAAAGCATAAAAAGTGGACACTCAAACATTAACAGTGCAAACCATTCTTTTCATACTGGAAACTTTGTAATATGGTCATGTATCTTACATGCTTAAATTCATTTTCAATATCTATTATGTATTTTGGATCTTATTACTCTTTCAGTTTTTATTATTTTTTACACTAGAGAGACAATTTGATGTTTAAAAAATGGGTCTTATTTATTTCACTTATGAGGATAGTCTCAAGTTGCCTCCATTTACCTATAAAGGCCTCAAGATCATCCTTTTTTATAGATGAGTAATATTCCACTGTACAGAAATACCACATCTTTGTCATCCACACTGAAGTTGATGGACATTTTGGTTATTTCCAATATTTATCTATTACAAATTGTGCTGCTATATGGGTGCACATATATCATTGTGGCATGATCTTTTCAATTTAGGGGGAGGAATAACCAGGAGAGGAATAGCTGGGTTGAATGGAACTTCCAATCCTAGTTTGTTGAGGAATCACCATATTGATTTCCATAGTGGCTGCATCAGTCTGCACTCCCACTGGCAGTGGAGAAGCCTTCCTTTTTCCCCACAGCCTTTCCAACATTTATTATCAGTTGATTTCTTGATGGCAGCTATTCTTTCCGGAGTAAGGTGGAATCTCAATGCTGTTTTAATTTGCATTTCTCGAATGACCAGTGATGGTGAACATTTCTTCATTTATTTATTTGTTATTTCTATATCTTCATTGAGAACTGTGTGTTTATCTTAGATGTCCATTTTTGGAGAGGGTCTTTGAATTTGGGGTCTTGATATTTTTCAGTTCTTTATATATTCTGGATATAAGTCCTTTTAGGGATTGTCAGCTAAAATTCTTTCCCATTCTGTGGATTTTCTTTTCACTTTCTTGGTGATTTTTTGAAGTGCAAAATCTTTTTAATAAGATGACATCTCAGTTTTTGATTATTTGAAGTATTTCCCGTGCAGTTTGCATTTTATTCTTGATATCTCTGCCTATCCCTATGTCTCTAAGGTTTCTACCTATTTTGTATTCCAATAGATTTAGTTTTCCTGTTTTAATATTTAGATCTTTGATCCATTTTTACTTCAGTTTAGTGTTTGTTGATAGGCATGGGTCTAGTTTCAGCCTTCAGCATGTAGAGAGCCAATTTTTTCAACACCATTTATTAAAGAGGCTATCCTTCCAGTGAACATGTTTAGCCTCATTGACAACTATCAGTTGGCTGAGTGTCTTTGTAGTTGTGATTCCATCTTTTAATCTGTTTCATTGATCATCAGATTTATTTCTTTGCCAGTACCATGCTGATTTTATCACTGTGGATTTGTAGTATAGTTTCAAGCCAGGAATTGAGATGCCTCCTGCTTTGCCTTTTTTGCCCAGAATTGCCTTTGCTATTCTAGATTTCTTCTGTTTCCAAATGAATCTTTTTTTTAAAATTTAAAGAAAAAAATTTTAAACAGAAAGAGAGTAGAAATAATACAAAATCTCAAAAATAAAACAAAACAAAAAATTAAAAAATAGTAACCAGTAAGAAATCACTAGTTGATAATTACATATTTTCCTCTTAGAAGTAGTTGTTCAAGTTATGAAAGTAAGCCTACAAATTGGACATTCAAACAGTGAGATTGCAATCAGATTTGTTCATCCATCCAACTAAAACTTTAGCAACATGGTTGTTAATCCCACACACTCGTACATATATGCAGTTATATCCTTTAGAATACTTTATTTTCCTCTCTTTTTTTCCTTTACAATAACTATAATCCATTCTTGTAAACTACTTAGAAGTTCTGCACATGCATAAGTCTCTATACATATACCTAGCCTTTCTGTATTACAGGGAGAAACACATCAAAACAAGTCAACAATAAAAATTCCTAGAGAAACATGAAATGAAAAGGACATATAAAACCACAGTACTAGGTGATCTACGGTACTTACTATGATGTCTCTTGTTTTCAGTAAAATTATCTATATTGTCAAACATAGTATAATTAAACTTAGCATTGTATTACATTATTAATAAAATCTAAACATTGGAGACATTATAGGACTTCAAAGGCAGTTAATAATCAAACCAGAATGGGTATCCTATTGAATTTTGTCATCTTCAAAATAGTTGCCTCTACTCTCAGACTTGATACGCTAAAGCATACCACATTCAAATAAAATCAGTCAAGATAAAACAGTGTTATAACCAATCTTCTCTGTCTTATCTCTGCTATGCTATTTTTCTGTCATTGTTGTTTGTTTACTTTTCTCCTTCATTCCACTGTCTGCCCCTTTCTTTGAGGCCTTTCTGCCATTGTTCCTGGAACCCTGGTTGTTTTCTTCTCTCTCTCTACAATGTCATTCAGTATTCTTTGCAGGGTTGGATTGGTTGTCACAAACTCCCCCAGTTCCTCTTTGTCATGGAAATATCTTGTCTCTTCATTAATTTTGAGAAACAGTTTTGCAGGGTACATCATTCTGGGTTGGAGGTTATTGTCTTTCAGGGCTTGGAATATTTTGCTAAATGCTCTTCTTGATTTGATGGTTTGCATTGAGAAGTATGCTGTGATTTTGATGAGTTTTCATTTATAGGTAATCTATTTCTTTTTTCTGACCACTTTTAATATTCTGTTCTTGTGATGGATTTCTGGGATCCTGATTATTATATGTCTGGGTGTAGATCTGTTTTGGTTGTAGCTGGCTGGAGTTCTGTACGCCTCATTTATCTCAACTTCACTTCCAATACCTATGTTTGGGAAGTTTTTCCTAATTATTTCTGTGAATAGACTTTTTATTTCATTTGTATTTGTTGCTGCATCTTCATTCACATATTTTATTCTTAGGTTATAAATCCTCTTGTCATCTTCTAGCCTTTGTATTGTTGCTTCCTGGTTCCTTGTTATTTTTAAGAGATCCTTCCTTTCATGATCATATGTTGCAAATCTATCTTCAAGTTTTGAAAGTTTGTCTTTAGTTTCTGTTAAAAGGTTTTGCCAGGTTTCAATGGAGTTTTTAATTTCCTGATATTCTCTTAGGATCTGTTTCATATATTCTAGGTTTTGTTTATATTCTCCATCAAAGGCTTCTCTCCTTTCTCTGGGTTCCTCTATTCTTTCATTTGTGTCTACTTGAGGATTACCCAGGACTTCTTTTATTAATCTTCTTATATCTTGCTTCACCTGAGTTAGAATTTCAGATTTAAATTATTCGGTGAGGTCATGGATGTATTTCTTTATTTCCGATGAGGCTGTCTCTGACATTGCAGGTTTGCTGCTCTCAACCTGCTGTGCATTTACCTCTGTTGGACTCACTTTACCTGGATCCACAGTTTGAGACCTTTTGCTGTTTCTCTGTCTTGTCATGTTTCCGGCCCCCTTCAGACAAGTGAGTGGTGGAGGTCTCTGGGCCTTTCGTATTGCTTACAGTTTTTTTCTGCAGTGCACTTGCTAGGGAAGTGCTGCCCCCCAGTCCGCTGTGGATCTGCAAGGTGCACACTGAGAGCCAGCCCCTCACCCTGTGTCAACCAGCAGATGCTTCAGAAAGTTTGTGTGTTCCCTGGGGATGCCACTGGCTCAGAGCAGCCCATCCCTGGCTATTGGGTTTCATCCAGGGGCCTGGCCCAGCCCAAGCAAATCCCACCAATCTGCTTTGGACTAGGAGTCATTGAGGGATGTTGCCTCGGTTTTGATTCAAGCTGGCCCTACCCAACTCCAAAATGTCATCTAGCAGGTCTTCCTGATCTGGGAAATCCAGTTCCTGTCACTCACCAAAGTTCATACAGTTAGACTGGCTGTTTCTACTCCCTGCTGCAGGGCGTCCTCCACCCAAGGGTCTAGAGCTCACCCACCCCTGCTGCCCTGACTCTAAGATGTGCTGGTACAGCCACCCGGGCTTGCCCAGCTCCAGCCCTCCGTAAATGCTTCTTCTCCTTCTTCTTTCTTTCTTTCTTTCTTTCTTTTTTTTTTTCTTTTTCCTCAGTATCTTCCTCAGTCATGAGAATTCCTCTGCTTTTGTCTGGCTTTCTCCATGTTGCCAGATTCCAGCGTCTGAGTTTTTTTTTTTTTTTTAAGAGAGGTTCTGTTATCATGCCACCACTCAGCCAGCCATCATGCAATTCCAAAAGTGCTATTTTAGGAGTATTTCCTCTAGAACAGTAAGGTGTATTAATAGTATTTTAATTGGGACTGCATTAAATCTGTATAACAGTTTTGGGAGTATGGCCATTTTCACAATGTTGGTTATTCCTAGCCAAGAGCAAGGAATATCCTTCCATTTTCCAATAACCTCTTCAATCTCCTTTTTTTTTAGAGTAGTATAATTTTCAGCATATAGGCCTTTTACATTGTTGTTAGGTTGATTCCTAGGTATTTCATTTTTTTGTAGATGCTATTGTGAAAGGCAATATTTCCCTAATTTTTCTCTTAGTGAATTTTTTGTTTCTGTACAAGAATGCTATTAATTTTTGAGTGTTGACTTGGTATCCCACTATGCTGCTGAATTTGTTTATTACTTCTAATAGTCTTTCAATGGAGTTTTTTTGGTTTTCTATATAAAGTATCATGTCATCTGCAAATTATGATAATTTAACTCCTTCCTTTCCTATCTTTTTTCTTTTATTTATTTTTCTTGTCTGATTGCTGTGGATAATATTTCTATAACTATATTGAATAGGAGTGGTGATGGTGGACATCCTTGTCTTGTTTGGATTTTAGAGTGAAAGCTTTCAGTTTTTGTCCATTTAGTATAATGTTGGTTGTTGGTTTGTCATAATTGCTTTATGAGATTGAGGTACATACCATCTACTCCAAGTTTCTGTAGGGTTTTTATCATGAACAAGTGTTGGACCTTATCAAAAGCTTTTTCTGCATCTGTTGTGATGATCATGTGATTTTTTGCTTTGGGCTCTATTGATGTGGTATATTACATTTATTGATTTGTGTATGTTAAACAATCCCTGAATTCCTGGAATAAATCCCACTTGGTCATGATATATAATCTTCTTGATAATTTGCTGCATTCTATTTTCCAGTATTTTATTGAGAATCTGTACATCACTATTCATTAGTGAGATTGGCCTTTTTCCTTTTTGTTGGGTCTTTCTCTGGTTTTGGCATCAGAGTAATCCTTGGCTCCAGGAATGAGTTAGAAAGGATTGCTTTACTTTTGATTTCACTGAAGAGTTTAAGGAGTATTGGCATCAAACCTTCTATAAATTTCTTATACAGTTCAGCTGTGAATCCATCAGGACCTGGGCTATTCTTTGTTGGTAAGTTTTTCATCATGTTTTCAATTTCAGTAGCTGATATTGAGTTATTTAAAACTGTTATATCTTCTTGATTGAGCCTTGGTAGTTCATATGTTTCTAGAAATCTGTGCATTTCCTCTGTGTTTTCCACCCTATGTAAGTAGATATTTTCAAAGTAGATATTCATGATCTTTTGAATATCCATGGGATCTGTAGTGATTTCTCTCTTTTCAGTCCTTATTGTGTGAATTTGAGGGGTTTTTTTTAATTTTGCTTGATAAGGTTAGCTAGAGGTTAATCAATTTTGTTTATGCTCTCAAGAAACCAGCTCATTGATTCATTAATTCTTTGTGATTTGTTTAGTTTCAATTACATTATTTCATGCTCTGATTTTTAGTTTCCTCTCTTTTATGAGCTTTGGGTTTGACTTGCTTTTCCTTTTCCATAAGCTTGAGATGTAGCATCAGGTTGTTTATTTGTGCTCATTCTATTTTCTTGATGTGACTATTTATTGCTATATATTTCCCTCTTAGGACTGCTTTCACTGCATCCCACAGGTCATGGTATGTTGTAGCTGGATTTTCCTTGAATTGTAAGCATTGATTTATTTCTTCTTTAATTTCACCTGTAGCCCACTGGTTGTTCAGAAGGTTGTTATTTAATTTCCATGTATTTATGCAGGTTTTGTGATTCCTTTTGTTATTAATTTCCAATTTAAATGCATTATAGTCAGATAATATGCATGGAATAATTTCAATCCCTTTGCATTTACTTAAGCATGTTTTATGGTTTAATATATGGTCTATTTTGGAGACTGTCCCATGTGCAGCTAATGAGAATGTATATTCTGATGTGGTTGGGTGGAACACTTTGTTAACATCTACTAAGTCAATTTGCTCACAGATATATTCTGTTCTGTTATTTATTTGCTGGATTTTTGTCTAGTTGATCTATTTCTTTGTGACAGTGGGGTATTAAGTTTGCATCTTACAATTGTGTTCTTATGTATTTGGCTTTTCATGTCCATTAGTATTTGTCCTATATATTTAGGTGCTCTTGCATTTGGTGCATATATAATTGTTAGTTCTTCATCTAGAAGTTTTCCACTAACAAGTATGTAGTAACTTTCTTTATCTCTTTTAATCATTTTGAGTTTGAAGTTCTTATTGTCTGCAAACAGAATAGCTATCCCTGCTTTTTTCTGGGTTCCTGTTACATGGAATATTGTTTTTCATCCTTTGACTTGTAATCTATGACTTTTCTTTTGAGTCATATTTGTTTCTTGTATACATTATATTGCGGGATCCTGTTTCTTGATCCATTCTGTCAACCTATTTCATTTGATAGGTGAATTTAGACTACTTACATTTATGGATATAACTGATATGTACTGGCTCGACTCTGCCATGTTATGTTCCTGTTGTTTGTTTTCTGCTTTTCTCCCTTGTTTAAATTCTTACCCTGCTTGGGTGTCTTTCTGTTATCGTGCTGGAGATTGTGGTCATTTTTATCTCTATCTAGGATGTCTTTCAACACTCTTTTTAGGGTTAATTTGGTGGACATGAATTTCTTCAGTTGTTCTTTGTCATGGAAGTATCTTGTTTCTCCATTAAATTTGAAGAACAAATTTTCTGTGTATATCAGTCTTGTTTGAAAGTTGTTTTCTTTCAGGACTTGAAATACTTCACTCCAAGCTTGTCTTTACTTGAGAGTTTGCTTTGAAAAGTCTGCCATGTTCTGATGGGCTTTCCTTGATAGGTGAGTTGTGTCTTTTCTCTAACAGCTTTTAGTATTCTATTTTTATATTATATGTCTGGGATTCTAATTATTATATGTCTGGGTGTAGGTTTATGCTGGTTGTGACTGTTTGGCATTCTATATGCCTCACTTATTTGAATATCTGATTTTTTTCCCCATGTTTGGGAAATTTTCTGCTATTATTTCTGTGAATAGTTTACCTGTGTCACTTGCATTGACCTGTGTATCTTCATTGATGCCTATTGGTCTTACATTGTCTCTTTTGGCATTGTTCTGAAGCTGATGTATTGTCATTTCATGTTGCTTTGTTGTTTTTAAAAGTCCTCCTCTTTCATGATTACTAACTGTGGTCCTGTCCTCAATGTCCAAAATCCTATCTGCAGCTTCATTTAAATGGTTTTGCCAGCTTTCAAATGTTTTGTTTCTTGGATATCTCTTTGAATTTGTTTCATAGGTTCTGCTTGTTTTCTATATTGTTCATTCAAAGTTTCAATCAGTTTCCCATATTCCTGTTTTTTTTTTTTATCTATTTCTTCTCTAGCTGTGCTGAGTAACTCATTTATTAAGGTTATTATTTCTGTCTTTACATGGGAAACTATTTCTAATTTGATTTCCTCTATAACCTCATAGATTTGTTTCTTTATTTCATTTGCTATCATTTTGGAGATTTCTGGAGTATGACTTTTAAAGTCCTGTCTTTCAGTGTCACTTGTAGTTGCTCCTGCTGTAATAGATGTTTGAGATTGCATTTTGCCTTTTCGTTTTGCCATTTTCATTTTTTAGGCAAATATTTGGTCTTTCAATCCCAATAGACTCAACTGTCGGTAGTGTGAATCTTAGGTTCCTACTGTGTGGTTGATGTTTTTTGGGTTCCTGAGTGCCGCAATGAAAAGGAGGGCCAGTCACCTGAGTTTCTCCTGCATGTGCGGTTGGGTGAGTCCTATATTCTTCCTGGGCTGACTAGCCTAGGAGTATCAATGTAGGCCAACCCTTAGTTCCTGCTGTTGCTATGTCTTCAGGTTATTGTAGGTCACCACATCTCCCTGTCTGGAGTGTTTGTGCGGCCTAGGCCCTACTGTGTCATTACGTGTTTTGTAAGCCCTTTTAACTTTCTTAAGTTGTGGGAGGCCTTATTGGCACACTCCTTAACTTGCCTGATGTTCTGTGTGTGGAAAAGGGGATCACATACACTTGTGCCAAGCTCACCAAGGTCTTACAGTTGGAGGGAGCTTCACTACTTCTCTTATTTACCCACTGCAGACCTCTTTTTTAGGGGCAAACTCACTACACTGACTGGAGCCTGCTGAGGTCTTCTTTTTGAGTGAGTGGTTACTGAGTCTCCCGTCCAGCCAGCACAGTTAATCCACTGTATTCCAAGGTTCTGGGAGAAGGGGTGGGAGCCAAAGTTAAATAGCAGTACTAGGTCTAGCAGGTGGAAGGGCTGTCTCCCAGGGGCAGGCCATTGGCAGGGGTCCATGCATCAGTGAGGCATGCAGGAAAGCTATCTAGTACTTATTGATCTTAGGAACTGATCTCAACCTATTCTTGGTACTGGATATTATTCAGTTCAAAACAATGGACAAATTTTTTCTTCTCTCATTTAGCAGAAGAATAAATCTGGAGCTGGGGCAGTGATGCTAGCACGTGTAAATTTCTACAAATATAAATTATCATTAGCTGAGAAGTTTGACTACACAGAGACAATAATAAGTCAATTGCTTACAGATTGCAATAATAATAAGTAACAAGTGGAAAGTGACAATTTAGCAGTATCTGGCCACTGATTTTATAGTGGCAAGCAAGTTGTGCATTATAATTCAGTTGTACTGCTTCATCAGGTTGCAGGCTAAAATCAGTGTCTGACATTTGTTTGAATCCATATATGGCCCACCAATTTACTACGACTTCCATCAGAGCCTCTTCGCCACATTGCACACTCTTCTCAGTCACAGTTTTGATAAGCCCCAAAATTATCCTTAACCAAAATTAGTAATAATAAACATCACTGGAGAACTTGTTTGAAAAAAGGAAAAGACTCAATAATGAGACAGAAGAGAGATAAACAAAAAGAAACCTGCATATAAAAGAAAATATCAAGAGTCCCACTTCAACTACAGATTTATTAAAACACCTGGTTCACATTCTCCAAGCCTGCTTTGTGTAATATACAGTGAGCCTCTAGCCAATAAAATCTTCAAATCCATTTCACACATGGATTGATAGCATCTTGCATTAAAAACAAGACAAGGTTTACAAAACAATAAAGAAAAGAGGGCAACATGCTAAACAGAAGCTATTATTGGAGAGTACCATGTCCATCAAACATGTCTGAATTTAACAACGTTTTGCAGGATGTGATTACCAATCACATTAAAGTACATGACCTTAACTCATGTTTATATATGCAGCTCCACAAGGAGATGGACATGGAACACACATGATTTATCATACCAAGTGGGGAGACTGCTTTCTAAAAGTCAATGGCCAGAGATTTTTAGTTATGAGAGATGCCCCAGGGATTTCTTTTAGACAAACAGTCACCACTGGTAGCACATTTCATTGCTAAAGAATGAGTTGCAAATATCTCATACTCTTGTGGTATATTCACTCTGCTCAACCTGTCACTTTGGGGAAGAATGACAACTGTGTTCAAGTTTGTGGTAAAGTGGATGCATTCAAAGCCAAACTAGATTCATAAGGGCACTGAGTAAACATAAGGATTTTTGACATGCTGCATACATCAGCAGGGATTTTGAAAAAGATTGAGCCAGATGCCTCTTTCTCCCCTAGCTGGTGCATGATTGACTATCTCAGATTTCAAAAGATTTGAGCCTTAATTTTCAAACACAAAAGACTCCCTAACTGGGAAAGAATGAATCTGTGACACATTTATGAATAAATCAGGTGAATTACTTTGTGCTAGGAGAGGATAAAAGGCTTGAAATTGCAAACATCAATTGGTGGAGCCGTTGAAGCTGAGTACATGTGCAGGGCTGTGGTGTGTCCCAGTCATGGCTGAACTGTGAAGGAGGAGACACCTGGGGAGGGGCAAGAGAGGCCACAGTTGAGGCCACCTGGAGACTGCTGGATCATTTTCTTCAATTAGTAACACCTGTTGCTCTGACGGCTCCTTAAACCTCGCCCAAGATCCTTCTTAGGTTTCCTATATTTTCCACTCAACTCTCTGTTTGTTTTGATTAAATATGGGCTGCCCAGTGCCTGTCAGTCAGCTGGCTGGCTGGCAGAGTTACAAACTCTTCAGATGATTTTAATCCTCCTGGAGCCCTAAAGATCATGATGCTTGTCTCATTCCTTTGGGCCTTTGCCATGCACCCATTTAGGAGATTGGGAATCTAGGTACAAAGCCCAAAAGCCAATCATTTTAAAAGTTTATCTGAGACAACTTTGAATCAACATATTTTATGAATTACAGTCAAGCAAAGTATCCTGGGACTGATATAAAAACTCTGAAAAGCCTGCTTCCATTTCCAAAATTCTATGTTTGTGAAAAAGGGTTTTCTGCAGTGATAGCAACTGAACTGTGACTATAGAGTAGATTGGACATAAGAAACACACTTTGGGTATTACAGTCTCCCACAACCTCCCAGAACTGTCTCTCATGAACCTCTAGTTGCTGGAAAAGAATCTCAAATATCCCACTGATTCTGCATTATGGCAAATTGTATAGTTATTTCATTGTGTATTACATTTTAATGATAATGTAAATAAAGAGCACTGTAAACATGATGTGCTTGAAATTAAATCATCCCAAAACCATTTCCTCCGAGGTCTGTGGAAAAATTGTCTTCCATGAAATTGGACTCTGGTGCAATAAAGGTTGCAGACTGCTGCTCCAGCAAGTCCAATAACTATGAGAATTTTAGTCCTTATGTTGAATGCTTATTTGTTTACTATAGCTCATATGATTTTAGTTTCCTTCTTTGAACTATATTATATAAATGACAAGTGTTAGATGTCTGTTAAGACATACAAGTAAGAGTATTGAGATGGCTGTTACTGGCACCTTGAATTCAAGGTAAAAGAAAAGTTGGGGTTCTGATACATTTAGAAAATGACAAAATAATCAAAGGAGTGAATAAAAATAAAGAACAGGAAAGGGACACAACCCTTAGGTTTCCAACTACTTAGAGGAAGCATTCTAGAAGCCAAATGAATAATGAATTAATTCACAATAAGGGAAGTGTTCAGCAGGTCAGCTGAAGTCTGCTAATGAAAGCAAGATAAGCCTAATAATTGACTTTTGAATTTAGCTGTTTGGAATCAGTTACAAAAGAAGTTTGGGGGCAATGACATGGAATGTGGGTGGAATGAAATCTTGATTAGCTATAAAAGTGATAGTAAATCAGAAGCTGACAGTCTTAAAACAATGTGAGATATGTCCGAAGGTCAATAGCTAACTGTATAAGCAGAGTGGGTTTCAAAGTCTGGTGACACAGTATTACCTGGAAAGGAGGAAGATGGTGTGGCTACAACAGTGAGAGGGGGAAACGCCTCTTCCTCTACCTTCATAGAGTAGTAGGTACAGTGGTGTAAAGGTTCATCTGGGGAAATCAGATACAGATTATATGTGCTGAAAAAAATTAGAGCTCTCAATGGAGTCCCAGATTTCATTTGGGACATTAAAAAAAAAGCACTGGGGCCAGGGATGTAGCTCAGTGGCACAGCACCTGCCTGGCAAGCGCGAGGCCCTGAGTTCAATTCCCAATATAAAAAAAATAAAGAACACATGGTAACATTGGTACAGATACAAGTAGAAGTAGATCCTCGTGTATCTGGAGAAATTTACATAGGTTAAGCTAGGATTTCAAATTATGAGATAATTATGGATTATTTATTATGTGTTTCTGACACAACCAGCTCTGCAACTGGAAGATAATAATAATAATAAAATTCTTTCCTATCTTATAACAAACAACAAAGTAAGTCCTATATGAATTGAGATGTAACTGGTTTAAATCCAAATAATTCCCTAAATTTTTATTCTATTTCAAAATTATTTTAATATATGCTAATTTGTTTTACTTATCCTATTAATTTCTCTTTTTTATATGTATTTATTGAGAGAAAGAAAGCTTCTGTATGAAGAGAGACAGAAGGGGTCCCGAGTGGGTTGCCCTATTAATTTCTCTTAGTTCATTAGTCAGAATGTTCTGTGTTTTGCTGTTTTTTCTTCATTGTAAAAGTGAATCTGTTTACCTATGACTATATTCTGAGTAACATTTTGCCTGTCTTTTAATATTATGATATGAAATGTATCAACTACTGTTATTCTTTAATTATGTTATTATGAAATTTTGTTTGATTTTTTCCTAGAAGAAGGTGCTTTTTTTCTATCTTCCTTATGACTACCAAATTGCATTCCATTGAAAAATATAAAATTGGGTCTCTCCAATACGTCTGAGAATGTGGCTCAGTGGAAGAGTACTTAAGTACTACATACAAGTCCCTGAGCTCAATCCCCAGTATTGCAAAAAGCCAAAACTCTAAGCAATATGTAGATTAGAAGCATAATGCAGGAGTGTGGGAAGTCTTCTTTAAAAAGGTTTCACATTCACAAGCAATAGAAGAAAAGTCATATTCATTTTATACATTTTGCAAATGATATGAAAAATTTTAAATAAAGTACACAGAAGAGACTTGTGAAACCAAAGAATCTCTACATAGTGTTCAGAAAAAAGAGATCTGCATCTATAATATAGAGAGTTCATACCCACTAAAAAGCAAGGAATCCAGCAGAAAAAAATGGCAAATGAATTTACAAAATAGGAAATCTGAATTTCCAAAATGAATTAAGGAACACTGAAATTCAGTAGTTGTGGACATGCTAATAAAATAGCAATTAAGTATCATTAAGTATTGCATGATTGGCAGAAAAGTGTGAAACTTACTACTGTTTATTAGTTGTGGAGCTAAAAGAATAAGGTCATTGCATTCTTAGATATTGCTGTTAAACAGTAGGTTACTGTAGTCTTCTGGGAAAGAAATTTCATATCTTAATATTTTTAAACATATACATTCCTTAACTCATTAATTCTACTTCTGGTGATTTTCTGTCAGAAAAGCTCAGTTTAAGAAGCAAAGTAAATCTTTGGTAATAAGAAAATTGTTAACTAAATTAAAATCATGCAATTTTGGATTATTATACAACCATTAAAGAGAATGAAATGGACCTTTTCTGAATGGTGAATTGGGGAATTTCCTATGGTTCATTTTCAAGTGAAAAAATACTAAGATATATATATATATATATATATATATATATATATATATTGACAATTTTTGTAAGATGGTGATGAGAACTAGATTTACAGTCTTTAGTTTAAGAGGGGACTTGGAAAAATGAAGGAGACAAGCAAAAAAGTAATAGAAAAATTATATAAAAATGAAAACTATATAATTAAACTGAAAAAAATATTAGAAACAGTTAATAAAAGAAGGAATCTAATTTCAAATGTGAGATGTATTCTTGATTGTAGATTTCATAATATATTACATACAAAGACATGAATGGTCAATGTGTTTTCTTTAAATAATCAAAAGGTACTGCTTTTCTGCGAAGACTCATCCTAATATGTTATTCTAGTCACAGGTGCCAAGGCTCTCTCCTCTCCAATCAATATTTGTATTTTTCTTTGAAGGTTATTTGAGGATCTTAAACTTTTTAACAGGCACAGAAAATTGTCAAACACACAGACATTTGTGGAATGCTTCACCTAATAGCATATTTATACACTACTTGAAATAGTTGATGAGAGATGCCATGTTTGAACTTTTCAGTTTCTGACATGAATCACATTTTTGTTCTATTGAATTACATACAAAAATCACACTGTTGCATAGATCAAGCTTGGTTATTTTGCTTTCATAGACATAAAGTCTATTTTTTGTATGGGATATTTCTAATGAGCCTATATTTTGCACATCCTCACCAAGGCTTACATATTACTCACCTGTTTTAGCTGTTTTCATGCTTCTTTCCCCTAGCTTGCAAGGCAACCAATGAAACGTCTTTTTTGCTAAATCAAATCATAATGTCACTAATGTACAAACCCACCCTGCTTTGAGAGACAAGCACATGTGTTCATAAGTGTATGTACACACACGTATACAATTTTGCATTTCAATACCTAAGAATTTGTCTTCCCTAAAATCTGATGTCTTTAAATTTTCTAAAATTTCTACCTTGCTTCATTTATCAATCTGATAAAAATGTTTTAAATAATTCTGGATTTTTGGTATGTTCATGAGACATTCTTTCCCCAATTTTTCATATATTTTCATTGCAATGTCAATTTATATTATTTTGTCAATTTTTTGAATTGCAATTTAAAGAAAATGAAATTAACCCATTGTAAGTATATACTTTAATAAATTTTGACACTGACACTCCCACAATCTGGGCACAGATTCTCGTGATCCCTAAAAATCCCTTGCTGCTGCTTCGCAGTAAATTCACCTGCCTCACCTCCAACCACGGGCATTCCCTCGCCAGCTTTTCTTACTAGAGTTTTCACTATTTAAAAATTTTGTTAAAAATGAAATCATATAATAGGCAATATTTTCTGACTTTTTCATTCAAATTATTTTGAGATTCAGTTACACAGATTGAGGTACTGATGGCAAATTTATTTTTATTTTTGAATAGTGTCCCATTTTAGGCATGCACCACCATCTATTTCTTTCCACGTTGGTGAACATTTGGCATGGATCCACTCTTTGGTTATTCTGAACAAAACTGCTGTAAAAATTATGAGGCAGTCTTTATTTGGAAGTGCATTTTAAGTTTGCTTTGCTAGTACCTGGGAGAGAGATTGCTGGGTTGTATCCTAAATACATGATCAACTTTATGTGAAGCTTTGAAACTGCTTATATTTCCACAGTACATGAATGATCTATTTGCTCCACATCCTCAGCAACATTTAAAATTGTCACTCTTAAATTTGCCTACATTCATTAAATTAACTTACATACATTCTGTTGAATGTATTTAAGTAACTCGTTGTGGGTTTAACTTATATTTCCCTCTTAACTAATGGTATTTGACATCTTTTCATTTTCCTACTGGTCATATATATTATTTAAAAATACATATTGTAATGATTTGTTTATTTTTATTGGGTTGTTTAACTTTTTATTGTGGAAGTTCTGTTTTGTATTTTTAATATTCAGTTCTTCATATATATATAAAATATATATATATATTTATATATATATAATGTTTTCTCATCCTGTGCAGATTACCTTTTCATTTTTTTATCAGTATTTACAAAAGCAGAAGTTTTAACATTGGTGAAATCTAATTTTTACACAAATTTCATTTGTGCTTTTTATGTCTTAAGGAATTTGTCTATTCCAAGTTTTAAAAATTTCCTCCTATGAATTCTCTAAGAATTTTTTGTTTTACCTCTTTTAGTTTCATCATGCTTTGCAATGAACTTTATGTATTGTATAAGGTTTCTTCTTGTTAATTACCTGCTTGTTTCAGCATAATTTGATATAAAAGCTACATTTTCTCACTAAGTTATCATGGAACCTCTGTGAAAAATCTATATGCCATATGCCTGTATATATTTCTGGAATCTTCGTACAATTTCATTGGTCTATGCATCAGTATTTTTCACCAGAATTGTACTGTCTTGAAGTCAGATAGTGTTAAATTCTCCAACTTTGTTCTTTTTCAATATTATTTTGATCATTTTTACTCCTCTGTGTTTCAATACATATTTGAAAAAATATTTAGCTCTTTCTTCAAAATACTTTGTGGGATTTTGTCATTTTATTAAATTGATAGACTAATTTGAAATCAATTTGCATCTTAACAACTGAGTCTTCAGGTGCATCATAACATTCTATCTCTACATTGACTTGTTTCCCATTTCTGTCATTGATTTGTTGTAGTACTCAGGGTATTAGTACAATGTATATTTTCTTAATATTTTTATTTTTGCCCTTATATATATTAATGCAAAAATATCATTTTCCATTTTTATATTCAGAAATACAGTTTTTTTCTTGCATTAATCATGTATCTGGAAAATTTGACTTTCCATATTGCTATGTAGATTTTTAAATTTTATTTTAAGGAGAATAAAACATAAAATGAAACAGAATAAGGACAATCAAAATAAAACAATGGGAGTGATACAGAACTTTAAAACAAGATAACAGGAAATCAATAATGGTTACCATAATGCCTAATGTTATCTTCAAAATATCTGCCCATACTATGTAGCTATTTGGAAGGTAATAAAATATATTATGGTAGCTATTGCTGATTTCCTATTATCTTGTTTTGAAGTTCTGTATAATTCTCATTGTTTTGTCTTAATTGGTTTTATTCTGTTCTGTTTTGTTTGATTTTATTAAGTTCCTTTTTTTAGTTGCCTTATAATTTTCTACACAAATCGTAATGTCACCTGTAAAGCAATTTTGAGTTCTTCCTTTGCATTTTCTATGGCTTGTGTTTATTTTCTTTCTCTATTTTATTGGACAGGACATTTATCACAACTTTGATCATTCCAGAGGGTTTAAGTTCTGTTGATAAACTTGGCTCTATGGAACTACATAGGTACTTAACTATGGCGCCCTTTCTGCTTTGGATAAGCTTTTGTTTAGTCAGTTGATGCTGAAATGCAATAGTGATCAGAAATGTAAAAGTTCAAATAATAATCAGATATTTTCATATATATATATGATTTGCAAAATTTAGAGAGCCAGATAGTGTCAGTGGATGGAAAAAGAGACATCTTATATATTTGCTGATTTGATGATAATGTAGGGCAGCTACTCTAGAGAAAATCTGGCCATAATTAATGAAGTTAATAAATGTGTGTTCCTATTACCTATATACTTTCCAGATACTTGTCCTGAGGAACTCTTCACAAAAGCCAATTTGTAAACTTGAGTATGGTGACAGGGTGCTGCAGGTTAGGTTTCCAACACTAGGAGAATGAATATGACATACTGGATGCACACAATAAAATACATATTAGAAACAATGACGTGGATTTACTTACAACAGCATGGATAAATATTTAAATTTTAGCAATGAATAAAAAAGTTCAGAGTTCTGTAGTATGATGTTTCAATGTATATTAACATTCAACCATAATATGTATTTTATAAAAACATACACATCCAAGAAGAAAGTATTTTATAGTTACATACAAAAGTAAGTCTTAGGAAGGATAAAAATAACAGTAAAAGTGAAGACAAGGACCTGGAACTTACCATAATGCTGAAAATCTGCAGTGAGCTGAAGCATTGGATTAATGCTAGCCTATACTCCTGAGCTTAAAATAATAGATGAAAAATGTTACTGTAGACATTCTGTACTGCATTAAAAAATAGTGGGAAATACTTCAGTATATGTAGCATGATCCCGGTTTTAAAAAAAATCTTATACATATGCATAGAAAAAATAGTGTAAGTGGAAGCACAAATCTGTTAATGGTGTTTGTCACAATAGAAATACTGTGGCGAAAAGGAAGAGTTTTTCTATTCCACCTTTCTCAATTTTCCAAATTCTTCCTTATAAGAATGTGTAAATTTCATGATGAAAAAGCAATTATTATTTCATTAAAATCATATCAATGAGGAAATAACATCAAACCCAATGACTATAAATTAATACGATTATTCCTTGAATCCCTTTCCAGGTCACAGAATAACTCACAGAAACATATTCTGTGAGAATATCTGTTTTCCACATATATAAGACTTAGGAATTTACCACTGATATAGCAACTTCCTGGATCACTGGAAAAGACATTGCCCAAATTCAAGTGTTTTGTGCTTCAAAACTGTAAGCAGTGTGATGGAGATGGGCTGCTTTTGGATTGAGGCAGTTATGATAATCTTTAAAAATAGCACAAAGTAAAATAATATACTTTTAAAGCTTACATAAAACTAATTTAATAAACTCTTACACCATTAAGAAGTGATTAGAAATGTAAGTACTCTAAGATCAAAAGCTAAGTAGCAGATCATAGCATGAAAAGATATCCTCAGTGTTACAAAAGAATAAGTTGGAACCGTCAGACTTTCAAAATAATATCTCAAGACACAACACACTAATAACAATTCTGAAATGGGAATGATAAAAATATGGATTTAATTCAGTTGAGGATGTAACTGAGGGAAGGACTGAACAAGAACCATTAAACATTTCAGAATGAGAACATCTATTCACTTTCCTACCTTGATCAGGAGTTATTTATACAGCTGATGTTGTATGTCCTTGTTTTTACTGAGTTGGAGTTCTGTGCCTTGCTAGAAAATCTTACACAGTGAATTGTGAATAATTCAAGCAACAAGTTTCACCATGTTTTAAAACTTATGATTTAAAATCAACACAATTATCTGTAAGTCTATAAGTAAATGACTTTATAATTCTCTATTTTTGAACTTGGTATCTTTCACCTCTGCAATTGTCTGGCATGAATCTTATATTGGTAGATCTTAAATAGTACACTTCCTTTGTAGTTGAAAAACCTCCACTCATTCAAATTTTGAATGATTTCATTCTTTCAAAATAGGCTACTCCCTGCTTAATTTTACTGTCTAACTTTTTAAAGGGTGATTTTCTGAACCATGACCACCTATATCAGAATCATCAGTGTGTATTTAAACAGATACAACTATATATTCTCCGATCTCAGCTTTTCAGGTTCTGAAATCTGGTTTTAGCCAACAGTGGCCAAAGGAAGACTAGTGAGATTTTTTTGTTTGCTGTGTGTGTGTGCATGTGTGTGTGTGTGTGTGTGTGCATGTGTGTGTGTCAGGTTGACTTTGAACTCACAGTGCTCCTCCTGCCTCAGTCTTCTGGGTGCTGGGATTCAGACATAGAACACAACAGCTGGCTAAGAAGAGTGCCTTAAGTTCCTCAAATGCAAAAATATTGTTTGGTCCCCTGCGGTGAGGAGTGAGACACCATGCCTTATTCAATAGTTTAGGATACTTGAAAATGATGAGACAATCTCATTTCTTTTCCTCTTCTACTCATTACACTGTTAAAATGACTGTGCCTAGGGACATCTCCTCCAAATTCTAGGGCCACTTAAATCTCTATCTTTTCTTTTTGTTATCTCACATCTGGGAATTGTGGGAAAATGCCGCATGTTCTCTGGCTGCTTTCTTCCTGTTACAGAGATTTCTTAGACAAGCTTTTTCTCTCCAAATAAAATGAGTTGAGATGCAGGTGTGGATTTAGGGCACTCCAATCATTTCCATTGTTTTGAAGTTATTTTAGTCGGACTTGTTAGGAAAAAGGAGCAATCTGAGGGTTTAGGTTTGCTTACTGAACACTGTTGATATCTTAGTTGCCTGTTCAGACACTCCCTGTGCACTTTCCTTAACAAAGAAAAACTTTCCTTGTGTCCAGGTAGGCAATTTTCACTCGGGTGAGTCAAAAGAGAGTGGCTTCATCACTAGCCCCTTGAATAGGGTTCAATTTTTTAAAGATGGTGTTTAGGAGGATGTTATTAACATTTTGCAGGACATTTCTTTGTTCTGTGAGACTCTGGCAATTGAAACCCACTATTGTGTTCAAATCATTACAACAACAAAGCACCTTTGCATTTTTCCCTTATCCCATAAGGAGGTGATCAGTACCCAGTGGTAGTAAACCACAGCAATTCTATTCTTGCCATCCATTAGTTTAGTGGTGGATTTGTAACCCATCAAGGCCAATAAAAACTTGAAGGAGAATTTGCTTATGGTGAGGAAGTGTTCAAAACCCTTTTATAAAATTCTCAAATTGGACCAGAGAAGATGGTTCTTCTTTTTACTTTTGGGCTTTTTCATGTCTGTATGTGGCACTGTAACCTATCATACTCATTTGCCATTATTTTGAGGATGATATAAAGACATGGAAGAGAGAAGAGCCTAAGAGTCACTAAAAGTTCCCCTTTGGAACTGAGTGTGTATCCTATCCAGTCCCTGAACATCTTATTAGTTAAGAAAACAAATGCTCTTTTCCCCTCTAGCTTGAATCTAAATTTTTGTTCATTGCATCTGAAAATATCCCAACTGATATAGTTGAGCTATCACATAGGTTTGTGAGTCAATGACTTATCAATGGGTATTATGTTTTTCTGATAAGTCTTTTTAAGGCTACAATTCACTTAACTTATGGGAAGATGTGATGGTGTCATTAGATGAGATTTGGACTTTTCTAGAACTCTTAAACAAAAAGGTTTTGCACCATACAAATATGACTGCTTAATGACATTCCATTTAAACATCCCCATTCTCAATCCTTAAGTCTGCAAACTATCTTTCCAAAGATGAAGGATCGATCAGTTTGTTCTGTAACATTTTAATAAAGGAGACTACCTGGAACATCTGTGTTATTTACTCATGAATGCATGGATTTTTAAAGCAAATATTTATAGACATCTACTACATGCCAGACACTCTGCTAGTAGTCAAGATACAACAAGGAATAAGTTAAAAAATTTACACCTATACATAAGAAAATAAGTGAAACACATGTGACTAATGCTATCTGATAAACTGATCAATGTGTATCAGACAAAACATTTACCAGACAATCATTTTCAATGGATTCAGGTAGATGTTGCTGCATCCTATGTTTTCCCCAATGATATTAGGACTGGGGTACTAAATCAAGATTTTACTTGGCCTATTAGTTTACAATGATATACCAATTATTTGTAAAATATTTTAAATTATTTTAATTAGTTCAACAAATATTATATATTGTATAGTAAACATTGGGGCAGGCTTATTCAATTTATGCAACAATTTCTTACTGATGCCTACTCTAATCAGTATTGATTAAGTAATCATCTATTTATTGGATACCTTAATAAGGACAAATTATTATGTGCCAAGGATTCACCCTGCTGTAGATGACTGTACAAAGAAACAAACACACACATACCAGAATCAAGAGCATAAAAGTTCCTCAAAACAGTTCTACCTGATTTTGTGTCACATATAAGAAAGCAGTTAATTTATCAAGCAATTAAACACACAATCTCTACTAAGGAAACAGAGTACAGTGATAAATGATGGGAGAAAAAGAAGTAGTTTTGTGCTGAACTGAAGGATATGAAGATACCAGTGAAGTGAGAACCAGACAAAACCAGGTTTCCTCTTGAGATAATAGTAACTGGCATAACAGAGGGACTGAAATGACATATAGTTGGCCTGGGTGAAAGTAGAACTTGATACAAAAGAAAGGGTATGCAGTTACTGGTTAATATTAGAGCATGGTTATTTGTGGATATTGGTTTCCAAGGTTAGATCCTTAAGAATAGCACCCTCGGGAACCCCTTTCTCAGTGTCATTGCAGGAAGTGAGGGAGTGGAACAGTGAAGCAGCATGGTAAGATTAAGGCATTAAACCTGGCAATATCAGTCCATTCTTCACTATATCACTTTGCTAATCATGCGAGCCTAGGCATGTTTCCCCTACTCTCAGGGACTCGGTTTTCTTATCTGTAAAATGAGACCAATCATAGTGCTTACTCCATAAAGTTGTAGTGAGGATTAATCCTGCTTCACCCCCACATTCCATCTTCATATATTTCCCTGTTGTGGGCATTTCCCATTAATAGAATGAGTCCTGCAGTACATGGCCTTGCATGTCTGCCTTCTTTCATTTACCACAGTGTTTACACAGTTCATTTATGTAGCATGGTCCAGGACTTCTTTCCTTCCATTTTTCAAAGCGCTCCATTGTATAGATGCATCTTAGGTTTTATCCATTAAAAGTCCATGTATTATATAATTCTGTAACAGGAAATGCCCAGAATTGGATACTTGGGATGTTTCAACTTTTGGACTACTTTACTAAACTTTTTATAAATATATATATATATATATATGTGTTTCTGTAAACATATGTTTCTCTCTCAGGTGTGATATTAAGAGTGATCATATGAGAAGCATATGCTTAAATTTTTGAGAAACAGCTAAGTTGTGTTCCAAAGTAATTGCACAATTTCACATTTCTCTTAGCAATGTACGAGAGTTCCAGCCTCTCCAGATCTACACCAAAAAGAAAAGGAGGGATTCAATGGCAAGATGGCCGACTGAGTGGTAGCACAAGAGAGCACTTCTGAGGAAAAAATAAATAAAAACAACTCAGATGCTGGAATCTTGCAACATGGAGAAAGCCAGACAAAAAGAGAGGAATTCTCATGACCCAGGAAGAAACTGAGGAAAAAGAAAGAAGAAAAAAGAAGCATGGACAGAGGGCTGGAGCTGGGCAAGCTCCGATTGCTGTACCAGCCTGTCTTAAAGTCAGGTGCCTCAGGATCGAGCTGAGATCATGGCCCTGCCAAGAGCCGGGGTTGGTGAACTCCAGACCCTCTGTGGAAGAGGTACTGTGGCAGGGAGTGAAAACAGCCAGTCAAGCTGGGGTCCTCAAACTGGGAGGACTGGATGGGCGACATTTTGGAGTTGGGCAGAGACATTTTGGAGTTGGGCAGGGCCAGCTTGAATCAAAACCCAAGGCGGCTTCTGCTGATGACTCCTAGTCCAAAGCAGATTGGTGGGATCTGCTCAGGGAGGGCCACACCCCTGGTTGAAACCCAATAGCCAGGGACAAGGCTTTTCTGGGCCAGTGGCATCCCCCGGAAACACACAAATTTGTTGAAGCATAAATTGGTTGACTGGCGCAGGGGGAGGAGCCAGCTCTCAGCCTGCAACTCCCAGATTCGCCGTGGACTGGGGGGGGCGGTACTTCCCTAGCAAGAGTGCTGCAGAAAAACTGTAAGCAAAATGAAAGGCCCAGAGACCTCCGCCACCCACCTGTCTGAAGGGGGCCGGAAACATGACAAGACAGAGAAAGAGCAAAAGGTCACAAACTGCGGAACCAGAGAAAGTGAGTCCAACAGAGGTAAATGCAGAGGAGGTTGAGAGCAGCAAACCTGTAATGTCAGAGACAGCCTCATCGGAAATAAAGAAATACATCCGTGACCTCATCGTCGAATTTAAATCTGAAATTCTAACTCAGGTGAAGCAAGATATAAGAAGACTAATAAAAGAAGTCCTGGGTAATCCTCAAGTAGGCACAAATGAAAGAATAGAGGAACCCAGAGAAAGGAGAGAAGCCTTTGATGAAGAATATAAACAAAATCTAGAATATATGAAACAGATCCAAAGAGAATATCAAGGAAATTAAAAACTCCATTGAAACCTGACAAAATCTTTTAATAGAAACTAAAGACAAACTTTCAAAAGTTGAAGACAGATTTGCAAATTATGATCATGAAAGGAAGGATCTCTTAAAAATAACAAGGAACCAGGAAGCAATGATACAAAGGCCAGAAGATGATAAGAGGATTTATAACCTAAGAATAAAATATGTGGATGAAGATCCAGCAGCAAATACAAATGAAATAAAAAGTCTATTCACAGAAATAATTAAGGAAAACTTCCCAAACATAGGTAATGGAAGTGAAGTTCAGATAAATGAGGCATATAGAAATCCAGCCAGCTACAACCCAAACAGATCTACACCCAGGCATATAATAATCAGGATCCCAGAAATCCATCACAAGAACAGAATATTAAAAGTGATCAGAGAAAAGAAACAGATTACCTATAAAGGAAAACTCATCAAAATCACAGTGGACTTCTCAATGCAAACCATCAAATCATGAAGAGCTTGGAGCAAAATCTTCCAAGCCCTGAAAGAAAACAATCTCCAACCCAGAATGCTGTACCCTGAAAAACTGTCTCTCAAAATTAATGGAGAGACAAGATATTTCCACGACAAAGAGGAACTGGGGGAGTTTGTGACCACCAATCCAACTCTGCAAAGAATACTGAAGGACATTCTAGAGAGAGAGAAGAAAATCACCAGGGTTCCAGGAATAATGGCAGAAAGGCCAAAAGTAAGGGGCAGACAGTGGAATCAAGGAGAAAAGTAAACAAATAACAACAGAAAAATAGCATGGCAGAGATAAGACAGAGAAAATTGGTTATATCACTGTTTTATCTTGACTGATTTTATTTGAATCTGGTATACTTGAGAGTGTCGAGTCTGAGAGTAGGGGCAACTACTCTGAAGATGACAGGATTCAATAGGATACCCATTCTGGTTTGATTGTTAACTGCCTTTGAAGGCCTATAATGTCTCCAATGTTTAGAATTTATTAATAGTGTAAAGCAAAGCTTAGTTTATATTATATTTGATGATATAGACAATTTTATTGAAAACAACAAGAGACATCATATTGACTACCATGGATCACCTAGTCTTGTGTTTTTGTATGTTCTTTTCATTTTGTGTTTCTCTAGGAATTTGTATTGCTGACTTGTTTTGATTTGTTTCTCCCTCTAATACAGAAAGGCTAGGTATATGTGTAGAGTTTTATACATGTGTAGAACTTCTAAGTAGTTTATGAGAATGGATTATAGTTATTATAAAGATAAAAAAAGGAAAAGAGAGTATTCTAAAGGATATAACTGCATGTATGTTTGAGTGTGTGGAATTAATAACCATGTTGCTAATTTTTAGTTGGATGGATGAGCAAAACTGACTGCAGTCTCACTCTTTGGATGTCCACTTTGTGGACTTTACTTTTGTAACTTGAACAACTATATCTAAGAGGAAAGTATGTAATTATCAACTAGTGACTTTTTACTGGTTACTATTTTTTTTCTGTTTTGTTTTGCTTTGTTTTTGAGATTTTGTATTGTTTCTACCCTCTTTCTGTTTCAAAATTTTTTCTCAAATAAAAAATTTAAAAAATAAAAAGCAAGAGGAGGAAAAGAAAGTGCTCTAAAATAGATAACTGTATGTATACTTAAGTGTGTAGGATTGATAACCATGTTACTAAATTTTTGTTGGATCGGTGAACAGAACTGTTTGCAGCCTCACTGTTTGAATGTCCACTTTGTATGCTTTAATTTTGTAACTTTAACAACTATATCCAAGAAGATAATATGTAATATATCAAATAGTGATTTTTTACTGTTTATTTTTTTTGAAATTCTGTATTGTTTCTACCCTTTTTCTGTTTTGCTTCCCCCCTCTTTAAATAAAAATAAAAATAAATAAAAAAAGAAAAAAGAAAAGGAAAACAGATCCAAAGAGAGAATGTTTTAAAATTTGAGATACTGATGTGGATTATGAAGTCATATCTTATTCTATCTTTGATTTGCATTGCACTAATTAACTCACTATTCTGAACACCTTTTCATGTGATTATTGGTTTCTTGGTTATTTTATTTAGGACAAAGTTCTATTCAGAACATTTCTTCATATTTAAATGTTTTATCTGCTTTTTATTGTTTATTTGAAAGATTTCTTTATATATTCTGGGTACTGGATCTTTATCAGATATATGGTATTCAAATATTTTCTCTTGATCTGTCTGTGGTTTGTCCTTTCATTTTCTTAATGATGATTTTTGAAACAAAATTATTATAAATTTTGATGAAATCTCTTTACTGTTTTAACCATATTTTGGCAAGAATAAAAGTTTTTACTTTAACACTTTGAATGTCATGGATTATGTATTTGATGTCATTATACATAGATGTAGCTAAAGATATAACATGTCTGCCTAACCCAATGCTACGGAGATTTTTCCCTATGTTTTATTCTAAGTTTGTATTTTACCACTTACATTTGGCTGATTCTAAGTTAATATATGTATATGTTGTGAAGCAAATGTCCAAATTTAGTTGTCAGCAGTAAACATTCAATTTGTGCAGCACCATGTGTTGAAAAGATATCTCTGTCCCCCTAAAAGTGTGTGCCAACTTCATCAAAAATATATGCTCTATCATTTTGTTCCTGTACCCTCAATTTTGTTCTATTGATCTATGTGCTTATCCATATGATAGTAACTCATGTGTAGTATTTTATTGTGTTGACACATAGCAATTTTACAAAATCAAAGACATGAAATCAATGTTGGTATTCATCCATACATGGATAGGGACAATGCAGTTTATATACACATTAAAACACTAGTAAGTAATTTTTTAAAAATGAAATGCTCTCATTTGAAACAGCAAGGTTGGACCTGGAGGATGTTATGCTGAGCAAAATAATCCAAGTGTGAAAACGTATAGTCTTGATTACTGTAGTTATGTAATCTATCTTATAAACCAGTCTCGCTTAATAGCCTCAGTTTAGAAAAAGGGTGAATCTTTGCCATGCACTGTAGTGATGTTTGGTTTTGGAATTAGAATGTGCATATTAGGGTAAATATCTTGATCATTTTCAACCTTCTACTCTCCTCTCTCTCATGCCCATCCTCTTCTTATTGCCCTTTTCCATTTTGGCAAGATTGACTTGTTTGTTTCCTATCAATTTTCTCTTATTTTATTTATTTTTATTTATGTTTAAGTTTATAACAAAGAAATCGTGTGATCTTTAATTTTCTATATCTGACTTATTTCACCTAGCACAATGGTCTCAAATTCTTCATTTTCCTTAAATGTCATGATTATAGTCTATCTATGTATCACCTATCCATCAATCTATCTATCTATCTATCTATCTATCTATCTATCTATCTATCTATCACATTTTCTTTATCCATTCATCTGTTGGCTGGTACCTAGGCCATTCCTGGAGCTTAGCTATTGTGACTTGCACTGCTATAAGCATGGGTATTCATGCATCACTGTAGTATTATATCTTTAACTATTCCAGGAAGATATCAAAAAGAGGCATTTCTGTGGCAAATGGAATTCCTAGTTTTAGTTTTTTCAAGAAGTATACTGATTTCCATAATAGTTATTCTAGGTTTACATTGCACTGACAGTGTAGAAGCATTCTCTTCCCCTCATAGCCTCACCAGCATTTGTTGTTTTTCTCTGTTTTTGATAATTACCACTCTGAATGGGGTAAGACAAAATCTCAGAGTAATTTTAGTTTATATTTCCCTAATTTCTAAAAATGTTGAATATTTTTCACGTAATTATTGATCATATGTACTTTTTCATTTTGGAAGTATATATTTAGTGCATTTGCCTATTTTTTTGGTTGGATCATTTGTTTTGAGTGGGTTAAATTTTGAAGTTCTTATATATTCTATATATTGCAGTCCATTAGAAAAATAGCCAAAAAGGAAAGCTTTCCTCACTCTGTAGATGGCTCTTCACTCCCTTGATCGCTGCTTTGAGTGTGCAGAAGCTTTTAACTTGACACAGTCCCAATTTCTGATTCTTGGCTTTATTTCTTATGTGTGCTACAGGCGTTCTGCTCAGGAAGTCCTTGCCTTTTTCTTTAGCTGAAAGTGTTGCCCATATCTTATCTTCTAGCAGTTTCAAAGTTTACATTGTGTTTTTGGCACTGAGAATCGAACTCAGGGCCTTGCACTTGCCAGGCAGGCGCTATGATGCTGAGCTATACCCCTGGCCCAATTTGCATTTTTATGTGTAGGTTTTTTATCCATTTTGACTTGATTTTAGTACAGGGTGAGATTCAGTTTCAATCTTCTGCAAGTGAACTATCAGTTTTCCCAGGACTGATTATTAAGGAGACCTTCTCTTCACCAACATATGTCACAAATCAGTTGGCTATAGGGGCATGGACTTGTTTCTTTGTCTTCTGTTACATTCCCTTGGTCCACATGTCTATTTTGGTGACATTACTATGCTGCTTTGTTACTGTACTACAAAGACTCCATTTTAATACAAGACCTTTTCAGACTTTGCAGATCACATTGAAAATTGAGTTGGCTGTGAACCTGACTTATGCTGTTTTCTGGCACTTCACTGTATAGTAAAATTTCAGTCACTTATGCACTGCAAAGCTGAGTAAATACTTTAGAACAAGTATAGCCATCGTTTAAAGAGGAGAACTTATAAATTATTTTAAGGTTACAAATTCCTAAGGGCAGTTTTGAAAGAATCTTATGTTGTGACAGTAAGTGAAGATAAGCAATACTCATTTAAAAACTGATAATATTTGTGAAGATGCTATTAGTGAACACTTTCTATATATCTTAATTTTGGCAAATGACCCTCTAAAGTAAGAAATTTGTTTAGATTGAGAATAAGCTGTGATTTAGGGGAAAAGTGAGAAATTAAGATGGGGAAAACAGAGAAATATTTTGGAGTTCTTGTAAAAAAGAATCAGAAAATGGGATAAGATCTAGAAAAGGATGTCATGACCAAGGCAACATTACAAAAGGAAGATATTATGTAAAATCTGCATTTAAAAGACTATATTTGATATTTAACAAAATGTTAATGTTTCATAGGGCTGAAGTTCATTGCAATTTCAAAGCCCTTGTGTAAGTAAGAGGGCAATGGGGTACAGTGTCACCATAGACATGTTACTTGACGTAGTAGCCAGGACAGATGATTCACTGAAGCCATAGGGAAGGAGGACTTAATTTACTAAGTAAATATAATTAGGCCTTTAGTAGAGCTGAAAAGAATTTTGAGAATAGTGAGTTTAAATTTATTGTAAGAAGACTCATTACAACTTTTCTCTGGTTGCATTTGACTGCAGAAACCAAAGCTCCAGAAATTTGGGTTTGTGCAGTGCTGAATTTCATCAGAAGAGAAAGAAGAAAGGAGTTAATGATGTGTGTGTGTCTGTGTGTGTGTGTGTTTGTGTGTGTGTAAAGATGCTGAGTTGTAGAAGTGATGATAAATGAAAAGAGAATAGATGGCTTCAGGAAGTGACAATTTAAAAATTTGCAAGTTAATTGCATTAGACTTATGCACTCACAGAATCGTTGGAATGCATTCAGTAATATAAATACTCTGGAAAACCAGAGGATGATCAGGGAAGAGGCTGCCTGACTTTAGAGGCAGTTCAGTTATCAATGATGACAAAGTTTATAAGGTTAGACTTAAACAGTTTCAAAGAGTGATATCATACAGGTCACATAGGTAATTGATAAACGTGCAGATGACTAAACATCACAGCTTTGGAAAATTAACATAAATGGTTCATGGGTAAGAGAAGAAATCATTATACTGAGTAGAAATTGAGTATGTACAATGAAGAAAATGCTTATGAGATCTTACTGGAAGCAGCTCAGGTAGCACATACAGGGACACAGACTAAATTGGTGTAAGATAAATGAACGGAAAATTAATGAACTAAGAATCCTAGATAACATTATAGAAAAGGAAACATGGATTAAACCCAAATAAGTTAGAAAGAAGCAAATAATAATGATAAAAGCAAGAGTGTATTAAGTAGAAATATATGCAGAGGAAATCAACACAGACAAAATTTATGTGTGAAAAAGATGTTTAAAATGAATACATATTTGGACAAATGGAAGAAGACAAAGAATGCACAATAGTAATCTAGAAATACATACTGGCAAATCCAGTACAGATTAAAAGCATAAGACAATATTATAAATATTTCAGATAGAGTATTTGTAAATTGATAACATGTAGTCAAATATTCAGAAAAAACTCATTACTGAGTTTACTCAAGAAGTGGCTGAAAACCTGGTTTGTCTCATGAGAATGAATGAAATGAAATTTATAATTAAATGTCTTTTCACAAAGAAAACATCAGGTCTAGAGCCTTTTGAAATAGATTTTAACAATCATTTTAGGAAGAGATAAATTTGATATTGCAAAATTCATCAGGAAATACAAAAGAAAAATCCCCCCCATTCTTTTCGTGAGACTAGAGCCACAAGCAAAGCAAAGCTAGAGTAATATGAAAAATAGTCCAGTTCCACTCATTGACAGAAATAAAAATCTTCAAATATTGAAGACAATCTTCCAATACATCCACTAACTGGAAAGTTCTCCTCACCTCTACCATTACCATCCCAATATAAGCCACTATCAGTTTTTGCCTTAATTAGTATAATAATGATATTTTCGCTGTTACATCTGCTCTCCCTTCAATACAGCAGCCAGTGGACTCCTCCTAAAATTTAAATCAGGTCACACCGTTCTGTGGCTCAGAACTTGTTAGTTACTCTACACCTGTTTAAAAGCCTTTGAAAGCCCTCACAGTGTTGTTTAAGACTGTAGAGCAGGAGTCTATAAACTGGAGTTCAGTGGCCAATTCTATCCCATTACGTGTTTTCCTATGGTCGATGAAATCTAAGAATGTTAAAACATATTTTAATATTTGAAAAAAATTCATGACATCAGTATTGTATAAAATTCAAATTTCAGTGTTTTCAAGTAAAGTGTTATTGAATAACAGCCACATCCATTTATTGATGTATTGCTTAAGGCTACTTGTGTCTAACCACCCCACCAATTCCTCTGTTCATTGAAACACAAGGTATACTACTGCATCTGCTGTTCCCTCTGCATGAACAACTTCCTTTTAACTTTTTTTAGGTCACTTGATGTTATGGGTTGTGTTCGGATGGCCCCGCCAAGCCTTATGCAATCATGGTGGCAGCTAAATCTTGGCATTTATGATTGGATTGTTGTCTAGTGCTGGGATTGGAGGTGTAAGTGCTGCATCTGCCCAGAGGCAGAGACCCAGCATACAGTGTAAGGGAGTGAAGGAGATGTGCTTTTCCCTCTTACTCCCTTTTCATTCTTGTTGCTTGCTGCTGCCATAAATGATGTCCCCTTAACCACTTCACCCTACCTTGGATCAGCTGAGTAAGGACTGAACCCTCCAAAACTGTAAGATAAATAAACCTTTCTTTGTTTCACTCTGGGCATCAGGTATTTTGTCTCAACAGTGAGAGAAAAGTAATCAAGACACTTGAAAACTGAAGCCTTCGGGCAGCTTATATAAAGTTGGATCCACTCTTCCTCTGACCCCTGGCACTCCTTATTCACTTTCCTGATTTTTTTCTCTATTAAAATTATCATGAGGTAACACCTACTGTTGCATTTTGATTATTTTTTGTCACATCATATATTTTTATTTTTGGTTTAATGCTGGCCTGGGACAGAGAAAATGTTGAATAAATGTTGATTAGATGAACACATGAGTTGATGAGTAACAAAAAGTACTCAGATTACTTCATATTCACTATAATTTTGACATTGCATTTTAAAATAATCATCTTAAATTTGCATAATGACCATGCAAATTGGGCATTACTAGCCCCTCTTTGCAGAGTAGTTGAGGCTGAGAGAAGTGATGTGAGTTAATTCAAGATTTGGGGAGAAATATAGAAATCCAGGTTACGAGTGAGCATTATAGGTGTATTAAGCACTTAATACTAATTACTCATAATTTAGAAGAAAATAGGTTTAATTTGGCTTGTGGTTTTTGGGTGACTCAGTTCATGCTTGGCTATCTCCAAGGAAGAAATGTTATGGCAGAAGGATATGGTAGAGGAAAACTGATCATCTGTTGATGGTCATAAAACAGAGTAGAAGAACTGAGACAAAAATACAGTTTTACCAGGAGTTGTGCTGCATGCCTCTAATCCCAGCACTCTGGGGCTGAGGCAGGAGGATCATAGTGAGTTTGAGGCCAGCCTGGGATATCTAGTGAGTTCAACAGCGTTCTGAGCTACACAGTGAGATCCTGTCTCAAAGAAACCAAAACAAGAAAACAAAGAACACAGTCTTTTAGGTCATGATATGAGTGACTCATGCCTCCAAGCAGGCCCAACTCCTAGCTGCATATTTGGCTATCATATTCCATTCACCTTCCAAACAGTTGAGATTTTCAGGGGACATTTTAGATCTAAACCATAACAGTAGGCCTTAGAAGTAAGACACTAAAAGTGGAAAAGACTATCATAGAAAATACAAGGCTGACAAAATACCCCTGATCACTGGGAAGATCTTCATATTTACGATAAAGATTTCACTGGTTTGAGGAATGATTTAAACTGGAGCAGGCACCGTTATTCTATTTGCTATGAAGCAAATCAGATTCTATAGCAATTCAAAGGAATTGCAGTTCAGAAAAAAAGACCCTCAGAATAAATCAGTCGCTAGGCACTGAGATGGCAAACATGCTTATCATGTTTCCATAAGTACCACCTGTCATAGTCATATCACAGAAGATGGCTATAAAATAAATATCACATGAGTTAAAAAGAGCTATGGAGACGGAACACATTGCTAAGACCTAATAACTAATGCAAGTGAAATATTTTGTAGTATAAAGATGAAACTAATAACAGTCATTATGGGCCAACATTGCTGCACTTAGGGACTAAGATTCCATTTGTGCTGAGGCTTGAGGACTCTAATTTTATAGTTTGTAATTTTGTAGCTCCACAAGTTTCTTTTATGAAACCATGTAGCAATATTTAAAGCTTCAGAATCAAATGTTGTATTTATTTGTTAGTCTTTCTTCTAGGACAAAATAAAGTTGCAACTGTTCTTTCCTGGGGTATACTAAGGTTGCCAAAGTGAAGTTTATGAATATGATTTCTATATCATCTCCTAGGGATCTGGAGTAAATATATATAAAACAAGTCAAACAAAGCCATAAAGTTATCCCTAAGACTGATTTTCACCTCTGATTTCACATTAGTATCTCTTGGAAACTTTAAATATATCTATGTCTGTACCTGGTACCCAGTGATTTTTGTAGAATTTTTCCACAGGGGAATCTGGCATGAATAGCTATTAAACAATCCAATTCCATATGGATTGAGAACCACTGCTTTAAGAACTATACATCCACATCTAAGAATGACACAGCAAAATTATATGTACATAAAAGCAGGATCTATTTATATAGCACCATCTTAGTATTTGTTGAAAAATTCAATTTCTAACTTACTGAGTCTCCTTGAAGCGTATTTTCAACTAACTCCCAATTCATTATTTTATCCAGGCTTCCAATTGGTAGTGTGGTGATAGCCTATGTGGTAGGAATGATCAGTGAATCAGAAGAAAAGTTTGTAGTGCATGAATTTCAGTATTGGTTCTCCAAATTGCCAGGAAGAAAACAAAAATATTTATATAACTACTTTTCATTCTATTTAGACTGATATTGAGCACAACAGTCTTATAGTGGTTAATGGCACTGCATGCCAACTGCCTGATTTCAGATTATAGATCAGCTGCTAATTAGCTCTGTAATTTGTGATAAATTACTTAGTTCCCTAGTTTTCCCATGTTTAAAATAGTGCTAGAATTAATTTGTAGTGTAAAAATAATGTCCCTTTATCAAATATTATTATAGCCTCTTTGTGCTAAACAGAAGCTATAGCTGAAAGACTCTGAGCTTGATGAGGATTATTGCTACCAGAAGTATCTGAATTCTGGCTCTAGGGCAAGTTTAATACTCTCCCTAGGTTGTCTCATTGACTCCAATTTAGATATTTCTTGGCTGTATAGATGCTTCTGCGTTAACACACTCAGTCTTGCCTCTTTCTTAAATTCCTGTTTCATACTTACAAGTTACTTTTAGTCATCTCCAACTGGAGACTCCATAGGAACCTGCGACTCTGCCTGCTTAGATGTTTTCTTTCTTTACCACACTCATTGTGCTTCTCTGTCTGTCCTCTCAGTGTCAGATTGCAGCCTCATTATCTAAACTTTTTGCTAATCAACCACACTTCTTCCATTTCCTTTCAATGACCTTTCAATCCATTCTTTCTTTGTCATTCTTATGGTGTCTGTCTTACCCCCAGGTTTAGAAAGAAGTATGACAGAGTTAAAAAGAAAGAAGTGTCTTCTCACTCAAAAAATCATTTGCAATCTGCTGTTAGCAGCCAAGGAAACAAAGTGGCCAGAGTGCAGGCTGTAAGATCTAATTCTGTCTCCTCTACTTACTTGCAGTGTCACTTTGATAAAGTTACTGAACATTTGATCCTCAGTTTACATGCCTGTAAAATGGAAATCCTCCCACCTATCTTGAGTATAATACCTAGTGTAATGAAGAAGAGAGACATTCAAGGAATGAGAACTTCCTTTTAAATTGGTTTAATTTGGCTCACAGTTTCAGGGGATTCAGGCCATGGTTGGTTGAATCTAAGGCAGCAACATCATGGCAGACGGATATGGGTAGGAAGCAGAGCAGGGGAATAGCCCTGATAGGAAGGGGCAAAGGATCAGACATTCAGTCCAAGACCACTCTCTAACCTACCTGCAACACATCCAGAAGTGTGCACACACCCTTCCTGTGCATTTCTTAATCCAAGCAAATTTGTATGTCATAATTAATGGTCCCATCCCAAACCTTGTTAATTTGTCACCCAAACACATATTTTTAAACCATAATTAATCATGAAATGAACTCAGTAAGTTAATAAATCAATCTAAGATGATATGACTCTCTTGTATAGATTTGAAAACACAATGTTTCCCCAAGACTAAACAATCCCAGCACTTTTCAAAAATTCAAGTCAAAGTCTTTTCTGAGACTCAAGGGAAACTCTTGGCTGTGAATCGCTGTAAATATAAAAGAAAAGTTATATTATCCCAGGGTAAATGGCACAGGATAGACCTTCTCATTTCTAAAGGGAGAAATAGGAGGCTAGAAAAAATAATTGATTCAAAGCAAGATTGAAACCCAACAAAGCTAATATCAACACCTACCAGTCCAGTTATTTAAATACACCATTACAAAAACTACATATTTTATTAGCCTTTATAAGATATTGTAACAGGAAATGTAAAAATGGCAAGTACTAGTGTATCTCATGCAAACAAGAATTGACCAGTTGAAATGGCATGTGACTGAGTGACACTTAGGATAGTTAGTTCATAAACAAATGCACTGCCCAGTTGTCCTCAGAACAGTCTGTTAATTGGTTAAGTCTTGTAGCACCATATATAGTATCTGTGGCACATGACAGTGAGATGTGAATTTTGAAGGCATTGGATGGTCCCATCTCTATGGCTTGGCTGGTTGCATCCCACAAGACCTCGGACTTGCACTGGATCCCCTCACAGTCTATAACTTTTGTTAGCATATGTTCCATGTTCCTGGCATCTCTGACTTCCTCAATCTCCAATGCACCTTTGATGCCATTCCCACAGCTTCACACACTGCCATCCCAAAGCCTACTTGACAGGGCTCCCAGGCCTTCCTTTGAAATCAAGATGGAAGGTTCCCTCACCCCTTAACTCTTGCACTCTGTATGCTAATAAAACCAGCATTACATGGATGATACCAAGATCTATTGCTAGCTAAACAGCAACCAAACCTTTTGGACCATGGTTGCAGTGGCCTCTAAGTTTCTGTATGGCTGAGCATAGTGAAATGAATCCAGGGGAACCAATTCCCAAGGAGGCCCTTCTTGAGTAAGAGTACTAGACTCTTTTCAAGTGAAATGTTAGCACTTTTACAACCTTGAGCCTGCAATGGGTAGGGTTTTGATGATTCCTAAAATATGCTCAAATCATTTTTTGTTCTTGTCTCTATATTCAGTGCTTTGTTTCTGTCTGATAGTGCTAATCTTTTCGGCAGGCAAACCTTCTTTGGCCCTAACATCATGCATATCCCCTATGGGTCAAAACTTAAATTTTTCAAATATTTTTCTGTGCCCTTGAGTCTCCCAGTAAATTTGGCTAAAAATGGCCAGCATTACCCATGTTATAGGTTTGAATTCAGACTAGCTTGAAATTTTCTCTGCCAGGTCCATTAGTCTGCTGCCTTTCATCTCAGTTTCCTACAGATTGAGGACATGGGCAAAAAATAAACATTTTTGCCAGCATGTAATGCACATCTCACCTAATTTAATTGCAATGGAGTTCTTGTTTCCAGTAGAAATATCCCAAATTTATGTTTATTGTATACATTCCTATTAGCATTCTGGTCTTCTGAGCTCTAACCAGAATCACCATCAAGCTCTGTTTATAGCATTCTAAAGCTTCTCTAAGCATTATCTCCAAACCTTTCCAAAGTGTTTCTACCGTCCAATTCCAAAGGCTTTGAAACCACATAGTGAGTTAAAGTCATAGCAATGCCCCCTCCTAGTACCAATTTTTGGCATTAACTTTTTCATCAGGTACGAAGTACCTGACACCCATAATTTAAAGGTAGAGGGCTTTAATTTGGCTCAACATTTCAGGATATTCAGCCCATAATCATTATCTCCAAGGGAAAAACACCATAGTGAAAGGGAATGGTGGGTCAAAACTGCTTAGTTCATGGTGACCAGGAAGCATACTAGGAGAGCAGTGCCTGAGAGAAGGACCAGGGGCGATATATAGCACCCATGGTCACACCTCCGTAACTCCACCAGATAATCAGGGATGCCCTTTAATCTCCTCTGCAGCCCTCAAGTCAGTCATATGGACACAATGATGTTTAACCACCACAAGATGTGCTCTCATAAGCAGCATCACTGCAGCCAGCCAGAGGAAAATTACTGTATTATTTCCTAGCATCTATTGAGATGTATTAATGTGAGGTCTAGCTTACAATTCATAGTACGAAGCCTTAAACTATCACCCTCCATTCCCTAATTCCTTTTACACATACACACCCACAGCCTTTCCTGTTTGTCAACTCTCTCTCCAATTCTAATTCTGACTCAATAAGGTTAAAAACAAATCAAGGAAACAAAACTGTTTTAATCCCACTGTCACTCTTCTGTTTCTTTACAGATCCTCTCAACTTCTTTTTCAGAAAGCAAGAATCCTGAGGCTGCAGGAGAAGAAAGGTAGAAAGCAAGTGGCTGTGCACTGTGGGGGAGAGAGAAAATGGGAAAAAACCACGAGGGCAAACATGAGGTTCTGGTTTTTCCCTGAAAGGTGTGTCAGCCTGTCTACCTCAAAAGTCAGCAATGCTTTTCCTGTCACAGAACTGTGATTCAAGTCATTACCATCTTTTGTATCCATCTGTTGCAAAAGACTCTCAATCTGATTGTCATTCGTTTCCTACAGTCTTCTCCAACCTCAATCCACCTTTTATATGGTCACCATTCTTTTTCTGGAGAAATGGTCTCACCAAAGTAATATTTTTATGCTGCCCCCAGCTTAAGCTTCCCACTAACTATATGATAAAGTTGTAAGCTTTTAGAACTCAAAAGCATTATCCACAACAAAAATGTTTTTCCAGGCTTTTCTGATCTTGCCTTTTTGCTGGCTCTCTCTCTCTACTCATCCATCAGTCACTCAGGGCTCTATCTAGTGAATACACAATATACTGCCTCAAAAAATCTGCATGCTTTTTTCTCTGACTGAAATATCATTGTTTCTCTTTATGTGCATGTTAGTATTTTCATACCGAGAAGTGTGAGGCGTTTCTTTTTCTTCTTTTTCACATGGACATCTACTTCTGTTATTTTGTACAATGCAGACACTAGGTAACAAGTATTTTTCAAGATACTTGGCCCATGGTTGCATAGATCTAGAGCAGATTGGAAAATATAAATATTGCTTCTCTTTCCTTTCTAGTTTTGTGTTCTTTCCATTATATGATGTTACTTTCTAACTGCCAGATGCTGTGTCAGACATTAATGGTGAAATTGTCTTGGAGTGAGCAAGTGCTATGAAAGTCCTTTAGAAAACATAATGTCTGCTTGGCTGGATTTATAACTAGAGCTTTCTGATGCCCCTTAGTGGTGTTAGGAAGAAGACGTTTAATTCTGGTTCCCTCTTGTGTTTTTCTCTAACTGTGTCTCACCCTATTAGAGCACGTAATTAACCAAGACTGCCACACGATTTGGTACATTGTTACTTGTGTTTACATCGATCCCTTGCCGTGACCATTGAAAATGCATCGACAATTTTACTATCTTTTCTAGGCAAGGGAAGAACTGGAATGACCTTGGACAGCCCCTGGGAAGGGAGTGGATGAAACCCCAGCTGTAGCAGTAAGTTCCAATTTGCTGTCACTCTGCTGATTATATGCTTGTGTATTTCCTGAAATAGTGAAAAGCCGTTGAGGCTGTGAAACAAATAGCAGACAGACAAAATGGCTGATAGTGGCGGTTTTGTAACTTCAGAGAGTGTATTGCTGTGAGCCTTGGGTGGCCTTAATGATTTTAATCATGCTCTACAAAAGTGTGAGGGATATTCGTGTCACTTAGTAACCACAGAGTAATATATATATATATATATATATATATATATATATATATATATCCCCATTTCAAAAATGAAAGAGTAAATGTGGCTGATATTGTGTCATCTATTAGAAATCAGATCCAGGAATAAGAATAGTGCAACACTGAGTAACACAGTATTTAAAAGTGTGTAATTGTGGCATTCATACTCACAATGTTTTAGTTTAAAGAGTTATTTGTAAGCTTCACTTCAATCCTAGTGTCAACTGTAATATAAAGATTGTTATAATGAATAACTGAAACACAAAGTAGAGATAACTTGACCAAAGCTACTCATGTTGTCAGTATGAAAGCATTAGTATTTCATTTCACAGTATCACACTGCTGATTTTTTCCTAAATAAATTCATAAGAGCAGAGGACTGGGTAGAAAGAAGAGGAGAAGGGATTGGACCAGCTTGTAATTGCTAGTGTGAACTAGGCTCATGCTAGCTGCTTCTCATTGTGCCTCGTTTCATCTCGATAACTCTATTTGGTCCTTGTTTTGCTGGAACTGAGGGGGAGTCCCCAGGGTCTAGTGCTTTCACAACTAAAACTGGAATATATGGTCAGCTTACCTACATAAGGCATGTGAAAATACATGTGAAACATGGGGCTTGATAGGACTGGGTAGCTTGCCATTGAAAGTGCTTAGTTCTTATGGGATGCTGGTATATGCAAGAAAATAATTTTATAGTCAAATTCACATTGCAATTTATGTTTTATGTGCAGACTTATTAGTAGTTAACACTGGAAATACAACACTGGAAATACAAAAGCCAGAATTAATTTTAGAAAAAGGAGACTTAGTTTGAAAATACATTTAATTAAAATACGAACATTTGCAACTTTTAGAATCTGAATTTTAATTGCAGTTTTATAAATCAAATGATAAGAATAGATAATATAGGAAGATAAAAAATAAATATTAAATTTTAAAGAGCAAAGAGATATAAAAGAAGGGGTAAAGTTGGAAGTGTAGGATGAGAGAGAATAAACATAACTTTTTAATAATGGCTTTAATTTGATGATTGAAGAAACATTAGGAAAATAAAAAAAATATTATGAAACAGTCAGTTTAAAACATAAAACAAATTGTGAATATGGTTGCCAGGGAATGGGAACTCGATCAGTGACCAAGAAGTGATTGAATGGAATATCAGGGCTCAGCATAAAGATTGGAAAGGAAGAAAGAGTGATGCTCCAGGATGTGGTAACATACCTGAGTAGGGCAGAAATCACCCGCAAGGATAGGTTTGGATTTAAAATGATTTTTCCCGCAGTGCAGGTTACATATGCATAGCTACAGAGTCACTGCTCATATTTCTGGTTAGAAAACTAAAAAAGCACAGAACTCAAAATGTCATGGTCCATACAGTCAGAAACCGCTTAGATGGAGGGCACCAACAAGCCCACCTCATCTTCCCAGGGGAAGGGGCGCACAGCAATTTAAGACTTGATTAGACGTGTTTAACTGTGGCGCTAACCCCAGGGTCCCTGACACCTGGTGTCTGCAAGAGTTTTAGTAGCTTTGACAGAGGAGTCTGGGCACTTGGGGAATTCATAAGAAACCTATTTTCTGAAGGAATTCAGATAAGTGACAGGAGACTGTCAATTTATACCAGAAATTGAGCTATTTATAAGCTCCCAAATGGCATTTAAACTTAAGAATGGCTTCAAGAATACAAGAATGTTTTAAAAAAAATCTTATGAGAAGGAAATACTTTGTAGGTACAGATTCCATGTGAAATAATTAAATATATCAGATAACAATACATTATTTAATATTCTTTTATTGTTCTTGTTTTCTTTAGAAGTGAGTAAAACTGTGACTGTTTACTGCTTTATGCAGAAACTAAGCTGTCATTTCTTTATCCAAGGAGATTCTGGCAGAAGCCTACATGTCTCTGAACCTCTAAAATGTAGACACTGCCTTAACCTAATTAAGGATACATTAAGTTAATTAGGTTATGTATAATATCCTTTCCATTGCAATCAATCTCAAGCCTGGAGATTTCCATTCCTCCAGTCAGATTTCTGGCATTTGCTCTACCTGTCATCTCTCTAGAGAGTTTCTGTCAGTCTTCTTCATCCTCTGTCAGAAAATGGAGTACAACCTCCTCTCGCCTTTCTTTATTTAATTGTGTACTCAACATGATCTTATACGAGGGCGGAAGCACTTTATATCTTTGCTTTCAAGTCATTACCACATATATTACCAAATGTTTTCTTACCACTCTTGACATGGTGAAAGCACTCAATAAATATTCCTGTACTCTGTTCTTACTGAATATAAGATGTGTTCTTCTTGTAAAATCTATCTTCAGCAGCGTGAGAAAGTAAGCAGACTTATATATGTGCTGACTTACCAAGCTGACAATATGGAAACAATAAAGGACGGAGCTTTCCTGCTCAAGGACTGAGTATGAAAATTCCCTCACCCTGTAACATGCTAATATGACACCTTGAAACAAATACATGAGTTGTTGTTAAAGTTGCATAAATGCAGCTTCACATTCTGAGTGGCTTCCCTCTGTGAGCTTACATAATGACACTTGTGTTTTAAGTATCACATGCACCTTATTTCTGGAGCATTCTTTCTCTTAATTCTGTCCTTCAAGTTTAAAGAGGAAATTCTAACATCATTATAGACTGTGCCGCATACACAGTGGATACATATTCCTGCTGAGTGACCAGGAATGACTGGACAGAATAGTGTCTTTCTTAAGACAATGTCTGTAAAGTCACACGTTGTACCACTAATGAACTGGAAGGATTATAGGAAGGTATGTGAGGCACAGTGTGATCTGATTTTCTGAAAACCATTGAGCTGCTTAGCCAATTCCCTCGGAATGAGTGAGAGCTGTGGTATCTAAACGCAGCAGATGCATTCTGCAGGGATTGGTGTGGTGTATAGTTTCATGCTCATAGAATTTTACAAGTAAAATTGTCCATGAGGAAGAGGGGTGTTGGAGAAATGCTAGACATCTATGCCTAATACCGCTGAGATTTAAGAAAATAGAACATGATTTCAATCCTTCCTTTCCCATACCCAGACATCATCTGTGAGTCTTCATTCATTCCTGCCTGGGCACGGCATGCTCTCAATTCTTTGGCCCTTCATCACTTACTTTTCCAAATGTTATTTCTTATTTGACTGAACAAGTGATGGTACAATTGTTAATTATCATTCTTACTATTTGTGATTGTTTCAAGCTTAGCTTACTATACGCCCATGGTCAGAAGTGTGTTGGTGTATGCGTTTTAAGTCTTCAAATTATTTAAATCTTGATTCCATGTTAGACAAAACCTAGGAATGAATTACTTCCTGTTGTTTGTTTTTGGGTTAGTTTAATTTTAGCTAGTATTACTGATTATGTTTAGGGTTCAAAGATTATGCCTGGATTAGATTTGTTTAGTTGTTACTTGAATAGATTCTTACTGTTTTCTGTTATCAGAATAGACTTGTTTTACCTTTTCCCTCCTTCACCTGTAATTTTGCTTACCTATAAAGAATACACTAAACATTGATTAGTCTATTGCTTTTTCTAATCTATTAGGACATAAACATTTACAAATCCCACTCAACTTTAATCCATTAAAACCAAATGTCTTTGCACTGGCACCCTTCCTTATAATTCCAAACTTGTACATTTTAGTTGCTTAGTGACTTCCCTGAAGCTGCCAAGCAACAGTGGAGCAGAGATGTACATTAAGCATTGTATTCCTCTTTAAACCCCACTTTAATTTAGCCTTGATAGCTTTATCTGTATTCTCCTTAATTGTCAAGTTTAGCGTGCCTTTTTAATGAGAAAGACTATGGAGAAAACACATTTCAAGAGTCTATTTTTTTGCCCTAGCTTTTTTCTACAGGATACAGTAATAGCAAACTTAATTTTATTGGTTAATAACGAATAAGGAATAGGAGCCATTAACTGAAGATAGAGAAATTCTGAAACCAAAGGAAATAAACAGGTATTTCCTCTGAAGTGAGGGAGAAAAAGGTATCACCATGAAAAACTGAAAGCATAAGAAAAAAATGTATGTAAATATTGTGAAACAGGAAGAAATTGTTCAAAAGGAAAAGGAAATGAGGGACAGGGGTGGAAGGAAGGGAAAAGAAAAATGAGAAAGAAAGATAAAATGGAAACGAAGCTTTGTAAATAAGGAGGAAAATATGGGTTAAAGGGAGAGAAGGGGATAGAAAAAAAGAGGAACTAATGTACATCCTGTACGGGTTCAAGTTCCCTCTGAGGAATGTGGTCATTATATATATATATATATATATATATATATATATATATATATATATATATATATAAACAGTAAGAATCTATTCAAGTAACAGCTAAACAAATCTAATCCAGGCATAATCTTTGAACCCTAAACATAATCAGTAATACTAGCTAAAATTAAACTAACCCAAAAACAAACAACAGGAAGTAATTCATTATATATATATATATATATATATATATATATATATATAGACTCAATTAAAAAATAAATGAGGGCAGGAAAAATAAGACATCCAGGGACCCTAAGTAAAGGAACCTTTGCTAAATCTTGCAGCTAAGGAAATCAATAGACCTGATTAGATCATGTGTAGATTTCATGTTTACTCTTTTACTAACTTAATTTTTTAAGAACATGAATTGCTAATAATCAAAGTTTTAGTAAGTATCACAAATTTTTGGCTTTGAATCCCAGCATCACCATTTATTTATTGTGCAAGGCTGACTTCAGAAGGTGGAAAGTGGAAGAACACATTTATAACTTTTGCATAATTTACTTATTATGGATACAAAAATGTCCTTGGAATTAATTTCAAGGCCACAGGATTACCTGTTACATAAGTCATTTTGAAAGGCCAGCCTTGCAGGTTTGCTGTTCAAACACAAGCACAAGACTAAATGATCCTTTGAACAGAGAAGCCCAGGGATTTTACAGTTACCAAAGCACATCTGATTTATTGTCTTTTGAATCTCATGACAGCGCTGCCCACTAAACAACACAATGATGAATGTCCCATATTATCAGCTCTATAATTTAATATAAAAGTTGAGAGATATCACTTATTTTCCCAGTGAGCCTTTCTGACTGCTGGCTTGGATGATGTTGGGAAAGCATGGGCTTCAGTGTTAAGCCTTAATCTGCCCTTTTTACTTAACAAGCTACATTAACTCTTAGACTCTAAAATGTAAAAATAATATCATCCCACAGGGATCCTGGGGAGTTGCAGCAGATGATACATAAAGAACCTCACCCCTTGTCTGGCATATTTTAGGAAGATTAAAAACTTTAATTATTTTATTTCCAGAATATTGCCCAGCTTTTAATTAACAGTATCATCGTTTAACTGTAACATGAATCTGCAGTTTTCTTAATCACTTTAATAATGTTTTCTTTATTAAATATGTATGATTCAGATAAGAACACAGAAGAAAACTATATTTACCCATTATTTTGTCAAAGACATATATTAACGCTTTGATGTACATCAGTGCAATGATTTGGATGTGTTTTGTCCCACAAAGTTTCCTGTGCTGAGAACTAGTTACTCAGTGTAGTTATGTTAAGGAATCGATCCTTTAGGAGGTGGGGTCTAGTGTAAGGTGCTCTGCTTCTGTATGTGGATTAATGCTATCTCACAGGAATGCACTGTTAGAGAGCTACACTGCCCTGCATGATTGGTTCTCCTGCATGAAACAGTTTCCTTTGTGTTCTTTACCATGTTGTGATGGATCCAGTGGGCCTTCACCTGAATACCAGCAGCATGCTAACTGGACCCTCCAGTTACCCAAACCATGAGCCAAATAAAATTAACCAGCCTCAAGTATTTTGTTATAGCAGCACAAAACTGACAATTACTGTGTCCTAGATAATGTACATGTTTACACATACACTTCTGAGGCTGGCTTCATGGATATGTAAACTATGTGGTTACATCAGATCCCACTTTGACAAGGTCCTGTACTTGATTGAATTCTCTGCTGTTTCCTTCTTAAAATTCTTGATAACATTTGAACAAGAGGCCCAATGCTTCTGCATTGTACTTGGCCTTCTGTAGGAGGTCTAGAACTCGTGTTGGAATTCCAACACAGTCACAATGATAATTGGACTTAAAACTGGAACATATACTATTCACTAACTTGCCTTTTCCACATAGTAAGTCATGCCTATTTTTTTCCTGTGCCACAAAACTTTTTATAATGTGGTCTGTATGACTACGTGATGTCCTGTTGTACTGTCCAGCAGGACCCAATGTTCACAGTTTGGATATTTAACACTGCTACTGGCTTCAGTTTAGTAAGTGTCCGTTATGAATTTTGGGAAGGATATATTATTAAATATTAACAATTTCTGGACCCAATGAAAATACACTCATTAGGTAAATATATAAAGTAACTCTCACACCATGAATTCTCAGAAGTGCTGCTGCTTTCAAACCTCATCAGGGTCCACTTTACCTATGGAGAACATCAACAGCGGGAAAGATATTACCTTTTATGTTAGTGCAATTCCTGGACCAGCCTTATTAAAAGTGGTGTTAGGAAATCCCCATAAGTGAATGGAGGTAAGATTTTGCTTACCTTTCTGAAGCATATACTGAGGGAGGAGTAAAAAATGTATAACTGAATTAACACTGAAACTTGAAGTCCTCTACAAAGTGGATAGCATAATACTATATTCTGAACAAAAATCCCTAGGCTTGGTAATAAATCCACAAATGTAACTATGTGAACAAATAATTTAAAATAGGGGATGAAATCTCTTTTTTCCAATGTCTGAGGATTATAAACCAATAAAAGAAGAACATTTGACAAATAAGCCTAAGATCCTCTAATTGTGGGAGTTTCAAATGTAATTTTGTAAATCAAAGGGAGCATTTGGGATTAGATCTGAAAATGAAGAGTCCAGGCCTGCATCTTTATCACAGCAAGAATTCTGAACCAAGCAAGTTTTACAGGTTGTCACAGGAAAGAGGAAAAAGAAGAGAATCTTGATTATAATAAATGTAAAATTTACCTGACTAAAAATGCTAAGTTTAGCAGAAAGGCAATGGAAATTACACTGGAACTAGGCATAGATCTTAAAAAGTAGACTCGAAGAAAAATAAGAATTTCGTGACTTTGAGAACTCATCAGATCATCAAATACACATGCATAGTTCCTTTTAAAAGCTCTGCTTTCTAACCAGCTTTGATTTTGAAAATCTCTTTACAGCCTCAGTTAAGCCAATTCTATCAATCTACTGCAAACGTGACTAATTTTCAGTAAGGCACCCGTCTGTCCCTTCAGGAATAATGGTAAACTGAAGCCAATACTAGTATCGAGTATCCAAATTGTGATTATTGGGGTCCTAGTGAACATAAAATTTTACTTCTTGTCCATAAATTACACTGACATGATAATATAGTACCTTTCCATACCACTAATACTCAGTAGATAAAGTGATACAGTTTTAAGATATATAGTTTTTAAAAATCTGTGGTTTCAGATTTAATTTTACATAATTATCATTAATTTTAATACATAAATGCATCTTATAATAATTTCTATATTGTTTTCTGTTTATATAATTTAGCATAGCAGTAACTTCAAATATGTGTATGTATGAAGCTATTTTGAAAGTTTGACATTAGTGCAGTGCACTAGATCCTTGATACTGGGAGTATAGTTCATGGCCCATGGACCAGAAGTATACACATCATTTAAGAGATTGTTAGAAAGGCAGAATCTTAGGTCTTGCCTCAGATTTGTTGTTATAAGCATAGGCATTTAAATAAAATCTGTATGTGACTTCTGTGCAAATTAAACAATGATCAATATTGGCTTTGAAAATCAAATTCTTGATACTACATGGATGTCTCATGAAACAGTGTGTGGTTATTGGCAGCCTTTGTAACTGTGGTGTCCTCTCCAGTTTGGAAGGAAATGTTTCATTATTTCTAGGTAACAGTGAGCCAGCTCAGTATCAGGAAGCTGTCTAGAAGAATTTTAAATGCACCAGAACAAAATAGTGCTGAATCTATTAGAAAGGAAAGAAAATTAACTTAAAATAACTATAGTTAATGAAACTGTGCTGATCCATAGGTTTCCTTGGTTTATTTACATAATGATAAAACAACAAATTTATTAGCTGTGAAACCATAGATCAGTTAACATATTTTCTGTATTGATGTATTTGATTGTTCACTGTAGAAAATTTGGAATATTATAAAATCTGTAAAGAAGAAAATTAAATGTGTATATTTAATCTAACAAGTAATGACTATTAACATTTTACACTTGAAGAAGTTTCAAAATCTTTCTTTTTTTCCTCTTTTTCATTGAGGCATCTGAGTACTTTGCTTGCCGGGATTTACACAGTGATGAATGAAACAGATGTGGCCCCTACCTTCATAAGATTTGCACAGCCTAGTTGGGAGAGACAATGACCCCAACGAAGTAAATAAAAGAGGTGTTCACAGATTATGCTAAGTTTAATAAAGTTAGCAATCAGAGTGCTGTGAGAAAGAATAATGGGGCAGGGGGATGGGATAATTATTCACTTTACTTGAGACCTGAAGCTGAGCTGGAGTTGAAGCTTTTGAACCAAAAGAAGAATGAAGGTTGACAAGCGACTAGGTTAAATACATGACATGAATTCTGTACAATAAACTCAAAGTGTGGAAAATACTATACAACGTAGTAGCATAGGATCTGATCTGTGCTCTTCATGCAGTGTGGAAAACTTGAGATTGGAAACTAAAATTAAAGCCAGTTTTTAGTGTTTTTAGAGATCATAGCCTAGAAAGTTATAACTTGTAGGTAAGATGGGTTAAAATTTATAAACCAGCAAATAGCTAAATAATAGAAGTATATATTTCATGAAAAAGTGTAGATACTAACCAAACTCATGAAATTAGAACTAATAGAAAAATTCAAAGAAATCTTAAATACGTTGTTGACAAAGAAAGACATGAAAATTTTTCTGTTCACCCTAAAAGTAAACTATGAAGTACATGCAAAGAGATATTAAAAACAATGGAATATAAATCTTAGAAAGGAGAAAGTAATGGGCATGAATGCCTAGAGATAAGATCATATTACAATTGAGACAATGAACAGATTAGAAGACAGGACAAAAATTTTCTCTGATCAAAAGGTAATGTATTAATTATGCATTGAAACATGTACTAAGATAAGAAAAGAAACCAAAGCCCTACTGCTATAGGAAGAAGCAATTGAGAAAGTCTGCCACAAGATTTTAAGAATAAAAGAACAGAGAATGTAAAGCAAATATTGAAAGACCTTATGACTGAAAATACCTAAGAAATGAACACTTGAGAAATTGCACAATATCAAGTTCAGTTTAAAAATAATTTCTCCTAAAAACACTTCAATAGAACAATATAAAGAGAAAGCAGAAAAGAATTAAAGAGAAAATTCAACAGACAAAAAACAATATTATTTTTTTGCAATTACTTTTCTTACTGTTTTCATACTGAGATGTTTTGGAGTCCTAGGACACAAGTGATGCCAAAACTATCTGATTGAAAGGTTTTCAAGGTATTTTGTTTACTCACGACACATCTCATGCCATGAGAATTTTGCCATACTTAAATTAGATTTAGGAGAGGGCACTTTCACAAAGATTTTTTTGTGTGTTTGTTTTGTGAAACTGAATTGCTATACTATAGTATTCAGATTCAGTTTCCCTCCCAGAACTCTCTACTTCCATCACTCTGGCAAGAATGACAGAGTAAGAGACTTTTTCTTTCTATATTGCTACCAGACTGTTCTGTTGAAGTTTTTTAAATTATAAAATCTATAGGGCCAATAAATAAATTGCCATTTATACCTTGAACATACTAGGTTACCTACTTTAATATATCAGAGGGCATAAGAAGTAACATATGCATTTGTGAAATTACAAAGTTAATTTACTGGGGAATGAAATGAAAACATGTCAGGTTACAAACTATTGTCTAATGTCAATTATTTTGTATTGAAGAAACAAGGAGGGCAATTATCTTTGTCACATTAGATCGCCATAGCAAAATATCATGAACTAGATGGCTTATGAAACTACAGAAATGTATTTCTCACAATTCTGACTCCTGTAAGTTGGAGATCAGGGTGTTCGAATGGTTGAGTTTTGTTGAGGACCCATTTCTGGGTTGTGGCCTGGTAACTTCTCATTGTGCCTTCACCAAATAGAAAGAAGAGAGAGGAAACAACTTACACTGATTCTCATGACTAATCCCGTTCACAAAGGCTTCACCCTCATTACCTTGTCTAATTCTTAATGGTAACCTAAAGAAGACCCTACCTCCTAATATCATCAAAACAGAGGGTAGGGCTCTAACATAAGAATTATGGGAAGGCACAAACTCTAGATCCATAACAAGGACTATTGCAAAAGTATTCTTCCTTTCAAATGTCCTCGGTTAATATCAGACCTCTATAATCTTAATAAATTCATATTCTGGAACACTATGATAGATTTTACATCCAACTTTGTTTTATTCTGGGTTTTCATCTCTGCCATTTTACATTTATCCCTTTTATCCATCTGAAACTTACCTAGGTATTTGATATGAGATGAAGATTTATTTATGATTTCCAAATTGTTAGCTTCTACACAAAGTTTAAAAGAGTATTTTTTCTTCATTGGTTTTTAGTAATTGATTTTTAATGTTTATTTTGCAATAAAGTGTGTTTCAGGGAAATTTAGTAAACTTGATTTGTCTCTGTTGAGTCTTGAATCACTTCCAAAGCCTTTTAATATTGATGATTTATATTTCATTTTAATATCTTACTGGGTAAATATCTCTGCAAAATATTTTTTCATCTTGAAATTGTTCCTATTTCTTAAAAGTATCAACTATTTATCTTACCAGATGAATATTTGAATATAAATTTGATTTTTTCTATGGTATTTTGATTTAAATTTCTTTAAAATATTGAACTGATTTTAGAAATGGATATTTTAGGAATATTTAATATCCCTAACCAAGGGATCATTAAAATATTGATCACTCTTTAGTTATTATAATATTTTCTAAAACTCTTTCAAGTAGCCTTTTTAATTTTCTTTGTTTAGGCCAAATGGATGATTTTATGATTACTTGTAGATATCTTATGACTTTTGTTTCTATTTTAAATGCAATTCTTCTTGTTTTTATCTTTTAAGTGATTATTGTCTTGTGCCCTAATATTTTAAACTAAGCATACTTTAAAATTACTTGATTTGATTTCATTATTCTTGTTTCTGGGGGTATATTCCAGATAGATCATTAGATCATGTTGTATTTTTCAAGTTTTTTTGGCAGTTATGTTATCCAGAGTATAAAAGTCCATGACTGTTTCTTTTTCCTGGTGAAATATAACTTTTATCCATGAATGGTATCTTAACTTGGGAAAGAAGATTATAACAAAACCTTTTTCCCTCAGAACTTCTCAGGTATTTCTTGAGTTTCCTCTAGTGCTTAACATTACAGAACCAAAGTCTAGTACTATATTGTTTTCTGTTCTTTTGTGATATGGGTAGCTATGTTGAAGATAACATGAGGCATTATGGTGGCCAATGGTGATATCAATTATTTTGTTTTGAAGTCCAAGTTGCCTTGGTTTTATCTCCTGACATGTATTTAGGATTTTTTTCTTTATGGATTTAAATAAAAAGTATCATTAGGGTAAGTTTACATTTTGTTTTCTTTTCATTAATTTTAAGTGAAACAACAAAATTTTTGATCATCAGACTCCTTTTTATCCCAGAAAAATTTTCTTCTATTATACCTTCAGTTATTGTTTCAGCTCCATTTATTTTAGTCTCTTTTTCAGGTTACCCAGTTATCTACAAGTTGAATCTGTACTTTCTTTTTTAAAAAAACTTGTTTTAAAGAGAATGAAACAAATACAAATGAAACAGAATAAAGCCAATCAAAACAAAACAATGAGAGCAATACAGGACTTCAAAACAAAATAATTGATATCACCATTGGCCACCATAATACCTCATGGTATCTTCAACATAGCTACCCATACCACAAGATGTAACAAAAACAAACAAATCAGAGAAGAATAGAACCAATTAAAACAAAACACTGAAATTGATACAGGACTTCAAAACAAGGTAATAGGAAATCACCATATTTTATATTCTTTCACCATTTCTAACTCTTAGACATTGTCCTCTATATCTTAGAGAAAAAAATTTGCTTAGATGATTTAGGATCTGGCAAAGAGAAAGGGATTAAGAAACAACTCCATAATGATTATTACAATCATAGTCTTCCTTTACTTGGCATTCTGTTATTGAAGGAAAGTGTTTTATTTTATTAGTGTGCACCTTTGGAAGTTACAAGTATTTTGTGGCTTTATTTTATTTGTTCTTCATAGCAATCCTTACAATCCAGAAATGCGTTACAATATTATGGTTATTTTACAAAGAGAAACTGATATTCAGAACAGTTAGGCAATTTGCTTAAGATTGCAAAGCTGGGTCCTGATGGATCTAAGAACAGGGGCAGCATGATGAGATGTCAGCCTTTTCACTCCTCCTTCCTCTCTTGGGCAGCATTGCTCCATGGTTACTCTGCCCTTTAGAATAGAAAATCCTCCAAAGATAGTATTAAGTATAGAATTGCAGCTTGAGGGATTTGTACTCTCAGGAAGCAACAAATCATTATTTGTCACTTTTTCTTTGTTTAAAGAGACATCATGGCATTTTCTTTTCTTCAAACAGATATTCTAATCACTTGAGCCCCTTTAAGCAATATAAACCAATTGTAATCACAGATGTCCTTGATCCTTCCTGCTGGTCTCTTTTCTCAAAATAGAATTCTTGCTCAGAATTCCTTATGAAATAGTACAGTTGAGCCTTTGTGTTTTAAAATCCTCATTATTTTACAATAGCTTTATCTGAAAACTGTAATACCAAAAGGGGAAAAAATGAAAAAGAGAAAGAAAAGAAAAAAAAAGCATTAGTGCAGATTTTGACATCTCATCCTTTTATAAAAACTTTCCTCACACAGTAAATGACAGTTGAATATTTAACTCCAAAATTACATTTTTCATATCTATTGGTATGAATATTAGGCTTTTAGCATCTAGAATAGCACACACTTCATTATTTGTTAAGGACTGAGGCATGCATTTCTGAATTCTCTTATATGAATATTACATAGTGAATTTAGATATGTAGCAAGTCTTGTATGTCTCATGTGGCCTCCTGTTGTATTGGCAGAGTCCTGATGCCAGCCCTAGCCCTGCCCCAGTCCTCTGCCCTTAGGCCTTCTTCACACACACACACACACACACACATCATCGCTCCTTATACTGTTGGAGTAAATGAGACAACATGAAGAGTAAACTTGTTTGGTAGATTCTGTTACCTCAACCTCTAACTTATTTTCTCATTGCTAGGAAGAAATTCCCAAAATGCACAATTTAAAGGGAATGAAAAGTTTATGTTGGCTTATATTTAGATGGGCCTCAGTGAATAAATCAGCTGACTCCAAGGCAGAGGGGCCTGGCAGCAGAGAAAAAGCTCATGACATGACAGGGAGAAGGAGAGAGCCCCATGCAGGAAGCAGGGAAGGAAACATTCTCCCAGGCCATGCCCCTAGTGACCTGGCTCCTCCAACCAGGCTTCACCTCCCAAACCACATTTAATTATATACACATCAATGGACTAATCCACTCATGAGTATCACAACCCCATGATCAAACAAACCTGCCCAAAGTTCTACCTATGAGTGCCTAAGGCTTTAGAGGGCACCTAGATTTTTTTTCTTACAATGTTTGATACATTTTTGATAAACATAATGATAGTACTAATCATAGGTAATCTGTAACTGTACATAAAATATCTTGCTTCTTCTTCTGTCTCATTTAGCTACCCTCCTTGCAACCTTTCTTCCCATCCTTATTTACAAAAGATTTATTTCCACTTTTTAATCTTTTCTCTTTTTCTTCTCCCTTTATTTCTTCCCCCTCCCTCTCCTTTGTTTCCTGTGCATCTTCCTATTTGACATTAGTTACTGTATATTTTAGTCCTTATTTACAATTTCCATTTTCTATAACACAGAAACAATATGCTATTTAACATGTGTGTCTCATTTATTTCACCAAAGAGTATGGTCTCTAAGTACATCCATTTTACCTAGAAGTATCTGAAGTTTGTCCTTATACATGATACACTAGTACTCCATTGCATAAAAACACATCTTCTTTATCCATTCATCAGTTGATGGCCATTTGAGCTGTTTCCAAGATTGGGTTGTTACAAACTGCACTGCTATAAATATAGGTATGCACATATAACTGTGATATGATGCCTTCAATTCCTCCAGGATGGTACCAAAAAGAATAGCTGGTTCCAATGGAATATCTAGATTTAGATTTTAAGGAATCCTCACACTGATTTCCACAGAGGTTGCACCAGCCTACACTTCCACCAACAGTGGAAAAGTGTTCCTTTTTCCTCACAGCCCTTCCAGGATTTGTGAGTGGTGGTTGTTTTGATGATAACATTTTTTTCTAAAGTGAGGTGGAATCTCAGCATTATTTTAATTGGCATCTCACTAATTACCAGTAATGTTGAACATTTTTTCACATGTCATTTCTTCTTCATCTGAGTAGTGTCTAGATGCTCATTTTTGGATTGGGTCTTTAAATTTGCAGTGTTTGATTTTTATGAATTCTTTTTATGTTCTAGATGTTATCCCTTTGTCTGAGGAACAGCTGGCAATTTTTTTTTCCACTCTATGGGTTGTCTCTTCACTCTGCTGGTGGTTTCTTTTGCTGTGCAAAAGTTTTTTAGTATAATAAGATCACAGTTGATTTTAATAATTCCAATGCAATTGGGGTTTTGTTCATAAGGACTTTCCTTACACCAATATCTTAAAGAGTTTTTCCTGTTCTCTCTTCCAGCAGATTTAGTTTTTCTATTTTAATATTTAGATGTGTGTTTCATTTTCATATTAGTTTACTTTGTGGTGGAAGATATGGGTTTAGTTTTAATTTTCAGTGCATGAAAAGCCAGTTTATTCAGTACCATTTATTAAACAGGCTATCTTTCTTCCAGCAAACGGGTTTGGTTGCTTTATTAGTGATAAGGTGTGTTTAGAATTGTTTCTGCAACTTGAAATGTGTTCCACTGATCCTCAGGTCTATTTTTTGCCAGTTCCATGCTGTTTGTATCACAGGAGTTTTGTAGATTAATTTCAAGTAAGGGATTGTGATGACCTGAGTAGTTGCCATTGTTGTCCAGTACTGCCTTTGCTATTCTAGGTCTCTTCCAGTTCCAAATGAAATTTAGGATTGTTTAATTCTCTAAGATATGTTATCAGGATTTTGATCAGGATTGCATTAAATCTGTGTAACAATTTTTGGAAGTATGACCATATTCTCTATATTACTCTTCCTACCCTATAAAATGATATATCTTTCCATTTTCTGATATCCTATTCTATCTTCTTTTTCAGATCACTATAGTTTTCAATGTAGTCTTTCACTTCCTTTGTTAGATTTGTCTCTAAGTATTTCTTTTTTTGATGATAATATGCAAGTTTTGGTTTTCCTAATTTATCTCTCAGTGAGTTTGTTATTTGTATACAGTGACACCATTGATTTTTGAGTATTGATCATGTATCCAGCTATATCACTGAATTTGCATATTAAATCTATGTCTTTAGGTAGCATTTTGGTGTCTTCTATGTAAAGTATCATGTCATCTGGAGGTAATGATAATTTAACTTCTTTTCCTGTTTTTATTTCTTTTATTTATTTTTCTTGTCTAATTGCTTTGGTTAATGTTTCCAGAACTATATTGAATAAGAATGTTGACAGTGGAAATCTTTATTTTTTTCTGGATTTTAGAGTAAAAGCTTTCAGTTTTTATCCATTTAGTGTGATGTTGACTATTGTTTTGTCACAGATGGCTTTTGTCATATTGAGATAAAGGCCATCTGTCTAATTTTTGTAGGGTTTTTACTATGAATGGGTGTTGGACTTTGTCAAATACTTTTTCTTCAACCACTCAATTGATCATGTGGTTTTTATTATTGACTATATTAACATGGCATATTACCTGTGTTGATTTATTTTTGTTGAACCATCCCTGCATTACTGAGATGAACCCCACTTAGCCATAGTAAATAATCTTGATGATTTTCTGCACTATGTTTGCTAGTGTTAGTATCTTATTGAGGGCTTTTACATCTATGTTCATTATGGAGATTGGCCCATAGTTCTCTTTCTTAGTTGGGCCTACTCTTGTTTTGGTATTATGGTAAAGCTTGCTTCCAGGAATGAATTTGGGAGTATTGCTTCTCTTTCAATTAAATTATTTTGGAAAGTAGTGCCCTTAGGTCTTTTCAAGGTTTTTAGTAGAATTCGGTAGTGAAGCAGCCATCACAACCTGGAGTTTCCTTGTTGGTGAATTCTTCATTGCACGTTTAATTTCATTGACTGATATCAAGTTATTTAAAGTTTTATATATTCTTGATTAAACTTTTGTAATTCGTATGTATCTAGGCATTTTTCCATTGATTCTCTTTTCCAACATATTAGAATACATGTTCTTGAAGTAGGTATTGATGATCTTCTGGGTTTCTGCAAGCTTTTTTGTGATTTCGCCCTTTTCATTGCTAATTATATGGATTTGAGTCACTTATTTCATTTTTCATAAGGTTGGCTGAGAGTTTGCAATTTTACTTATTGTTTCAAATAACCAACTCTTTCATTCATTGATTCTTTGTATTCTTTTAGTTTGTATTGTATTAATGTTTTCTCTTATCATAATTTCCTCCCTCACATGAGCTTTGGACCTGATTCAATCTTTTCCTAGAAGCTTGACCTCAAGATTAGGTTGTTTATTTCAGTTCACAGTTTTTCTGATATGAAAATTTACAACTATAAATTTGCCTCATAGGACTGATTTCATTGAATCCCATAATTCTTGTATGTTGTATTGGCAATATTGTTGAATTATATAAGCATTCTAATTTATTCTTTAATTTCATCTGTTCTCAGTGGTTGTTCAGGATGGTGCTATTTAATTTCCAAGTATTTATGAAGCTTTTATGGTTTCTTTTGCATTGCTTTCCAATTTCATTGCATTATAGTCTCATAACATGCATGGGATAAATTCAATTCCCTGGCATTTACTTAAGCATGTCCTGTGAGCTAGTATGTATTATATATTGAAGAATGTCCAATATGCACCAGAGAAGAATATGTATTGTGATGCTGTAGAGTAGAAAATATTATAGACATCTACTAAATCCATTTGTTCAAATATTTGGTTCAGTTTTGATATTTTATTGCGGATTTTTTGTCTAGTCATTAGAATTATTTGTGACACTGAGATATTATGTTTTTTCATTACAATTGTATTAGTGCTTATTCAATTTTTCATGTCATCAGTTTTTTTTTAATATGATTGAGTGCCCTGCTACTTGCTCTTTATATAGTTATGATTATTATCTCTTCCTTTTAGACTATTCCTTTTGCAATGGTATAGTGACCATTTTTGTCTCTCTTAATCCACTTTGTCTTCAAGGAACACCTCGGTATAAATGATATGTTATGGGTTGAAATCTCACTGCCTCCCAAAGACTGAGGTGGTAATACATGGGGTTTTCAGAGGCGGCTGGATTCAGGGTATGTAGGTATGGATTAAGGTGTGATGCTTAGATTAAAGGTGTGTGGTACTGGATTAGTTCATTAATTGTTTTTTCATAGTTCAGAGTAAAGATAATGAGAAGTCCTACCCTGGGTATGCGTGGCTTACAGCCAGATTGCGAGAAAAAGGAAAGGGAGACTTGTTGCCTACTGTTTTATTCTTTCTGTCCACATTATGATCTGTCTCTCCTCTCTGATGCATGCCCCTTTGTCACGCTGTCCTGCCTTGGAACCAACTGACTGGACTGAAACCTCTAGAAACTGCAAACTGCAACAAACTTTCCTTCCTTTAACTTTGGGTGTTAGGTATTTTGTCTCAGCAATGAGAAAAGTATCTAAGACACCATAATACCAAGTGAGATGAGAAAACCTGCTGGAGAGAGTTCTGTGAAATATGCTTTATCTTGGAATATGCATTAACATCTTTCTCTATGCAAAGGACAGAAACAGAATATGAGACCAGGTAAGCATTACTATTTTAGCTCTCTGTGTTTTCTTTTGAAAATCCTGGTCTATATCAGTTCTGCTGTGGCCACTCGGCCTTATCTAGCATACATTAGCATCTTCAAAAGGCAGCCAGTACCTGGCAGGGGCAGCCAGGTTTGTAGCAGGGTACATCCATGTATGTGGATTTTAAGAACATGGTAATCCTGACTGAAGTCAGTTAATAAGTTTGATCTTCTTAAACTATCCTTCCCCATTAGTGATTTTCTGCAGATCTTGGGGAACTTTGTGCTTTGTTTTAAATTAGATCATGCCAATTTGATATAAAGGAATGAAACTCCCAACCTACTATATGCCTGGTATGAATTCATGTTCTCTAATATCAAAGAATGAATTTTATGAACAATTTATATTAAGATCATAATATATTTATTGAAAGAAAGCTTTTGTCTGAGAGAGAGACAGAAGGGGTCTCTAGTAGGTTGCCAAAGACTCTATCTTTTCCAGGGATTTTTATAGAGTAAAACCACGAGGTGAGATGGGTCTAAGGTGGGGAAAACATGGGAATTAGCCAGGTAGGCATAAGGTGGGATAGAACTATGTTCAATCAATAAGATTGATTAAATCGGGGACAAATGGGAAAGCAAGTCACATAGCAAATGGGCACAGTTAAAGAGCAGTGACTCTTCCTGTAGGGGGTTGGCATGGTGTCTCCTGGCTTCCTCAGGTGATAGAGACCTATTTAGAATATCAATCCTTTGGATGTGGGTGTATGTGATTCATCTTTTGTCCTGAGTTCTGGCCCATAGCGGGAGGTGTCTGTCTCCTCCAAGGTTGCAAGGTATCTGGCCTTCTGCACTGGCTCCTTCCAGGGCATAGCTCTGTCTGACTGTCTAAAATATTTCTATCTAACTCAGTTACCAGTAATACTTTCACATGTGAATTTGTTCCCACATATATCCTGAATTTGTTTGACTTTGTTTTGTGAACTATAGATCAGGCAGTACTTGAGTCCATAGTGATAATAAGTAGCTTAATGCATGGGGTTCTCACAGGTGACACTTTGACATTTTGACACTTCTTTTCTGCAGTAATATAATTAGTAAGTCACTACGCTTGAAAATGACCTCTGCACACAGAGGAATCACCAACAGTGCTCGGCACCATATATTATTTCTTACCTAACCTGGCTTCTATAAATAATGCACCCCAGCCAGACAAACATCATTTTAAAAGTCACTCAAGGGAAGCTCAACCATCTTTATTTGACACATATTGTTGAGTAGTATTTACACTAAAAATTTCTAGATCTGAATTTGGTATCCTTAACTAATCATCTCTGTATAGTACTGGGGAAAGTAAATGAAAGGCGACACAAAACTGATCACACAGATATGTGATTTTAAACAATCTAGATGAAAAGGTTGAGCCAGATGTGGTGGCACATGCCTATAATCCCAGCCACTTGGGAGGCTGAGACAGGAGCATCACAGGTTTGAAGCTACATGGGAAAATTAATGAGGTCCTGTCTTAAAATAAAATTAAAATGAAAGAGGGCTGGAGGCATTGCTCTGTGGTAGAGCAGTTACCTATCATGTGAAAGGCCCTGGGTTCAATTCTTCTTACTGTTGACTCCCCATTTCCCACACCCTCAAAACAAGAAAGGGGGGAAATGGAAAGATAAAAGAAAGAATGAATACACGGTGAGTTGTCCATAAATTCATAAGTTCCTAAAGACTAAGATATGGATCATTTCAGACTAGTCCTCCCTCACCCTGGACTTTCTGTATTTAATGAGGAGAGTGAAGAAGAGATCCATGCCAACCCCCTACAGGAAGAGTCACTGTTCTTTAACCATGCCCAATATATGCTTTTTAAAAATCACAAATAAATCTGTTGTTTTGAAAAAAGATAGTAATAGCCAAAGAGAAAAATAAATTTCTTTAACTCAAAATAATCTTACAGAGCTCTTTGGTAAACATACCAAGCAAATCTCAGGCTATTTTGGACCAGTGATTTTTGTTGTTGTTGTTGATTATTTGTTTTGCTTTGCATTCTGTCACACAATTCACAATTTTATTGCATCTCAACTATTTAATTGTTTTGATTATTTAAACTTATGAAAGCAGAGATCTCTTCTGCAGTTAAAATAAGCAGCCTCACAGTATTCCTGGGTTCCTGAAGTGCATTTGTGTGCTACTTCCTTTGTTTCAGCAAAGTCCTCTCTCATCACCTAGATTATTTAAAATCGCATTCTGTGTAGTCAGTTTTGTGTTGCATTTCATTTACTTTCCCCAATAACACCACAGACAAGGACAAAAACTAAATCCCAGATGTCTCAACTTTTCGTGAAAGTATACCTTCCTTGATCTCACCCACATTTCCTTCAGTAATAAGCTTATGCTACTCAACACAGATGGTAGAAAGATCTGATTAAGAATTTGACAAACACTGGTTCCTTTTGTTGATAGGTGCATGGCTATATCACAACATGAAAGTATCAAACATGGACTCTCCTTTGCTGCCATTGATAGAGGAAGGGATAGAGAAAGGAAGGGGCCCTGAACCAAGGAGTGCAGGCAATTTCTAAAAGCTAAAAGCCATCAGGGAGCTGATTCTACACTAGAATTTCCAGAAGGAGCACAGCCGTACTGATGCTTGATCCTGTTCCAGTGAGATCCATGTCCAAATTCTGTTTCTTTTTTTTTGAGTGTTTATTTTTATTAGTATGCATTAACTATGTAAAGACTGAAGTCCATTTAAGTTGCTATAGGTGTGGCAAATTGTTTCAATAACAGTAACTGATTAGTAGAGAACCTATTGATGTTGCCCTTTTCTGTTTCTAGGGATTCCTTTCAGCAACAATATAGCTCTGAGGTGACTGTAAAATGTGTTACACATGTGCCAGCTCCCCATGAGGAATATAATTCTTATGTACTGAAAACATATACTAATAGCAATTAAAATTGAAAACTATTTTTAAAGAATAACAACTTTTACTACAGTAAGAATAAAAGAAATAAAGATAGCAAATGAGTACAGACTGTCAGTTAACACAAGTGGGATTTTGTAAGGATTAAATGTGATGTTGTTCATAAATTCATTAGCATGTAATAGCCTAAAGTGGTCCACACTTGGATTTGAAAAAGAGGTGCCCTTCTATTGAACCTCCATATATATATAGTGTCCTGGATTGTAGAATCACAAACACACATAGGTATGAGTTCATAAAAAAATGTGTACCTCTTTCACCCAGGGTCTTGGGCTCAGTGCTAGCAGTGTGACCCTGGGTACAGGTCCCCACATCTCTTTTCCTTTCTCACCACATCAGAGGTAACTTCATGCAAATGCACTTATGCCACTACTAACTTCAAAGAAGGCCACTGCCCCAGAACACCTGGAGTGTTGGCATGGTAAAGAAGAGAAGACAGAGCCAAGCTGGTGCTGCATGCTGCGAGGTGAGTTCCAGAATGCCAATGGAAACCCAGAAGGGTTTGGGACCATCGATCCTGGTGGCTGGGTGCCTGCCCAGCCCCCTTGGCTAACTGGACTGGACTCCAGAGGTTTCGCGGGTTTGAGTGGACTGCGCCTAGTGACCTTCATTCAACAACGGGAACCAGACCAACAGCAGAAGTGGGAGCCAAGCCAGTGCCGCGCGCTGTGAGGTGAGTTGCAGAAATCCAGCACAGACCCGGAAGGGTTTGGGACCATCGATCCTGGCGGCTGGGTGCCTGCCCAGCCCCCATTGGGTCACTGGACTAGGCTCCAGAGGTTCTTCAGGCTTGAGTGGACTGCGCACAGCGACCTTCATTCAACCAGGGAAGCCAGGCCCACCGAAGGGGGAGCCAAGCTGGTGCGGCGCCATGAGGGAAAGTTTCAGAAAGTTGCTGGAAACACAGAAATACAGGAAAATGACAAAACGAAAGACCAAAATGCAATCTCAAACCCCCAGCACATCCCAAGAAATAGGAGCCATGTACATAGAAGAAAATACTACACATACACCTGAAATGTATGAAATGATGTCAACTGAAATAAAGAAGCAAGTACAGGAAGCCATGAGGGAACTCAAATCAGAAATATTCTCCCAGGTAAAAGAAGAAATGATTAAAGTAGTGAAAGAAATACTGAGTGCATCCAACAAAGACACAGCTAGACAATTAGAGGAACAAAGCAAAATGATAGAATCCCTGAAAAAACAGTTTAAGAGACAAACACAATGTATTAAGCAGATTCAAAGAGATATACAGGAAATGAAAAACTAATGAAAGTTGCAAAAACCATCTCAATGAAAGTGAAGATAGAATCTCAGACCTTGAAGATAAGATTGAAGCTAGTGAACAGGAAATGAAAGATCTTCTAACAATAACAAGAAATCAAGAAATAACAATTCAACAGCTGCAAGGTGATGCAAAGAAAAACAATATAAGATTAATAGGGATAAAAGAAAAAGAAGGGGAAAACACAAAAGATATCAAGAGGCTATTTACAGAAGTAATAGCTGGAAACTTCCCAAACATGAATATGGAAACTGACATATGGATTAGTGAGGCATATAGAACTCCGAATAGCCATAATCAAAACAAAACTACACCCAGACATATAATTATCACCATCCCAGAAATCCAACCTAAGAACAGAATATTAAAAGCTGTTAGAGAGAAGAGACAGGTCACATATAAAGGAAAGCCTGTCAGAATCACAGCAGATTTATCAACACAAACAATGAAGTCAAGAAGAGGATGGAGTGAAGTTTTTCAGATCCTTAAAGAAAATGACTTCCAACCCAGACTGAAGTGCCCTGCAAAACTGTCTTTCAAAATGGATGGAGAAATAAGATACTTCCATGACAAAGAATAGCTGAAGAACTTCATGATCACCAAACCAAACCTACAAAGAATACTGAAAGACATTCTAGATACACATAGGAAAAAACCGCTAAGCAAGACAGACAATTAAACAGAATGGAAAGCTAAGATACAACATCAGAAAGATAACATGTCAACAATATACCAATATATGACAGTTATAACCATTAATGTAAAAGGTGAAAGATTTACATGATCTGAAGAGAAACCAGAGTATTATAACCATTAATGTAAATGGCCTCAATTCAGCAATTAAAAGAAACAGACTGGCAGAATGGATCAAGAAACAACATCCAACCATATGCTGTCTACAAGAAACCCATCTAACCCAAAAGGAAACTCATAGACTGAAAGTCAAAGGGTGGAAAACAATACTCCATGCAACAGGAACTCAAAAAAAAAAAAAAGCGGGGGCAGCTATTCTGTTTGCAGGCCATGTGAACTTCAAACCAAGAATGGTCCAAAGACACAAAGAAGGTCACTACACACTAGTGAGGGGAAAGCTGCAAGAGGAAGAGATAACAATGTTAAATATATATGCACCAAATACCAGAGCACCCAACTACACAAAGCAAGCATTAACAGGAATGAAAAATCAAATAGGTAATAACACAATTATAACGGGGACTTTAACACACAATTGACACACAGGGATAGATCAACTAGACAGAAAATCAGCAAAGAAATAACAGAACTGAATCACACCTGTGAACAAAAGTATTTGATAGATGTATACAGAGTGTTCCATCCAACAACATCAGGATATACATTCTTCTCACCAGGGCATGGGACATTCTCTAAAATAGACCATATACTAACCCACAGAACATATTTAAGTAAATGCAAAAGAATTGAAATTATTGCATGCATGTTATTGTATCAAAGCACCATGAAACTGGAAATTAATAATAAAAATAACTGCAAAAACCACAGAAACACAAGGAAATTAAATAATACACTCTTGACCAATCAGTGGGTCACAGAGGAAACTAAAGAAGCAATTAAATAATATCTTCAAGCAAACAAAAATACAAAAACAACTTATCAGAACCTGTGGGATGCAATCAAAGTGGTCCTCAGAGGAAAATTTATTGCACTGAGTTCCCACATTAGGAAAACAGAACAAACACAAATAAGAAACCTGATATTACACCTGAAACATCTAGAAAAAGAAGAGCAAGCCAAGCCCAAAGCCAAAAGAAGGGAGGAAATTATAAAGATCAGAGCAGAAATTAATGCAATAGAGACTAAGAAAACAATTCAAAGAATCAATGAATTAAAGAGTTGGTTCTTTGAAAGAATAAGTAAAATTGACAAGCCCCTAGCCAACCTAATTTAAAAAAGGAAAGAAAAGACTCAAATTAATACAATACAGAATGAAAAAGGAGAAATCACTACTGACCTTGTGGAAATACAGAAGATCATCAACAACTATTTCAAAAACCTCTATTCTCATAGGTTCAATAACACAGAAGAAATGAACAGATTCCTAGAAACATACGAACCACCAAAGTTGGATCAAGAAGATGTAAAACTGCTGAATAACCCAATTTCTATGAACAGAATTGAAAATGTAATCAAGTCTCTACCAACAAAGAAGAGCCCGGGCCCAGACGGATTCACTGTGGAATTCTACAAGAAATACAAAGAAGACTTAATGCCAACACTCCTCCAACTCTTCAATGAACTTGAAAGGGAAGCAATTCTCCTTAAGTTATTCCTGGAAGCAAATATCACTCTAGTACCAAAACCTGAGAAAGACCCAACTAAAAAAGAGAACTACAGGCCAATCTCACTAATGAACATAGATGCAAAAATTCTCAATAAATTATTGGTAAATACGATGCAGCAAATCATCAAGCAGATTATACACCATGACAAAGTGGGATTTATCCCAGGCATGCAGGGATGGTTCAACATACATAAATCAATAAATGTAATCCACCATATCAATAGAGCCAAAAGCAAGAATCATATGATCATTTCTATAGATGCAGAAAAAGCTTTTGATAAGATCCAACACCCATTCATGATAAGAACCTTACAGAGAATTGGAATACATGGTCTTTACCTCAGTATGATAAAGGCTATCTATGACAACCAACAGCCAGTGTCATATTAAATGGCCAAAAACTGAAAGCCTTTACCTTAATATCAAGCACAAGACAAGGATGTCCATTATCACTGCTCCTATTCAATATAATACTGGAAATACTAGCCAGAGCAATTAGACAAGAGAGGGAAATAAAAGGAGTAAAGATAGGAAAAGAAGAAGTTAAAATATCATTATTTACAGATGACATGATACTCTACATAGAAGACACCCAAACCTCCATTGAAAATCTCCTAGATACAATAAATAAATTCAGCAAAACAACTGGATACAAAGTCAATACTCAAAAATCAATAGCATTCTTATACACTAACAACAAAATCATCAAGAGAGAAATAAAAGAAGCCACACCCTTCACACTAGCATCCAAAAAAATGAAATACTTAGGAATTAATCTAATGAAAGATGTAAAAGAGTTGTACAGGGAAAATTATAATACCCTGAAAAAAGAAATCGAAGAGAACCTCAGAAAATGGAAAGACATCCCTTGTTCATGGATAGGAAGAATAAATATTGTAAAAATGGCAATTCTCCCAAAATCGTTATACACATTCAATGCAATCCCAATGAAAATACTACTAGCATACCTCATAGATCTAGAGAAATCACTCCTAAAATTCATCTGGAACCAGAAGAGACCCAGAATAGCAAAGGCAATTCTAAGCAGCAAAGCTAAGGCAGGAGGCATCACAATCCCTGACTTGAAGTTATACTACAAGGCTACTGTAATAAAATCAACATGGTACTGGAATAAAAACAGACCTGAAGATCAATGGAATTAGAAGAAACATCTACAAACACACTCAAACACCTTATCTTTGATAAAGGGGCCAAGCATGTTCACTGGAAGGACAGTCTGTATAATAAATGGTGCTGGAAAAATTGGCTATCCATATGCCAAAAACTAAAATTAGACCCATGCCTATCACCATGTACTAAACTAAAATCCAAATGGATCAAAGATCTAAATATTAAAACAGAAACACTAGATTTGTTGCAAGACAAAATAGGTAAAAATCTTGAAGATATAGGGGTAGGTAGAGAATTCATGAACAAGAACCAAACTGCATGGGAAATACTTCCCAGAATCAATAACTTGGATCATATATGATTAAAGATTTTCTGCACATCCAAAGAAATCTCGAGCAAAGTGAAAAGAAAACCTACAAACTGGGAAAAATCTTAGTGAACTGTCCCTCAGATAAAGGACTTCTGTCTGGAACTTATAAAGAATTAAAAAAAAAATCAGACTCCCAAAATTCAAAGACCCAATCCAAAAAATAAGCATCTGAGATGAATACACAGTTCTCAGATGAAGAAGTACAAATGGCAAATAAATACATGAAAAAATGTTCATCATCATTGGTCATTAGAGAAATGCAAATTAAAACCACACTGAGATACCATCTCACTCCAGAAAGAATGGCCAGGATCAACAAAACTACCAACAACCCATGCTGGAGAGGCTGTGGGGAAAAAGGAACTCTTCTGCACTGTTGGTGGTAGTGTAGACTGGTGCAACCACTGTGGAGGTCTACCTGGAGATTCCACAAAAAGCTGGGGATGGTGGTCTCATTTGACCCAGCTATTCCACTCAGGAATATTCCCAGAAGATCTGAAAACATCTTACCACAATGATATATGCACACGTAATTTTATAGCGGCACAATTTGTAATAGCCAGTTCTTGGAAACAGCCTAAGTGCCCCTCAACCGAGGAATGCATAAAAATATCATGGTACTTTTATACAATGGAGTACTACTCAGCTATAAAGAATGATCACATTGAGATATTTATAAATAAATGGATGCATCTTGAATCTATACTCATAAGTGAAATAAATCAAACTCACACATATAACTACTGTATAGTCTCCCTAATGTAAGAAATGGTGAGAGTACAGAAGATTTTATGGAAATCATGGTTCACCACTATACTGCTTTGATGTCTTGTCTTCATTCATTGGTTCAAATGGTTTTATTCTGTTTTGTTTGATATTAATATATGTGATCATATGAATAGTTACTTTGAAGATGAGACAGTATGGTAGCCAGTGTTGATTTAATATCATCTTGCTCTGGAGTCCTACCATGCTTTTATTTTCTATTACCATTGGTTCTATCACAATGTGTTATTGGATTTTAATATGTATGATATTAAAAACAAAATTTTTATGGAAAATGAGATAATATAGCAGCCATTGTTCATCTTCAGTTATTTGGTTCAGAATGTCTTGGAATACTTCCATTCTCTTGAGTTGTTTATTCTACTTTGTTATGTTTGACACTATTGTGTGTAAAGCTAAGCTCAGCTATTTCAAAGAAAGAGACATTATGATAGCTACTGTTAATATCCAATTGTCTTGTTGTGACGTGCTGTGTTGCTTACATTGTTCTGTCCTGATCTGCTTAGATCTGTTCTCTTTTGTTTTATTCTCTTTAAAATAAAACAAATAGTGCACCAGGATTTAAACCCACATTACTCACACTACTCTGCTTAGATGTATTATATTCTGTTCCAGTCATTCTACCTGTACTAGATTTGAGGGCACAGACAGTAATCCCAAAAATAACAATATATAGTATGGTAATCATCCTTAATTTCCTATTAACTTAATCTAAAGCTCTGTAAAACCTACACTTTTACCATCATTGACTGTAATCTAATCTGGTTTGTTGGATCGCTGTTTTGTATTGAAAGATTTTATTCAAAGCTGTTATGATTGATAGTATCCAATCTGAGAGTATAGGCAACTGCACTTAAGATGACAAGATCCACTAGAATATCCACTATGGTTTGATTATTACCTGCCTTTGAAGTTTTATACTGTCTACAATGTTTTATTTTTACTATTATTATTTACTGTTCTACTCAATTATACTGCTATATTCAATTATGCCTGATGATGTAGACATTCTATTGAAGATAATAAGAAACAACACAGTAATCACTGTAGATCCCCTTGTACTATGTTTTTATATGGCTTTTTTGGTTTCATGTTTTTATAGGAATTTGTTTTGTTTTGTCTTGCTAAGTTTTGTTCTTCCCTCTAATACAGAAAGTATAGAAATACATGCAGAGATTCATGCATGTGTAGCTGTTTATACTCTCACTGTTTGACTATCTACTTTGTATGCTTTGATTTTGTAACTTGAACAAATATTTCTAAGAGGACAATATGTAATTTATTAACTAGTGATTTCTTATTGTTAATCTTTTTTTTTGAATTCTGTATTACCTCTAGCTTTTACATGCTTTTGTTTCTCTTTAACTTAAAAAAATGAGTCTTTAAAGAAAAGACAAATGAATTCAATTCTCTTCTCTAATAGGATGAATGCAGTGGGTTCATCCATAATCTCGTTTCTTAGTAATGGCAAGCTTTGACTTTCTTGTTTGTTATGTTGTTGGTTCCAGAAATATAGTATTAGTATAATATTTGTAACAATTATGTAACACCTAAAGATCGTCTTGCAATGTTAAATGCTTGATGTCACCATATATATACATATATATACACATCAATGCTTAGACTTAATATATATAAAGTGTGGTATCATTTCTTTAAGTGGTGAAAAACAGAATGTGGACATTGAAGGATAGAATGACTAGTGTCATTTTTACAAAATTATTTAATAATATTTAAATTGTATAAGATTTATTAAAATTTCTCCTGAAAATATGAACCTTATTTATCTAACATTTATTTCAAAACTTTAAATTTTATACCAGTTAATCATGTTACATTTGAAGTTTAATATTATTTTTAATATTAAAAGAAAATTTTTAGAGTCAGATCAACAAATTTTTGTTTCTAAAATGTGATGGACATTGTTATAAAGATAAAATCTCACACTCAAAATATAATTGCATTTTAGATTTTGATATAATTATTTTAATGACTACAAGTTATACAAAGTTTTTGATTACAACAATACAAAGATACTGCTGCAGTAAAAGTGAGAAAAAGAAATCTCCTAAGTATAGAATAATTTATGAATTCAATATGTATTTATTTTACTACTTGTTCAAACACTGTTAATCAATAGACCATCCAGACCCATGTAATATTTTTAGTTACCATTGGCAACTATATTTTGACAACATTCTGTAATAAACTTTCCAGACTTTTATTGTAATACAGATACTATAGCATTACTGTTGTCAATTTTGGAAATTAGGATGTTTTGTTTAATTTTCTTCAATAAGTTGATTTATGATTTTAAAATGTTTTAAATATCTATATTGGCTACCACTTGCCTTTTTGACAATGGAGTCCTGCAAGTAATAGACTTATCTAATTACCATCTCATTTTATTGATGAGGAAACTGGGGCTTAGGAAGGCAAAGAAACATGTATGGTGGGGTGTTGGTCAACAGTCTTCCTAAAATAAATGAGCAAATGGTTTGAAAAACCTTACTTTGCAATGTTTGATGATTTCTGGGCAAAAATAGTTTCAGTTGATTTCTGATGCCAATGTTTACCAAAATATCTTTAAAAAACCTTCTGAGAATTTGAATAGGCTACCATCCATCAGCACAAGGTAACTCCCAAACAGGGTTAATAGGGAATTGGAGCAGGTGTATGCTTCTGGGATGTCCTTGGGCTCCAGATTGCTTGCCCCCACTGCGTGTTGCTCACAGTGTCTCATTCCAGGGACTTCTAATTGAGAGGTGACTTCACTAATCTACCTCCCCTGAGATCGTCACACTTTCTGACCACAACCGACTGAGTTTGAAGAAGACTAAACAAAAAATATATTTCAATGCATGCCTAATAGGTGTGATAAGTTAATTGGAAATTCAAACAGTTATGAAGTGGTTCCAATCACAGCTCATTGAGTTCATTTACTGAAGGATCATTTCAAGGCTGCAATGACTTACCCATTAGTAAGGAAATGAGTTCCTTATTAAGGCCACTAAGGAAAAACTTTTTGAGTCAAAACCTTCAGATATAAATCTTATTAGGAGAATCATTAGAACCCAAAGGCAGCAGGAAGCATGCAGTTTACTTTCAAATACATTCTTCTGGAGAAATAAAAATAAGTGCAGATTATCTAGGCAAAAGATCATTGTCCATCTCAAAACTATTGTTACTTAGCCAATGGGCAACTCATGACTTAGGTTCCAGCAGGACCCTTCTTTGGAACAAGGCCCCCCTTACACACTTGACCCTTCTGGAATTTGAAGAAGAATTAACAGAGTAAAGTAGAATTTATAGTAATATGCAAAACAGTAACCATCATTAATTTCCTATTATCTCATTTTCAAATTGTGTATCATTTTTATTTTTGTCTTTAAAATAAAAAATACAATTTATATGTTAAAAAGTTTATGTTGGAGTAGAATAAGAGTGTCTTGTTCACCATTTCTTTAAAATAGCAAGTTCTATCTATTCGAGAAATAACTTTGCATGAATTTTATGCATTTGCTTCATTTGTGTGGGTATTTTTTTTCCTTTTCAGTTGATCTGCTAGAAAAACAATAATGAGGAAACGATGAGGAGGGTGGTCTTCCTAATTAAGTGGAAAAAAAAGCCAGTGACTTAGCTGTCTGAGAAGTAGTAGCATGGAAACAAAGCAGATTTGCTAAAAACGCATAGGGAAGGCCACTAGAAATCACTCAGCTGCTGGAATCCTGCTCCTGCACACAAGACACCTCTGAGGTCCAGAGGGAATGCAGAGCTGGAGAACAGGTCATGCTGCACTTCAGAAACCTGATAGGAGTCATTGAATTCAGACTTTCCTGAAGGACTGTTCACGGCCAGAATCAAACTGAATGTCAGGCAGATGGTCCAGACATGGAGTGAATCTAGAAGTTCAAGGCTGAGAGGTAATGAAAAAGTAGGAATACAATTGGAAATACCCTAGTATTCAGAGTACAGGTTAAGATCTGAGTCACTAGGGCTTTTTGGCGTGGTTGATGTTCCCAAAGTTATCCAGTCAATTATTTCATCAAAGAAGTTATTTCTTCTTACATCAGAATATCGGAAGACTGGCTCCAATAAAGGGCCTGGGTTGAAAACCCACCATCTACCCCTGCCCACATATGTAGTTTGGAGCCTCTACCTACCTCTGGGAATAAATTATACTCTGAGGAACTATGTATTTGAAACAAGTACTCCAGGAAGTTGTTTCAAAAGCAAATTTGAGAAAGATAGACATTGCATCTTATTATTTAAAATATTTAAATATTATTTAAAATACAGTCCTATTTGTACCTGCATCACTTTGAGATTTGTTAGACATGCAGAATCTCAGCCCCAGCCTAGATTCTTAGTCATTTTACCAAGAGCTACAGGTGATTTATGTGTACAGTAACATTTGAGAAGCCCTGTTCTAATCTACCATCATAAATAAGTAATCATCTGGTTTGTTCTTGATCACCTATGAGTAATTACACTTGGAGGACAGAAGGGCTGGAGAACATCAGTTTGCTAAATGTTGGTATCTCTAGCTTTTTTTGTTCTTTCAGTTTACCTGTTATCACTGAGTGTGGTACAAAATGTAAAAGCTCAGCTCACGAATATAAATAGTGGTTCACATAGTCTAACAATACCCCACACTTTGTTGCATGTTTGAAGTTCAGCTCATCACCTCTTGGAAAAGTGGCTTGAGTTGCTACTCCTGAGGAAGAGAGAGTGGAAGGTACACAGCACGCTCCATAGGAAATTTCATCCTGTGAATGAGACAAGTAAATGTTCCTCCCAAGCTTATCATCTGGAAGATCGCTTGGATGGTGTTTTGTTATAATCTTTTCAGTCCTTCAAAACTAAGCATCTGGGATGCTCCCTTCACCTGTGCTGATATGGAACGTGGTCAGCTGCTATGTGTGAAAACTTGCATTGTCTTTGTGAGTTCAATAAACCATGATCCATCACAATACATTTTCTAAAATCCTTATTAACACACAATTTGGGATTTAGCAATTTCACTTTCATTCGGCAGTAAGTTTTAACATCTTCTCAAGAGGTCGTAAGCATTTATTGATTTACAAATCCCTTGTACTTACATTTACTGGACAGAATGCTGATTACCATAAGTATATATTTTTGTAACAGTGGATTTCAAAATTTAAGTCCTAATTGCACTATTATTTTTCTTTGATTTATTTTTTTTTTTTTGCTGTTGCTGTTGTTTCTGGGGTTTAAACCCAAGGATTCCTACATGCTAGACAAGTGCTCTACTGTTGAACTATACCCTCAGCCTACTGAATCACTTATTTGGTGATTCCTACCTATTAGAGGACAGGGACATATTGGTGAATTATAATAAATAAGTAGAACTAGAATGTAATGCATTATAATTAATAAAACATTTTCAATACCTACTCATATTTGACCTTGGGAATAAAGTATTAGTTTTCTCCTTCGTACAGGTGAATAAATTAAAAGTGATTTGATCTCAGTTGGCCACAGCAAGCAACCCATGAGCCAGTCTTGTTGAGTCTGAGCCTTTGTATTCTCTGAATTTCTTCCCAACAAACCACAATGTCTTATTATCAAAATAATTTGGGTATTGACATGAGGGATGTATCCTATTCAGAGTGAGGTTGAATCATTTGTTGCCACTAGGTTTTACTGCCACCCCATTAGTATTTCCTTTTTTTTCTTAGATTGTATTAATATGTATTTGGAGTACATAATGACTACATTTATCTTGGGAAGTTGTACCTGGATTTAACACGTCTTAATCCTTCTTAATCCCCTTCCCTTCATTTGCATTTCAAATCAAAAGCCAGCAACAACTCTTTACCCAGAATTCCCTTCTTCTGAGTTTCTGATTAAAGTCCACCCAAGGTCACTTGTGTTCTATTTGTGATCCTGAAAGGAAATAGAGGGCATTATTTTCAGGAGGCAGGTGCAGGCAGCCATGGGCAAACCTCAGGTTTGAAACTACTCAGTGGGGAGTTTCACGAGAATCCCTTACATTTTGAGAGGCCTCCACAAAAGCACTTAAGAACAATATTTTCTGGTGTTTTGTCACCTGCTAAAAGACTTCCTTGACCTTTTATTTCCTGCCACTTTTAATTCTTCCCTTTCTGTGTCTGAGCCAAAAAATCTTCACATCATGAACCTACTAAGTGGTTTGTTTCACTGGTTAATCTTTGTTGGATACAGAACTCTTGTTGTAAACAGTTTTCTTTATTGTCCTACAGTTTCTAAGCGATGACATTTCCAATTCACTCTATAGATTTTTTAGATATGAAATTGACATTTTAACTACAGAATGCTTGGAAAACCAAACATCTTTAAAGTGAATACACACTATCCCTCCCCATAACTATACTGTATTTATTCACTTATTCCTCTTGAGAAACACATAGAATTTTTCCAATTTTTTCTATGCTATATACTACTGTGATGAAAACCTGTATGGATTAATGTCTGTATGAATTTTGTATTTTTCTTAGCATAATCTCCTGTCTTGTGTCATTTCTTCTATTTCTACATTGCTTAAAATACCGGACAATGGAGGCTGTACTGAAACAAAAAATATGGACTCCTAAACTGGCCACAGTTTAGTTGGACTACAGTAGAGCTAAAATAACAAAGCTGTTATGAGCCTTGTGCATAGGAATACATAGCTGTAGAATAGGATGTCCTTGAGGAATGGGAGTTACTGAAATGAGGGGATAGAAAGAAATGAAACAATATAACACAATGGCAGAAGCAAAAGCACACTTGAGACAAGTTGGCGAGAGAACCAGAGACTGAAGGAACTGAAGGAAGGTTCATTAACACCAAATTAAAGGGAAAGCATGGTGCAGAAAGGGAAAGTGTGACACAGAGACTGTATATGTGCTGAGGAGACAGATTGTTCTGGGTCTGATAGGTTATCTTGCACATTTGAGATTTTTAAATTAAGAGCAATGGGAATCCACTGGAGAGTCTTCAACATTGAGATAGGAAACACTGACTAGTAGTAGGCTGGTTTAGGAGAAATAATAAATTCATTGTTGGACACTTTTCAATTGCGGTTCTTACAGGACACCTCAAAGATCTCCCTAGCAGAGTTTCGGGTAGGTAGCTTTTGACCTCTGGATAGGTGATCTGAATGGAAATCTGAAAATCACCATGACAGTAGTCCCCCTTTGTTTGCAGTGTCAGTTATTCATCTGAGGTCCAAACATAATAAATTCTACAAAAATTTGTAACTTTTCTAAGAGTATAGTTATTCTATTTTATTATGAATGTGGTTGTTCATTTCTTACGATGCTTAATTTTATATGCTACACTGTGCCATAGGTACATAGGCAGGAGAAAAATAGGGTTTGGCAATATTCTCTGTTTCATGAATCCACTGAGAGTATTGGACTGTATCCTCCGTGGATGAGGGGGTGACACAGGGTAGTACCGAGGTTAGATTTGTTGTAGGGGTTGCAGTCTCCTGTGGCATTCTCTAGGTAGTGCTCACAGCGGAGCTATCCACCATCTGCTGAAAAATATGTCCCTAGGTAAACCCCAAATATGATGAAGCGAACTGTGGTAGGTACTTACACAATTTCCATTTTTAACTAGCTGTCAGGTGATTTTTTTTAAAGCACCAAAGCATGAAAATCATGGGCTAGGAAGAATCCATATCAGGAATTCTCAGCCCTGGCTATAAACTAGAATAGGTTGGAGAGATTAAAAACCTTATGTATGTACAAGAACATTTCTTGACACGTGGGTTGAACATTTTCCAGCCCCTCAGCCTCAGTTTACTCCATATTCTGCTATGGGCAGCAATGCATTTTCCATGTTGGCATAGCAGGTTGCTACTGCCTGAAATTTCCCATGCATGCCAACCTGCTTTACCAGCACCAGTAGCTGTCTCCCTCATATGGGTCTTAAAGCAATTCATTTTTACTCAGCCCTGCTCAGTCTCTAAGAATCAGTTCGTGTAACATCTACTCAAGGAAGCTCACCCTGGTGACCCAGCCTTGTGGTTTAGGCAGCCCCTCTACGTGTTCCCAGAGGATTTTCATACATCTTTGCAGTGAGATCATTACTGCAGCATTGCCAGTTTGCACGATTGCTTCTTCTTTTATAAGTGAGATCTGAGATTTGTAGGATTGTTTCATTAATTTCTTTTTTCTAGTTCTCCAGCTCCTGCACATGCCCACTATTCAATAAGCATGTAGGATGTGCTGAGTTTGTTCAGATGAACAGAATTCTGGCCCTACTGCTGTTAATCCTCTATAACTGTGCAAATCTATTAACCTCCCAGAGCACTGGTTTCTTAATCTATAACTCAGATATATCTTCTCTTTAGCCTACATTATATCGTGGGATTTTTATGGAGACTATATAAGATTAAGGAGGGAGATGACACTTCATATATATAAAGTATGCTTTGTATAATGTGGAGGCTACTGTACCATGAGCTATTATTATAAAATGATGGTGTTAAGCATAATACTGTATTCATATGAGACTATTGATTTTGGAAGATTAGTGATCAGGTCATCATTGCTCAAAATGCTTGTGGATTGCATCTTTTAGCACTGTTTTTATTGATTTATAATGACAGCATTCTGAGTGTTTGAAGACTGGTAGCTTTGAAGACATTCAAAATGGGAAACAGTGCTATGACTACTTTCTAACCTGTAGGCCTGGTTTACACTGTTCCTAGCCAAATTCACTATTTTCAAGATTCAAAATCAGCTTCTTGTCATTTAAGTTCAACAGTTGTGTTCTATATTTTCAAGGAGTAGATGGCTTTCTTCAGGAGAGTATAGCTATTTTAATTGCCTTTCAAACTTAAAATAACCATAGGTCTTATGGTTTCTGAGGGATGATTCCCCCACTCATTTAACTTTCTAACACAATTTGATAATGAATGACAGAAAATATGTTCTCTTGGAATGCTACCTTTTTGTTCTACCTACTTAGGTCCAGGGTGAACCAGTAATTCTCTCTTCCTTCTAGATGAGTTCCCAGCATTAGCAAGATACCTCTGTCCTCATGGTGTCCAAATAGTGTTAAAAAGTTGGGATCCCTCACAACCAGCTGTAGTGGGGCATGCTGGTAATCCCAACACTTGGGAGGCTGAGGCAGGAGGATTTCTATGACTATGAGTCCAGTCTGGGCTACAGAAATGAATTCAAGGCTAGTCTTCACTACATAGTGAGACCCTTTTTTAAGAGAGTGTGCAAAAGAGAGAGACAGAGAAAAATAAAGTAAGAAAGCTTGATCCCTCAATCATGTATGTCTTTTCACTGTGTTCTAGGGCCTTCCAGGCCACAGACTAAGGGCAATTCATCTCTGCAACTTCACTTCCCATGGATCAGTAGCTTCTTCACATTAGGTGCCTAAGAAACACTTACTGCATTGAATTGCAAAAACTCTGGTCACATCATTATGCAGTTATACTTCATATACTGGACTAAATGGTTTTTAACCTTTTAACAAGTCAATTCTGGTTTACATTTTTCTAAAACTGAGGATGAAATTAAAATTGTGACTTACCCCCAAAACCAGGGAACCCTAAGAGAAGTGTATAGCACTCCAATGCCTTACAAAATTTCTCCTCTTACATAGCAACCTGTTTTTGTCTCTGTACAAGAGGCCAAGTACAATGATTTTTTTACAGTAATGAAGTTAAATATATACCAACCCAGACTCTGTTGCTTTTCTGCCTACCCATGTGGCCTACAGGTTGAGAGCCAGTGTCCAGATGAGAATAGTATTGGCAACCTAATTAATTCAAAAATGGGAATTACAAGTAGGTCAGGCCCAATACTATATTCTAAACCTTTAGATAGAAAAATGTCCCTGGTGTCTGTTTGGATTTCAGCAGCAGGTTTGGAAGCCTCACATGCCAGGAAAGATTAGCTTTTCTACTGAGTGCAAACATCTCACCTGCACATGAACCCAGCAGGGAAAAATCAAACTAGCAAAGAGTGGCGGGGCAGTTGTTCCAGTCAACTGTGCCTCTTGGCTGGATTCATGGCCCTTTCAACCTTGATGGGGCATGAAGTAGTGGCTGGGTGTGTGCCTTTGTGATTGACTGAGCACAGAACACTGGTTAAGAGCATGGACCTAGGAACCCTGTGCAAATTCCAGCTCCAAGTGTCACACACTGTGTGAGCCTGGGAGAGTCCATCAGACCCTTGACCTGTATATCTCAGATGTGTCACATTGTCTACTCAGCCTGATCCACTGCACAGAGAGAAATGTGTGACTGGTTACAGGGACCCACCATTGCTCTTATGAGGTTTGATGCTGGACAAGAAATCAAGAGTCCCCGAGTCAGCGTTCCATCCTATCCCTAAGGCTTCAGGAACCCTGAGCACCTCCTGACCATTCATCCCCGGGCCTGACCTATGCTCTCCCTGCCTGTGCTTCAGCCAATCAGGTGGCTGTGGAGCAGTGCTGGGAGAATCACCTGCCACCTATGCCATCCAGTGATGGACATGAACTTGCTGGGGTCCACGGCATGGGTATGAAAGAAGCGGAAGGCCGTATCAGTCAGTGTTTATTAGAGAAACAGATACAGTACAAGATACACGACTGTACAAGAATTTATGGAATGCTTCATGAAGGCAGCCCACAAAGTCAAATGGGGAAAAGTGCAAAAATGCGCTCTGCACACTGAGGTCCCAAAAGATCCAGTGGAGACCCTGGAGCTGTGTGTAGTGTCCCATGCGAGTGTGTAGCAGGAGGCTGCAGGGTGTGTACCCGGAAGCTGAAGGGTCGATGCTGGAAGCTGAAGAGTCTGCACTAAAAGCCAGGAAACGATGCCCAGTGTGAAAGTGAAGACTGGAGCTCCTCCAAAGAAACAGAAATAATCCTACCCTATTTGTTTCCCTTTTATAACATCCCAGTGATAATCTGCCCTGGGCTGGGTCTTCCACAGCAGAAATATGCTGACCTAATCTAGTTAGGCATTAGTTACTCAAGTTGACACAGCCAGTCAAGCATCACAGAGACTTAGGCAGAAATTTTCTCCTTGAGGTGGGGAGGAGTGGGCTGGCCCAGGCCCCGGAGAGGAAAATGGCAGTGTGCCAGGTACTAGATGGCATGGCCATGGCAAATGTGGAGAGCAAGGAGGGAGAGAGGTGGTGTTTGGGGTGCTGGGTGAGCTGGTTGCATGAGGAAGGGCTACACCCCACCGCAGCCTCCAAGGCCTCTGTGACATCCCTGGGTCATGCCAGCCTCACTCCTACTGAGGGCCTTTGCACAGGCTGTGCCTTCTCCCAGACGCTTTTCCCGTACATCCTCACCCCGGACTCCTCACACTTTTAAAGACAAATGGAGCTTACACCAGACACCCCTTTACACTTCAGCTTGCCCTTCACCCCCAGGCACATCCATCTTGCCAGGTGCTGATCTCTGTCTTCTTTACTCCATGGTACTTATCATTTTCCATCCAAATATATAATTAACTGAGTAGGTCTGCAGTATGTTGTCTGTCTAATGCCACTAGACAGTAGAACAAATGAGGAAAAGAGTCTTTGTTATGCTTAGAGATATGTCTTATATGTCACAAAAATTTGCTGAGTGGGACTGAGGGGGTAGCTCAGGGCTGGGGATGAAGCTCAGCAGCACAGCACTCACCTAGCAAGCAAGAGGTCATGAGTTTGATTTCCAGTATCAAAAAAATAATTGCTGAGTGAATGAATGCTTGCCAGAATAAAATTCAGGCCTATATTTTTGGTATAATCTAGAATGAACTTATATGAATATTTATAGGCATGTATATATATCATAAGCCACCTAAAATCTTGGTATCACATTTCTAGTCATGCTAACTCTGACTGACTTCACATGTATGATGTAGTCCAGAAATTTAGGGCCACTTCCATGATCTAGTACTTGGAGAAATGAACAAGGCCCATATCTTTATCTTCTAGGACATCATAGTCCTCTGTGGGAAACAAGACATTGAATGTATTCAGTGCTGTGTTGAACCTATAAACAGGGATTTGTGAGAGGAGAGATGAAGCCTAACTTTTAACATCTGGGAAGATTTTTTAGATGCAGCAAATGAGTAAGACTTTAAAAAGGAGATGCAAAGAGTGGTCTGCTTTCCTACATGACTATCTCACTCTCCATGTTAGACTAAAGGCACTCTAAATTTGAAGGCAATAGAAACATTTTTTATAGAGGGAAAAACTGAGTGAGGGGCTTGAGTGGGTTGATTTTGAGTGACTGAAAATGGTACCATTGAGAACTTACATAGATGTTTCTTCTCAATTCTCTTTGGAGCTGAACAGAATACAAAAATTTTGGACAAGTGCTTGTTATAGCAATAAAGATTGTGAAAGAATGCTTTGCACTTTTTGGAAGCTTTCAAGAGATAAAGCAATTGGTAGCAGAAGGGCAAGAAATGGTCTGAAGTTTATATACATGGCTTTGTCTTAAAAGACATTACAACTTGGCCTCTCCACAATGGCGACTGAATGTAGTGCAACTGAATAGTAAAGGTACATTGTTCAGTGGGCATAGATTATAAAAGTTGCAGAAGATCTGATGTTATGTCTGTAGGTCAATTATGTCCAAGATCAAATAATTACAACTGCAGCATTCATTTTATAATAACACTCTAACAGTGGATAAAAGCTTTCGTCACTTTGTACAACTGCATAACTATAGTTATAGCTACAGCTACCCAAAACTATTCTTATAACTCTCACATTTAACTTTAGCTAATCATATGCAATCATAAGTACACCAACTATCAGCATAACTTGCCACAAATTCAATTAACTCTAACTAGAGGCCACAGCTACTTATTAGCCACAACCAGTCATCACAAATACTTAACAAGAATACCTAGTAAATCAAACTACTTAGAAGGTACAAAACAACAGCTACAGACCAGAAGCCACAGCTAGTCAGCACTTGAAGATCAGTAAGTCAAAAATTTAGTCATAACTTTTCAGCAACCTCAACTTGGTAATCAGAAGTAGTCAATAATTAAAATTTATAGCTATAATGTTATAGTAATAAGATGTACTAACCATTGCTAGTTAGTAACTACAACTCAGTATAAATGCAAACTAGGATTTCCAACTTAACAAGCAGAACTAGTTAGTCACAAGTTGGCAACTGTGACAAGATAATAGCCCTACATGTTAATCTTTTTAAAAATTTATTTAATGAGAACACAACAAAACAAAACAGAACAAAATAGAGCAAATTAAAACAGTGCAAATAACATAAGATTTCAGAAAAATACAACAGGAGATCAACAGTGGTTACCATAATGTCTCATGTTTCTTCAAATAGTTGTCCATACCATCACACACAATAAGTTCATGCACATCAAAGTAGTATAAAAACAATCAAAACACAAGAATGAGAGCCTTAAGGGCTTTCAAGATCAGACACTAGGAAATCAATAATAGCTATCATAATGTCTCTTGTTTTCTTCAAAATAGCTGCCCATGCCTTCATACATACTGAAATCAAATAATTGAAAACAGACTAACAACAATCATAACCAAGAATAAAATCATTACTAGCTTTTGAATCAAAATGATGGAAAATCATCAATGGCTACCATGGTGTCTTGTTTTCTTCAGTGTAGTTGTTCATATTATCACACATTCTTGTAAACTCTATAGGTGAAGTTCTGGGCATATATAAGCATATGCATGTACATCCATCTTTTCTGTATTAGAAGAAAAACAAAACAATAAATAAATAACTATATCTAAGAGCCCAAAACAATAACAATGTAGGCTTCCAAAACAAGGTGGTAGGTAGGAATATAACAATTTCTGTTGTTTTGCATAGTTATCTTCATAAGTCTTAGTTGAATTACCAGATATAGTCATGCAAAATTGACCACATTGAGGCTTTTATAAGTAAATGGATGCAACTTGAGACCATATTCTTAAGTAAAATAAATCAAACTCACATGTGTAAATACCATATTGTCTCCCTAGCATAAGAAACTGAAAGGGTAAATAAGGTACCAAATCTTCAACAAATATTGTGAAAGGGTAAGAAACTGCTGAAAAAGGAAAAAAGTAACTCAAGGAAAAAGACAAAAGAAGGAAGAGAAATGAAATAAGATATAAATTCTTATATATACACTTAAGATTACTAAGATGATTATACTACAAATTGTACATGTTAATCTTAACTAGCTAGAAGTCATATATTGGTAACTATGACTAGTTAGTACCCTAATTGCTTAATTGAAACTAGTTACTAATGACAAATTACTAACCACAACTAGTTAGTAGATACAGTATAATAACCAGGCTAGTTAGTAACAGTACCTAGTGTTGATGACTAGTTATCAACCACTAAACCAGAAGCTGTGACCAGCTAGCACCCACAACCAGTAACCACAATTGGTTAGTAACTATAATAGTACTAGCCATAATTGATGATAACTATAGCAAGTAACCATAAAAAGATAGTTGTTATAACCAACTATAACTAACCATATGTAAAGTATAACTGTTTAACTAAATTTGGAAACACCTCTCAATGATAAAAACTGCATACCAACTGCTTTCTGGATTTCTCTTTGGATACATGTGAAGTTGGACCATGAGAATCTAGGAATGTGAGGAAGAAACTATATGGTCACTGCTTACTCTGGATATAGCCTCTTTACCGTGGCTTTTCCCTGGCCCAAGGCCACTTACACACACACACACTAACACACACACACACACACACACACACACACACAAGCAGTTTATGGCATGCTAATCAAGCTGGAGCAGAGATGATCAAAGTAAATCTGGCCTGCTGTTTGTTCAATGCAGCTGAAGTGTTCGTCACTCAAGGCTGGCCTTCAAAATCCTGTGGAGAATTTTCCCCCAATGCATGGGGAATCAGATAGTCAGTGACTATTAGCTACTCAGGCTGCCTTGCTCCTCCCTCTTATACATACTCACTAGTACATCTCTCCCACAAGTTGGCAGGTAGGCTTGATAACTAAGCGCAAGTCATCCTTACGCCCACTAGAATGAGCTTGTAGCAATGCTATCTGTAGTGATATGAGCACCTTCTCTGACTTCATGTCCTGAATTCCTTGTTGTTCCTGTTGGGATATAGAGTGGGGTCTAAGGTGGTATGAGATTTAGTGGTCAAGGGTGGGAGTGTGTGGGATGGTCTTGGGTTGTCTAAATTGTGTACTTGGGGCAATGGCTGAAGATCAAGTAAACCAATCACAAAATCATAAACATCAGTCTTATGATTGGTTCAGAAAAAGGATCTGCCATTGGCTTAGTAGCAGAGCAGGCATAAAAAGGTTGAGTGACAGCCAATCACCGAGTTGTGGCCTGGAGGAGAGCAGCCATACGTGGAGACTGGGCAGAAAACAAGGCACAGTTATGTGCATTTAAGAGGCGCTTCTTTGGCTGGGTGTCACTGGCAAATGCAGTGGTGAGATGAGGCTGACCAAAACAGATTCCTTCTCAACCTGGTGGTGGCTGCCCATGGAAATGTCACCCTTATGAAGTTTCAGATCTGATAGAAGTTAAGGAATCTGAGCATTTTCAAAATATACATAAAAGCTTTCTGTGTATCTGGCAGGATGATTTTTACTTTGTGACCACAAAAGCAGAACTTCGAATAAGGGGCAGGAATTAAAGTGCATATATATTTAATGCAAGGGACCATTAGGACTTCACCAAAAATGCAAATGATAATTTTTTTATAATTAAGAGCCAACTGCCTCTGGAAGTGCTTAAGTGAAGGCTATATAAACAGTTGTCAGGATTCCTGCAGCCTGGGTTGAATGATGGACATCTTTTTATGCCCTTCTTCCCCTGAGATAATACAACTCTAATGTGATTAAAATGTTGCAATAATAGACTCACTAAGGCAGCCATATGATGTTACCAAAATGCATTCATGTTTTTCCATCCCATTATACTTTCCCGTTCCTCTTGTTACTTGTTTTTTCAATAGCAGGTGACGTATTTGATCTTCCACTTTCTGGAACACTATTGTCAACCGATTTTTGACGACACTACTCTCTTCTGGGATTCCTGTTGCTGTTCAGATTCTTCTTACCAGTCTTCACTGCCAAATCCTCCTCCTCTCCCCAACTTTCTAACAAAGAAGTGCCCAAGATTTCATCCTTGGATGTCTTATCTTTTCTCTACGCTGTCATTCCCTATGTCATCTCATCCAGAAATATGGCTTTGCATGTCACATACCTGTATATGATCCTATATTTGTAACTCCTACCCAAAACTCTGTGCCAGCTCTGAATTTACATATTCAGGTTGCTGTGTCTACCTGATGTTCACTAGATACCTCAAACTTAATGTGTCCAAAGCCCAAGTCCTGATTTTCCCAGCAAAGCCTCCTTCTTGATTTTTTTGGGATCTTCCTCATCTCTGTACATGACATTGCATTCTTCTAACTGTTATGACCAAAAATCATGGAGTCACCATTGTCTTCTCTCTTTCTCTTACCCTCCACCTTCAGTCTATCTGCAAATCCTACTAGCTGCATTTTATGTTGTATCTGGAAGGTAGTTGTTTTAAGCCATGTACACTGCTTTGATTCTAAAGTCCTTATAATAGGCAACAAATCTCTACTCTTGTCTTTCCCTTTGTTCTGTGATCTCATGGTCTATGCTTTCCACCACAGTTTCGGGATTCCTGCCACATTAGTGCCTTTTGCTGTTACTCAGACAGCAGACATGTTCTTGCCTCACTGCATATACTATCCTCATATTGAATATATTAACCAGTTTTCCAGAATTATCTTCCTTTAGACATCTACATGATTCATTAATTCATTTCCTTCACAATTTTGTTCAAATGTCACTGAGGCTGTTACTTAGCCACTCCATTTAAAATCGCAATGGGTTCACCAGCTCTGTCGTCCCAGCTATATTTTTTTCTACAACCATTCCCACCATCCTCTAGCATCCTCTGTATTTGACTAGCATTGCCACTATATATCGTATAGCATGTAAGCTCTGTGAAGGCAGAAATATTTCTGTATTTATTTATCACTTTATCTCTTAGGCCTAGAAGAGTGCTTGGTGTATAGTAAACACAGTGACTATCTTATATAGTGAAAGGCTATTCAGATTTAGGAAAATTTAGATTTGGTTGCAAGAATTGAGACTTGAAGCTTGAGGTGGCCTAAAAAAGGTGGAGGTTTGTTTTTCTCTCACACAGCAGCATAGCTGTGAGCAGTTAAGTGTGTTGTAATGGTTTTACACCTTTAGAGATTCAGGCTCTTTCTCATCACACTCTCACGCATTGTCTTGGAGGGAGGTGTGGCACCCAGCTTGAGTTCCTGGAAACCCTGGGCACGCTAAGTCAGGAGTTTGCCTACAGAATAAGGGAGGGAAGGATATTGGGAGCCACCTATCATTCTCTTGGTCTCTACTGTATCTCAAAAAGAATGTGCAGTAAATGTCAAAGAACTTGACAGATGTTTGTTCAGTCTGAGCAGGTACAGGTGTGTTGTTTTTGCATCCTTGAAACATAGTAGAATGACTAATAAACACTTTAAGAGAAAAGGGACACTTATTTTAAGCATCAATCTTTATTTCCTACCTGGGCACAAAAGCTATTTCTGGTTACATGGTCGATGCATGACTTGTACCTTTAGGCCAGTGGCTGTGGAGTACATGGCATTTTTTTTCTCTTTAGAAACAAGTCATGGGTTGCCTTCCAGGTTTCAGCAACTTTTAATTCACATTCCTCTCTGTGTGTCTGTCTTACACACGGATATTCTCCTTCCCCATGTAGCCATCACAGAGTATTCAGCCCTGACAGACATTGTATATCTCCCAGATAGACTGTAGATGGGCCCTGTCTGCCTTGGATCATACAGCCTTTCTTGTAATTGGGCAGCATTTTCTATCATAGAATTGAAGTAGTCTCATGGTCATTTACTTTTCTTTCATCTTTCTCCTAAAATCTGTTTTGATAACAGCATATTTATTTTCTTGTTTCCAAAAAATAAATAGTTGCATGTTGATGATGCTTTCTATTTACTTCAGCTACAGCCTGTTCCCAGCTAATTGATGGAATCACATGAATAAGAGTTTTCAGAGAAATGTACATGTGTGGGAGGGTTTGATATCCATGGTTTCAAATATCTATACCTAGTCAGAAACACGGCATTATATTAAACCAGAATGGAACAAATTGGCCAAACACAGATGAAATTCCAGAGAGAGATTACGATAACTTCACAGTGTATGTGATGGCAGCTATATGAGTTTACTATTGCTACTCAAATCTCAACAGAAGCAATTTTCATGTACAAACATTTTACACATATTCCTTTCTTGTGGTTCCATTTAATTTTAAATTTGGTGGAGGAGAGGGGAAAACTTGAGAATGAATACAGAATGCTCAAAATCAGAGTCATATACTGTGACCAGCTATGTCTTGCCAACTTAACAAGAATGTCAGGTTACCCTGGCAGCTGTATTTTCTTTAATACCTACAAACGAAGGAAGATTCAAAGGGAAATTTTGCATAAGCTTCCTAATATGCTCAGCCATCACCCCTAGCCAGACCCGATCTTTTCTACCTACATCCATAAACCAATAAAACCCACTTTAACAGTTTAATAGTTTGAGTTGATTTGCCATTTGCAGCCAAGAGAATCTTGACTACTGAATCATTGTAAATGCAGCCACAAGCGACAAAAGGAAAAGGATTGATTTTATTATTCAGTAATAAAGATGGTACAGGAAAATTTCCAATCTCTGGCAATGTATAAGTCCAAATAAATTTTAATGGTTTGTTATTCCTGATATTCATGGCCTCAGATATGAATTAATAGTGGAGAAATTCATTTTTAAAAGTAATTATTTTAGTAATTTTAAAAGAATATTAAGCACTCTTCTCATCTTGCTCTCTGGGGTGCTGACTAGGAACTCTCCTGTTTATTTTATCATACCACTGCTTTTGCTTTGGCTCCTTTTCATTTATCCACTGCTAATATAACCTTGTTCTGCATGATAGGGTGCATATTCATGTGTGTGTGTGTGTGTGTGTGTGTGTGTGTGTGTTTGTGTACAGCAAGGAAGGAATATGATTACCTGCAAGGGCATTTCTCAGATTTACCTCCTAACTGTACATGGACTTTAGCTCTTTCCCATGTCTTAACCTAAGGTTCCTGCCTCTGAGCAAGTAGTTAAATTCTTTGTGGAGGACTAAAATAACTGAAGCCCCTTGTGAATGAGGAAGGTCATGTCTTTTTGACTGTTTACCTTATATAGGTGTCTGAAATGCAATGAGCTTATCATTTTGTAAAGATGCAATGTAGGCTGAATTTAACAGTAAATAGCTACCTCTCCTGCCTCCATGTGTCTCTTTAAAATACTCCCATCTCATACCTAAAGCCATTGTATACAATAGGAGAAGAGATCTCAACACAGGACTCCCATCTCATACCTAAAGCCATTGTATAAAATAGGACAAGAGATCTCAAGAGAAAGAGGAAATAATACAGCAAGGAATATAAAGCTGGGCAGGTCAACCAAGTCTCCTCATGAGAATACTTCTTTCAGAGATAAATAGGAAAGGAAGCTTTGGTTTTATTCCAGAAATTTCTGCTGGTGCCTTCAGAAAAATATTCAAGACACTTGCTGGTTGCACTTACCTTCAAATTCTTTTATTCTTGCTCAAGTGTTCTTCACACACACACACAAAAAAAAAAACTGGAAAAGCTCCTAGTAACATTTTGTGACTTGAAGGTAGTAATGCCAGATAATGTATGGCTCATAATTCATGGTGTGGCCACTCTGTGCACAGTTTTTTATTCAAATGTTACATCAATCGACAGAAATGTGTTTGTGCAGAAGTTTTAGAGAAATTGGGAAAAAAGTGATGAACCAGCAAGGCAGTTATTCTATTTATTTATTACCTGTCAGTAGTTTTTGACTTATATTTTGTATTGTACACCCATCAATAAATATTTTGGCTACTGAATTTCTTTAGGCAGTATAATCTTGTTGGAAAATACATGTAAATATAATTTTAAAATGTTGAGAATCACTGGGTGGGTAGTAGGGATGAAGTGATACTGAATTAGAAATCTTAGCCTTTGGGATACTCAAGAGGCAATGAAATTAAAATTTCTGAAGTTTCAACTAGCAAATTCAGCTCCAACATCCACTCTGGATTAAATAATTTGAAAAGGCATTAGATGATTCCCAAAGAGAATAAAGAAGTCCTTTCAAATGGAAGTAAGGAAACGATGTACATAAAAAGAGTTATCCTGGTGGGACAGTTTTCATCCTTTAGCAAATTGCTGCGTAGGTGCCCAGAGGTTGGGGAGTGGAGAGCTTTGGAAGATGATGCTGCTGCCGCTCACTGCAGGGCCTTCCTCCCTCTCTCACAGTCATCCAAAGTCATGCATGCCTTACTCTGTAGTCTTGTGTTTTACCCTTTATGCAAATTTTAAAATTCAAAGTAGCATTCAGCAGCTTAAACCCTGCTGCAGTTTATGAACTCTGTACCTCTTACGACACCATCTTACTGTATTCAAACTGGAATTACTCAGTATCCATATGCCACTGATTTTGGAGATGGGAATCTATGTGGATAGGCAGTCCAGTAGGCATCAAAAGGGGCTTAGAGGACCGTAAAGATACAGGGTGGAGTCACTAAATGACCAGTGCTCACCTCGGAGCTTGGTGTTTCCCTCATCATGGGTGCTGCATGTCTCTGATGAAATGCCATCAAATAAAGAGCTTCAGGGAGATAAAGCAGCCTACCTGGTACACAGCCAGGCAGGGGAAGGTGACATACTGGTCAGGCAAACACGGTTTGGGTATGCTTAGTAGTTGTTAAGGCCAAGAAGAAGCAAAAGTGCCCTGAGAAAGCTGTGTAACTTAATATGGGAACAACATACCCCAGGATCCAGTTCTTTGGCTCAGGTTAAAATACTTCTATGAGGCGCCATTTCCGTCTGTAAATGTTGAGAGAGTTGGAAATGCTGAATGCAAAGCTCCTGTTTTAGTGTCATGGCTTATTCTCATAAAGGGGCAGTTATCTTTTTGGCCCAGTGAAAGAGACTGTACAAAAAGCATTAGAAACAGAAATGGGAGGCTTAAGAACCATACCAGGAAGTTAGACTAGGTAGGTAAGCCATGGTATTCTTAAAAAGTTAAAGTGCTAACTAAAATATTACTTCTACCAGTAGAGAGAATGAAATGTGCATTTTGGAATGATTTATTTTCTGAGATGTCTACTCAAACTGTAGAATGCATCCAGCATTTCATTGCTTGGATCCTGCTTATACTTTCTTCTGAACTCTCATACAAGAATACTGCAGGGCTTTTGGCCCAGCTCATCAGTGGAAATCAGTGGAAACTAAACACAACTGGAGTTGCTACAGAACCTCTGCCTTTCTCTGTGACTGGTGTCGTGTATCTGCTTCACTTTTCTAATTCTCTGCCGGAACTCCTGATACCTGTGGTTTACGTACATCTGAAGGTCCATGTGATGTGACTCTCAAGTATCCTTGCTCTGTTCACTCTCACTGCTCACCTAAAGTCTTGCCCAGGTCTCCTTTTCTTCCTTTCAACTCCTCTACTGCCTACAGTCAAGCTTGATGTAGAAGCTTCAAATTCATCCAACTGACTTCAGACTCCTGAGTCACGGACTTGTTTACAACCTCCAGAAATCAATTGCATAAGATAAGACTTAGATGGGCTGGCTTATTAGACCAGTGGTAAATAGATTTCTCTGAGCTTTAGTTTTGTTTGTGTAACAGTTCTTATCTGTCCAGAAAATTATAGAGCATTTTTGTGCAGAGAAAAATGGGTATATTATTCTCTTTTGGACATTTTTACTTTTAACTAGAAATCCAGCTCAAAATAGACTCATAAATAAGCCTGTTTGAGCTATTTATGAAAGAGATAGACTTCAGAGCATCTTAATGTATATTTATCTCTTCCCACATCCACTCTTCTATAAAGGATCCAATTTGAGATATTTCTTGATAATTTAACAGCCTGTCTCTGACTTTTTTCATCACTTAAAACACACGTATTCTCTCAGAGAAGAAACCCTTTTCATTGCTTACACTTCTGGCCATCATTGTCTTCAGATTAAATACTGCTGAGTTTAGGAACATGGAGCTTGGATTAGGGTGAAAGCGAGAAAAGCAGCCACTGGCATCTAGGAGTCGGCCTGATCTGACCACTGTATCTTAGAACTGTCGCTAGAGTCCACTCACCACTAGAATTCGGTATTTACCTGTTTAACATAAACAATATTGTAGAACATCAGCACTCCAGGAGACAATTCTGTGATGACAGTGCATTAAAACTTAAAGAAGAGCACTCCATTTTTGTATTTGAAGACAGATAAAACATAGATACTGCCCAACCCACAAAATACCCCAAATTTTCTATAAGGCTAATAGGAGTGACTGACACTCCTTTCCTTATACAGTTTCAGGCACTCTCCTATCGGACTTCTCTACAAATAAGATATATTAAAATACACAGAATTATTACCACCCCCCCTTAACAGCGTCCAGTTCAGAGTGAAGCCTTGCTTCCATTGAGCTGCTCCCAAATTACTTCACAAAAGGCCAAACCATTTCCAAACAAGTCCTTCATGTAACTCCTCTCTATGGGGCATATTCTTTCCTGCTGCTGAGTAATAAATACAACTTGCTTAGCAAATCATATGTTCCTGATGGTCTGTGGCTGAAGGTCATCGACAGAGCTGTAAATCACTTTCTTTTGTGTATGTATATGCCAGCTCTATTTTTAATACATCTGTACTTTCTTCCCACTTGTTACAGAGACAACATAATTGTTCTGTTGTACTGAAAATTTCACATTTCTCTGGAGCTGGCTTCCTTTCATCCACTCCCCTTCTTTTTTTCTTCTCTTATGAAGCAATCAATTAATCAATGGAAAAATTAGTTCACTTGTTTGCATGCACTTTAGGAATACCGGGTATACATAGCCAAAATTGTGTAAAAGGCCAAAACACACACACAGGCACACACGCGTGCGCATGTGAATGCCATTAAATGATATTCCCTTTTGTGGACATTGCAATGTGTATTTTTGCAAAAGCCTTTGTTACTATAGCTACAAGATAATAAGAAAAGGCTGTAGTTTCAAGATAAAATATTTGCCTCAATTCAGAGTTTTATAAAATTAGTTTATCCCATGAAAATAATGTTAGCAAAATGTTTTGGTTTGTTCAGTATTGAGGTTAAATTTCTTATAACTTCAATTGCATTTATTTTCCATATCAATTGAATGAGTTTGTACACTTATTTTTCTACAAATTATTTAAACTTAAAATTATAGGTAGAGTACTAAAGCAAGCTAATATTGAAGGTAATGTCTATTTTTTCTAGAGTATTTAATTTTATGACATTCTAGATAATTTAAATTAGGCACAAAGTGATGGATATTAAATATTTTGAATCATCATTATTTTAAAAATTATCACACTTTTAATATATTAACATATTTATTGCTTTTGAATGATATTTTAAATGTATATGCATGTTGGCACATGTGCATATATTTATTTTTCGCCTCTAAAAAACTGTTAAGCTAGGGCCGGGGATTTAGCCCAGCAGCTCAAGTGCTTGCGTGGCAAGCACAAGGTCATGAGTTCCATCCCTGGTACCAAAAAACATTGTTAAAATAAGTTGAAAAAGTGGTCATGAAAAAGAATGGCAACATAATTCTCGATTTTTAATCATTCAGTTGGTTGTCTTGGTTAAAGATGATAATTCTGACAAATAGTTAATTATTATAGATATAAAATTATAGAAAAATAAATATTTTATACATCATAAATTTCAGTTAATGTTATTTAAATAAGGATTATGATATTTTCAAGAGATAAATTAGCTATATGGTTTTGTTTTGTGTGTTAAAGAACTGACTCTAACAATACAGCAAAATGGTTAAAATTTTTACCTATTTATGTACACACACATCTCTGGTACATAAAACTTAAGGTATATTAATAAAAGTATATTAATAAATATACTAAATTACTTTAGCATGTTAAATGTACTAAATATTAAAGTAAATTAATAAAAATTTTATTGCAAATTATTGAATGAAATATTTATCAAAAATGGTGAAATTAAGGCAGAGTAGTGGAATTATAAAAGATTGGTAAAGAAAACTGAAAGAAGACAAAAAAGCCATACAGTGGTCAAAGGAGCAAAGAAATTGATGACTACGAAATATACAAATCTTCGTTTGTTGCAATATGATGGGCACTGGGATTGGCGGGCAATGCACCATCTTGATAGCAGTTGGAAAATTAGAAGATTTTGATGAAATATAAATCATTTCTAAATCATTTTAATACTATAAAGAAATACAGAGAGTATAGTAGGAAAAAGGAGCTATCAAATTTATGGAGGAAACAGCCTTGCTTATTGTTCTTTTAGGGTTGTATGTAAAACATAGTTATGAGCCCGATTCAGAAGAATTGAGCTGCGCTTATATGAAACACACTTTATAATGCCTTCAAGCATGATGCTGCTCGGAAACTTTGGTGAACACAGGTGTTATATAGAAACTGGAGCGGGGCCATCCATGCGGACTCTACCCAGAGCCAGGCAGTATCCTGCAGGGTTGAACATGGGCTATTAACCGGGCAAGACATCTAGGCCTTGTCTAGCTCCATGAAGCCTTGTAGAGGCTACTCTTTGTAGGAATACTTCTGCTTCTTTCTCAATCATGCATCAACAGTATATGTGGGATAAATATGAATCTAGATGGCCCTCTAGAACTGAAAGAGTGACTACATCCTACCAGCTGACTCGTGGAAAATCTGGACCTGGAGTCTATGCAGTGTTGAAATAGTGGGTGTGATGACAGGTTCAGAATAAACAAGTGACTTGTTTAGAATTTTTGGAAAGACAGGCGAAAACAAAGCCAAATTAAGAAGACTGAAATAAATACCTTGTCCTGCCATGCTCAGATGGCACTGCATACCAGCAAACACCAAGAGCTTACATAACCATGATATCACTCAGGACTCAAACTAGCGTTTCAGAAACTGATCAGGCAATAATCAGGAAAGAAATAATAAAGATCAGAACAGAGGTAGATGAAATGGGGACTAAACAAAAAAATGTGTAAGATGAACAAAAATGCATAACGTGTTGGTTCTTCAAAAAGATAGACAAACCCTTAGCTAGACTAAAAAAAAAAAGGAACAGGCTCTGATAAATAAAATCATAGACCAGCAATAAACACAGCAAGAAAGAAACTAGGAAAAATACCATTCAGAATAGCTTCAAGAAAAATTAAATATTTAGGAATTAACAATGGAATGAAAGATCTTTCTAACAAAAACTAGTGCAACTGTGACCAAGAAGTTTGAGAAGCACTTGAAAAAATGGAAATATATCACTGTTCCTGAACAGGCTCAATAGAAATTCCTTTCAACAATGATCTCACAAGTATCTCTGGGTAACAGCTTGGGAACAATTGGAGCTTAGTTCAGAACCTCAGTGAACTTCATTTTACCAAGAATCGAATAAGTGAGTTCGAAAATGGATCCTTCCACATTTGATTCTCACATGGGACCACAGCCCAGTCCAATAATTTGATCATAGCCTCATAAGAAATCCTAAAACAGAGGAGCTATCTTAGATGTGGACCCACAGAATGTAGGAGATAGTTTGTTATTTTGACCTGTACAGTTTGTGATAATGTTACCTAGATGTAGGTCAAAATAAAATAACAGTGGTCATTGCAAATGTCATTCAGTGAGTGCCCATTAAACACCAGGTCCTCTCTTAACCAATAATGCATCTGGTTTGTTAGCTAGATGATTGATAGACACTTCATAAAACTTCAAAATAATCTTGTAAATGTACAAACTAGAGATTATGACTATTAATATTACCATATAGAGGAAAATATAGAAACAATGCTTAGATTTCTGTTTACATAATTGCAACATCTGAAATTCATAATGATAATAAATTTGCTATAATATTCTAGTGAATATCAAGCATTAAAAGAACAAGCTTAATTAACTGAAGAGTATTATAGAAGAGAATTATCTAATAGATTAGATCAAATCCAAGAACTACAAGAAGGTAAAAAAATGTCTAGAAATGGTCCTCTGCAGAATCTAGTATTTCTTCATGTAGGCATTAGGTTTTATTATTCTGATTTAATTTTAGATAAATTTGCCTTGTGTTTCATAAATTGTATTTATGAGGATAATGAGAATAATATCAGTAATCTATGTAGTGATTTCAAACATTGTTTGGCATAATGCTATTTATTGAGATTTTTTAGTTATACTTTATTACAGTATGCTCACCTCACATTTTAAGTCTACATACTTCTAGTCTGAACTATTATTACACTATTATCTATAAAGAAATGTATGTTTTTCTGACCATATATAATGATTGCCTCAGAAAATAAAGAATAGAGAGCTAAAATACAATAGAGTTCAGTAGGAAACATAAACATGGGATTATGGAGAGAAAAAAAATAAAAAAAAAATAAAAAAAGAGACATATGGAAACTGATGGAAAGAACATGTGAAAGAATGGGAAGGAAGCAATATTCATATAAGTTTTGGTGATGTTTGCCAAACCTAATCAAGCACTCTGAACCACAGGAATGATAAATAACAAATATCGCAACCAGTATATCTTATTAGCACTGTTGAAAATCAAACACAAGGATGAATTCCCAAAAGGGCTACAGAAAAAAAAGATAGTACTATTAAAGTAGGAACAATGAAATCCACATCTAATTATCTAACAAAAATGAGGAAGACAAAATAGAAATGTGTTCCTATCCAAGCCACCAACTTAGAACTCCATAGTTAGAACATGCTCCAAAAGATCAATTAAAAGCAGATGAGCAGCAAAAAATCAAGTGTCACTGCCCTCAGACCTTAAGAATAAAGGAAGGTTTGCCAAAAGAAGAATTGTCTCAAGAAGAAATACAAAAACGACAGAAGGTGTAAGGGCAATGGTGAACGTATCTAAATCTAAAGAAACGCTGACAATATAGAGCAACAGTAGTAAAGTCCCGTGGGGTTTTTAAAAAGTTATTTTTTAAAAAAATGAAAATAGCAGCACAACGTGTGGAATTACAAGTCAAAAAATATTTGCAGAGCCAGTGTGACAATAAAATGATGAAACAACTCGATCTGCAACTAGAGAATAGATAAGTAAATCATGCTGAGCTTGCGATATCTAAGAGCAAATGACAAAGCAATAGGACAACACACATCGTGATTAAACCCTAGAGGTGCATAACTGCCTGAAAGAAGCAAGATGCCCGTGACTGCATATATTATGAAAGCATAGTCATAAGAAGTAAAGACTGATCTATGCACCATTTAAAGATACCTCAAAACATAGAAGTACTAAAGCAGAAAAGCAATTCATGAATGTAATAGAGTATAAAAATCAACAGACATCAATAGCATTCCTGTAACCAATAATAAATCTACTGAGGAAGAAATTAGGCAAACAATTACCTAAATAATTTAATACTTAGGAATTAACCTAACCAAGGAAATGAAAAACCTCCAAGAAAATTATAGTCCTCATAAAAAGGAGAACGGCGAGGCCATCAGCAAATGGAAAGATACCCTTTTTCTTGGATAGGAAGAACCTTTATTGTCCATATAGCCATACTACGGATTTAATGTAATCCTAATCACGGTTCACAGATCTAGAATATGCTATCCTAAAATTTACACAGGACGATAAGACAAATAACAAAAACAATCTAGACCAGAGCAAAGTAGAAGGCACCACAATCCCAAATTTGAAATTATATTGCAGTGACCAAAAAAAGCATGATATTGGCACAAAAACAGACATACAGATCAGAGTGACAGAAGAGATGATACAGAAACAACCCAGGTACATTTAGCCATCTGATCTCTGATCAAGGGGCCGAAAACATACACTGGCAGAATGATACTGTCTTTAACAGATGACATTGGGAAAACCGGTGAAGATTTAATCAAGACCTATGTCTGTCACCATGTGCTAAAATAAAATCAAATGGATCAGAGGCCTAAATATTAAAACTGAAACACTTAATCTTCTGAAAGATAAAATAGGTAAAACTCATGGAGACATAGACATAAGAAAGGACTTTCTAAACAGCACACTAACTGCACAAGAATTATCACCAAGAACCAACACATGAACCTATAAAACAATTAAGACCTGCACACAAAAGGAAAAACTGGACAGACTTAAGAGACAACCTACAGCATGGGAAACTGTTTGCCAACTACTCTTCAGACAGAGGAATATTATCTAATATATATATATATATATATATATATATATATATATATATATATATATATAAACTTGTACTATTTTCCTTCCTATCACTGAGACACAATAACTGATGCCAGCAAATTAAACATGGAAAGGTTTATTTTGGCTCAGAGTTTATGAAGGTTTCAATTCATAGATAGCTGGCTCCAAGGCAGGGTGGCCAAAAGTGGCAGAAAAGAGAAATAAAGAAAAGAAAAATTAAATGTGCTGGGAATGTAGCTTTGTGCAAAGGTTCTGGGTTCAATCCAAGCAAAGTAAATTCATTTCATAGCTAATTAATTAGTTAATTAAATGCAGGAAGTTTTCCCCAACACAGTTGCTGAAGGGAACAGGATGTATTAGAAGTACATAAGAGGGCATCAGTGGTACTGAGAATATTTTAATTCCTAAGTGATGAGTTCACAGGTATTCATTTTAGTGTGAGCTCTGTCCGTTTGGATAAATTATTTTTTATGTGCATTCCAATTGTATTTTACACGGTGGAGACAAATACATATTTACCATTGAAAACAAATTTTGAAAAACCTTTAAAAATTCAGCTGTGGAAATGCAATAGTTCTCATTCTAAAAGCATTATTTTGCAAAGACAACATGATCTAATTGTTGTTGAAAATCTTTGCTACATTTGACTATATAACTTGTTTTCTAAGAGATAAGCAGGTGAGACCTTCATTCATAACATTTTACAGAAATTTGTCAACTTTTAAGTTTTAAAAAATGGTTTATATTAAGGATATTCAGGAAAGATCATCATCTAAACAATTTCATCTTGCTCGTTAGAGTTCTTTATTTTTAAAATGCACACAGTTTTATTTCACAGATTTTGGGTGCTTGATATTCTGAAAAAGAGAAACAAAAATGCTGGAGGGAAAAGGACCAAATAAAGCAGTTTCAAAGGTGCAGAAAAAGGCTGGGGGCGTAGCTCAGTGGCAGAGCATACTGCCAATATGGGCAACACTCCGGTTTGATCGCCACCATCACCAGAGTATACAAACAAAAGTGCAGAAAAGCAGGAGCAAATAAATGAAAAATAATAACATAAATGTGAAAGTTAAACTAAAATTCAATGAAAACCAATAGCATCAAATAAATGAAAGCCAATAAAAAAGTTGCATAAAAAACATATGAAAGAAAATAATTAAAATTAAATTTTAAAATAACACTGAAAATTTCACAGGCCACCCAGTTTCATCTGTTTAGAAACTTAGAGCAAGTTATTAGGAATTTTAAGTAAGTAAACTTAAGTTTCTTTTGGCCCAAGAGTGCAGTTTTATTGTGATGACTTCTTCTGGTCAAAATCTTTAATTAATTGTTTTAATGTGAGCTCGCTTGTTATAAAGTTATAAATATCTATAATGTTTTTAAGAGAATGGGAATTAAATTGTTCTATCTTCTGGTATACTAGTGTGAGTTGTTCTGTAATATCCTGATATTCTTTTGAACCAGGAGAAACAAACTTCTTTTTCGATTCTAGTCGTTAATTGGTCTACACAAATTTAGCATCTTGCAATGCAGAGTGTAATATTCATTATAACTTACTTTAAATTCCTGGTGAAAATGATGCTGCTGCTCAGAAGACAGTATCATGAAGTAGTTACTAAAATAACCTGGAAGCACAGATGGTGAAGGAGTCTTCCCAGAGGGAGCACCATCTTTTTGCAAGTTTTTCCTTGCGTTTGTCCTTGACCTTTCCTCCTGGCTATCAGAGTCTGCCTTCTGAGTCTCCATCATGTCAGTTTTGTGGTTTTTGTTATTTGCTTTATGTTCTGTAGATTTATATTCAGACTTGTCTTAGAAACCAAATATCGGTCGTCTTCAGATGCTTGCTTTGATTTGAAAGAGGAGCTAACATTACTGAAAAATATATTTGGCTGACTCTTAAAGATGCTATGGTCCTAAATGATACTGTGAATATACAGATCTTTTTTCAATGTATTAGTTTTATTATTGTGTTTATTAGTACATTTTGTAGTTCACAGTGGTTGCATTCACTGTATGGAATTAGTACTCGCACAAAGTGCATTTCAATACTTTTTTCCTCTTCCCTCCAACCCCTTTTTATTTTTCCAGCATGACATTCATTTATTTATTTTATGACTTTCAGAAGATAATTTTATATAAAAAGATTATAAACTAGATTAATTAATCAAAGAACATATAAAGCACGTGCGTAAGACAATTGTACAGTTTTAGATATATTGTCCACGATGAACTACAAAATTTTATTTTTCTCTCCACCTTTGTTCCTGTTATCTCTCTTTTATTTCTTATTTTAGATAAATACCAAACTTTTGCTATTCGAGAAATCATGTGATATTCAGGCTCATGTGTCTGAGTTACTTCAGTTACCATTATGGTCTCAAGGTACACTGCAGCCGAATAAGCAGTTCAGATTCACTGTGGTCCTTCTATGCCAGTCAGTGAATCACCCTGCCCCGTATGTCCACATGTAGACACTGGTGGAAACCTATAAATCTGGAACTGTACATGCGGGGTTAATGGGAGCTGTTCTTTTCCTGAGTGGTGCTGGATCTACAATGGCTTTAGGTGCTTTTCAAACTGGCATTCTTTTTTGTACCTGTGGTTTTCTAATATGTTGCCATTTATTGCAGGATTTCTCTTCAGCCTGACCCATTCTTTCTGCAATCATTGCTTGAAAGTTGTTTCCTCTGCTCTCTATCACTTTCTCTTGTATTGGTTGTAGACACCTAGGATGTGAGACAGTGTGGTGAGGATGGTCAGTTCTGTCCTGATGGTTGTCATTTCTTGTATTTGACAACTGAGATTTAGTAAGATCCGATCAGTAGATGAATCATTTGGGGAGGCTTTGATAAGCCCTGGGAGTCTCTGGAGCTGAGGAGAGAAGACGAGGCAGTGCATTCTTAGGCTTTTGGTAAAAATGGCCTGCCTGAGTCATTGACCCGGTATGCACCAAGGGCAGATAGGTGACAATCTGTTGCCCTCACTTTATGCTCTCTGCCTTTTTCACGGCCATCTGTCCCTCTTGTATTGCTCCTTCCCCAGCATCTCTACCTCCAAAGCCTATCCTATTGTCATATCTGCGAAGATCCAAGTTGAAACAATATATTTAAGAAAACAATGAATGGCAAGAATTCGCTTACAAGAATGAGCTCTTACTACCATTGCTGAAAACTGCAATCACAAAAGATTCTCTCGCAATGGGGAAAAGAACAGATCCTCTGACAGAGACAGAATTTGCAGAGCAAAAGTGGGCTGTGAGACTAGAAGAACACTCCTTGAATACTACCCCAACCTGGAAAGTGTTACCTTTTCCTCTAAACTCAGTGTATAAAATTCACCTTCTTCCAGTAAACACTACACCAATTAAAGGTAATTGCAGAGGGGGTCTGTGGCATCCAGAGTCTTCCAGAGATGAGAGGAAAAGGTTTCCACCTCACATGATTAGCATCCAGGGTTCCTTACACTCAGCCTGTCATGTAAGTGACTGGTTGGGCTCCTTTTGGGGAAGGAGAAACCTTGCCTGAATACAAACACTGCATTTCACAGATAAATATGTTCTCTGAAAACATATGTGGCTAAAACAAATACTTTAGAGATGCCTATTTCTACTTCTCACGTTTCTACAAGTCACAGATAAACTTACCAATTAGATTCTTTATTCCACCTGTTTACACTCTTCCCCAGTATCATCCTCAGCAACTACAAACTTATCCAATACCTTAACAGCTCCCTTGCTCAGAAAGAAAGTGATCATTCAGTGAGGCATAAGAGAGATGTGCAGTGGAGTCACACAATGCCCACAGATTATTGGAATTCTTATTGGTCAATTTCACCAAGGGGAAAAAAAAGTAAGCATAAGTCTTCTTCCATCCTTTCCCGTACTCCCAGTCTGTTATTTCCATACCTTAACTGATGGCATCAGCTTCCATCCAGTCCCACCAGTAAGAAAGCATTTGCCATCCTTCCTATCTCCTTAAATATACTTCTCATTCATTTTTCCTCAAAAACTTCTAGTCAGCCACCAAATTTTATTTTCATACAATACATACTTATAGATAAATTATCATGTTCCGAATAGCATACTGAATGGTTGGGTATGATGAAATAAACACAAATGAAATGAATATAGAATAATCCCTGCTTCCAGACCTACATTCTTATATCATGTTAGGGTAAGACAGAACAAGTCCTCACCTTTCTCTCCAATCCCGTAGCCACTGTTCTCTACTTAATTCTTTGATTCCAGTCATTTCTTGTCCTCACTCACCTTGCAAATTGCCTGCCTGGATTCTGGGTGAATTTCAGTTTAAAACAAGTGATACTTTTTTATTAATTTAAGAATAAAATAAAAAAATTTGCCATGGCATTCAAAGCCCTTCTTATTACATTGCTTCTTCTCCCAAAGCCTGTGTATCCACCCATCTGCTAGCTGTTCCTGGGATCTACCCCAAGTTTGTTCCTGCATCAGCCTTACACTTGATGTTTCTTCTTCCCACTGATGCTCGGCCCCTGATGTTGGTTTGCGCTGCTCTGCAATGCTTCTCAAATGACCTTTCTGTCTATGATAGTGTCCTATGCTCACACAAATTGTAGGATTCTCTATGAGCTTTTTTTTCTTTCTTTGAAGTCTGTTTACTACCCAAACTTATATGACTTTCTTGTGTTTCTTTCACATACATTAGCTTCACAGAATATAAGCTGAATGAATGGATTTTTCAGCTCTCACAGAACTGCTGTATCTACAGTAGCTAGAATTGTTCTGGGAACACATGATAATTGATCAGCAAATGACTATATCAATTTTATCTACTTCTAAATCTCACTCATGACAGGTGTGCTTTGAAAAATTTACCTAACTTTGGATTCCAGCTGGAATGACACTCCATGTGTATGATCACTCTCTAATCAATAGTAAGTAATTTGTGCAGCCTCAAGGAAAATATTCAGTGTATCATTGTTGAAAAAGTGTTTATCTTATCCAGGAGATTATCCTTTATGCCTGCAGCATACATATTCACTTTTTTTACCCTTTCCCTTTGCCACCAACTTCTCATTTCAGAAGCAGCAGGTACATAAGAGAATGCAGTCTCTAAATATTCGTTGAAACAATTGTAGTGCCCTGGCGCTTCTGCTGACACAGATGTGTCAAAGTCACATTAAGAGGTCATATTATGTCTGTTAGTGTCAGAGTGATGTTTCCTTCCTTTCTGAGGTGTTTTCATATTCCTGTTCACTTCATGGTATATTTCTATGAAAAGTGATATCAATGGTGCAGAGAGAATATAAAATCCTTCCACAGAAAGCCAATCGTTTGCTGAAGTACACTCAGAACTATAGTGTTTTAATACATGTACAAATGGTTTGACTCATTCTGCAGACTTCTAGTAAACACAGGAGGCAATAATCTACCTTGCTAAACTTATATCTATAATCTTGGGAGAATAAATATTCCAAGGATAGTCCTATTTCCATTAGAGATCACAACAAATGAAGTGTTGGTAAGTCATGGGAAGAAGTGGCACATTATGAGAAAAAGTACAAAATTATATTGATAGCCATAAAAGAGGACTTGAAAACATACATATAGACTTCATGGTCTCTAGAAAACTGAATGCTCTAAGGATGTCCCCTCTTTCTGAATCACTACACACATTTAATACAATTGCAATAAGGTTTTCAGCTGAACATTTCTTTGACTTTTTTCAACTCTTCTAAAATTCAACTGGAAGGATATTTTAAAAGATTTAAAACAAAATTGTACAAAGGCATCCAAAAGTGAGGATCCTCTCCATGTACAAATAAAATGTTTAACAGTGAAGAACTAGCACAAGAGGTAGAAAATCAAAGTGAGGCTATACATGACAAAAATCCAGTAATTTGATAGATGTTAAATAAAATCATCAGTAATTAATGGAGAAAATGTAGTTCTGTATAGCACAGTGCTTAACACAAGTTGTCAGCATTTTAAGAAATAGCAATTTGGAATATCCCTTCATAGCATATTATGAAATAAATCTTACACAATTGACATTAATGACAAATGATTTGAAACTTCATACTACTTTCAATAATTAAATAGAAAACATGAAACTACTTGAAGCTTATCACGTAATGAGAACTCAGATTTCATATCACAAACCTCAAAACTGGTATCAATGTAAGAAAAGTTTAATGAATAATAGTTATATGCTGGAGCTACATACATCATACATCGATCATGACCTAGTTAGCAATACTAAAGGTTATTTCATTGAAAGGTGCTTAAGCAAATCCTAATTATCAAATTAATGAATGCTATTCACACTGCAGAACTGAATAAGAACAACCAATAAAACGCCTGTACCACTAGTGTACATTTCAAGTCACTGGACAATGACAAGCAGGTTCATAGCTCTACCTGAATCTTCAGCAAATGCTGTGCATGTTAAAAGAAAACACTTTATTAATTACTCCCATTTGAAGTACTTTACCTATTTTCCACATTGCTAACACTTCAAGACCTGTCTTTTGTCAGTGGTCGCACTCCACACAAATCAGTGCCACCACCAAACCCCAAACTCAGAGTAATCCTCTGTTGTACTAGGTATCTGATATCTCACTGATATCTAGTTTATAGGGGACTTTCTGGTTTTGTAGTCAAAGTATGAACTACCCAAACTCACTTTCCATCATAATTTTCAAAGCACTTGAATTTTTGTCCTAGCAGAGAACTAGGTCTCCCCTTTCTTACTTGTGTATTATGCTTGATCATTATATAACTTATGAGCTTTTGGGGCTCCACTGCGTGTCTTCACACTGCGACCCTCCCTTGCTGTAACCCTCTGCATGCCTACCCTCTGGAAGTGTGTATTCATAACTAAAAATCTCCTCTAACATTTTCTGCAGCCTGACTTAAAGCACAACTTCCTTTTTCCCAAGATTGCTATTTCCCTGTACCCTATCAAATATGAATCCACTCAATTACTCAGATTCTATAAATCAAGATTGATGTCTTCTTCATGTGTTCAGGCTGCTTAACCCATCTACAATTGCCTGGGTACATTGTAAACAACTGGAATTCAGTTGACACTATTGTGAGGTTGGGAATTCACATCTAGATGCCTAAAGAGTCAGCGTGTGATAAGGGTCTGTTTTCTGGTTCATGTTACTTCACTACTCATGAAAAGGAGAAGGGGAAAGATCTCTCTGAGATCTTTTTTTTTAAAGACCACTAATCCCCATCACAAGGGTGCCATCCTCATATCCTATTTATTTATCAAGATTCATCTCTTACTATCACCTTGTAGGTGAGAATTTCAACATATGAATTTTAGGAGAACATATTCAAGCAATAGAATTTCATCTGTTCCTCCCCAGAAATGCATGTCTATCTTCCATGGAAAATAGATTAATTCCTTCTCAATAACCCCAAAAGCTTTACCTCATTTATTCATCAAATAAAGAGTCTAAAATCCAGAGTCCTACATAAATATCATCTACTTCCGGTAGAAAATTCAAACTGCAAACTATTCAGAGACTCATTCTTCTCCAGCCATTAACCTGTGAAATCAAACATGTCATGTACTTGCAAAAGGCTGTGATTGCAAAAGGGAAAACTATGAAATAGACAAGGAGTGGTAGGTCTTAAGTAAGACCCAGTGCAACAGAAAAAGAACATTAAACCTCAGTGCTGGAGGCTAATTTTCTTGGCTTGATGCTCTGGTCTGTAGTCCACTAGGTTTGCAGTCTTAATTTCCTCACCAAGTAGTTCCACAATATGGACACACTGAAATAAAGGGTCCTATACTGAGTGACATCACCACTGCATTGCCATGTAGGGTTTGAACCCCAAATGCTGTGGTGACTCTGACCCCATGGCAGCTCTGTGCTTGTCCCTTTCCTCTGAGGTCATTCTCTGTGATTTCCACGTCTGCAGCAGCGCTGTGCCTCAGTCCCATGCTTAAGGCTGCACCACGCAGAAATCACATGCTTGTGTTTCTCCCAGTGTGGGGCTTCTTGTCCCATGGCTCCGATGACCATTTCACCAGCACAGTTCTCTGTGGTGACCCACTGCTCACTGGGCTCCTACCTTCTGGGTCTGTGATGGGAGGGCAGCCCCAAAATTTTGTGAATTTTTGGGGAGATCATTCTTCTGGTGTCTGGCACAGTGTGCCCTGGCTTGTCTTTGGGTGGCTGACTAATCAATCTCCTTATCGTATAGAAGTTTGGCTTCACCTTTTCTATTTTTCATTCCCAAACAAGTTCTCCTGTCATTTCAATGTGAAACGTCTGAAAGCATTCCAAATCTTCTTCTGCTTCCCTGTTAGTTAACAATTCCATCTTTAAGTCATTTCTCTTTTCCTGAACTTTATTATCAGTAGTCAAGAGAAGCAAAAACAGTTTCAGTATTCACCAGGGTATTTCCTCATCCAAATATCCAATTTCATCCCCCCAAATTCTACTTATCACAAAACACTGGGACACAAACAGGATTCAGCCAAGTGCTTTGTCAACTTAAAACAAGGAAGGCCACATGTTTCTCATTTTCATCTGAGATCTCATCCACATGTCCTTCACCATATATCTTTCTGCAAAGCCTATATCCAGGACTTCTTAGGAATTCTCTAAAAGTTCATTTTTTCCTATAGCTCTCCTCTTATCTTTCTGAGCTCTCATCTGAATCATCCTTAATGATCTGTTGATGGTAATATAAGCTTTTTCTGGCATGTACCTTTCCCTAATTCCTCCAACCTCTTTCTATTGCTGTGATCCAAAGCTACTTCTGCATCTTTAGATATTTTTTTAATCCCATAGTACCTTGCTCCAGGAATTTAATTCTTTCCATGGCTGAGTTTGCAAACTAAATTGGTTGCAAACCAAATCAAATGTTCCAGTATCTCTGCTTACCAATACTAGTTTTCTGTCTTAGTCTCCTCAGGTTGTTATCACTGTGAAAGACTGAGTGATATAAACACAACACGAATTTGTTAGAGTGCTGCACGCTGTGAAGTCCAAGATCAAAATATCAACACTCTTAGCATTTACCTAGGGCCTACTTTCCGATTCAGTGATGACACCATTTCACAATGCAACACTACTTGACCATAAAGAATGATAAACTTGAGTCATTTTTAGTAAAATGGATGCATCATAAGGCCATTAGTTGAAATAAAATAAATCAGACACACAAGTTTAAATATTTCATGGTTTTACTTAAATGAGAAATGCACAGTATAAATAAAGTGCAAAATAAATGTGTAGGAAATAAGGAGATAGATATTTTGCAATAGTGGAAGCACACAAGGATGATGTGAGTGGAGGAGGCAAAGGGGATGATAAAAGAATTTAGATGTATTGTGGATACGGACCAACTCCTCACAATGAATGTAGCCAGCATGTACTGCAAGCATGTGCTAATGAAACTTTAAAAATAAATTAAAGTAGAGAAATTAAATCAGAGAAAAATGAAATACAAAATATTATTTGAGATGATTATGAACAAATTCAATAACCTAGAAAGAATGGACACATTCCTAGAAACATAGATCTTACCAAAGCTGTATAATTAAGAAACACAAAACTTGAACAAATCAATAACAAGTAAGGTGCCAGGTGTGGTGGCACAGGCCTGTAATCCAAGCACTCAGTAGGCTAAGGCAGGAGGATCATTGAGTTTAAGACCAGTCCAGGCTACAAAGTGGGTTCAAACCCATCCTGAACTGCATAGCGAGACCTTGCTCCAAAATAAATAAATAAATAAATAAATAAATAAATAAATAATGAGGTTGAATTGAATAGAAAAGCCTTCAAAGAAAACCCCAGGATTAAATGGCTTCATTTCTGAGTTATAACAAATATTTGAAGAAATAATTATTCCTACTTCCTTAGAAGTATTCTAAAATTAAGAAAAAGTGATTCTTTTAAAACTATTCTATGAGGCCATTATTACCTTCATACCAACACAGATAATGATGCCAGGGGGAAAAAAAAAACAAAATTAAACACCAACATTCTTTATGAACACTGATATAAAATTCTCAACAAAATAATACCAAACCACCCCAACGGAATCTTCAAAATATAATTCAGTATAACAAGTAAGGTTCATTTGAGGGATACAAGAATGATTCAATATATGCAAATCAATAAATGCTGTGCATAACATGATCAGAATGAGAAACACCCACACAGCATTCTGAGTTGATGAATAAAATGCACTTGATAAACTTAAATACATTTTCTTTTTTTTTTGTCTTTTTGAGACAGGTTCCCTCTATGCAGTTCAGGCTGGCCTTGAGCTCACTTTGTAGCCCAGGCTGGTCTCGAACTCACAACGATCCTCCTGCCTCAGCCTCCTGAGTACTGGGATTACAGTGGTAAGGACCCTGAACAAACTAGCTGCAGAAGGAATAAACCTCAATACTATAAAGGTCACTTGTAAAATGCCAGCATCCAACATTACACTAAATGAAGAAAAGGTGGAATTTTTACTTTAATATAGTATAATAAGATTTAGAATGAGGTAAATATTTTCACTTTCACCAATTTCATTCAACATGGTTCTGAGTATTCTAACAGGATCAGTCAGGCAAAATAAAGATACAAAAGTAATCTAAATTGGGAAAGACAAAGTCAAATTGTCATTGCTTTCAGTTGGCATGATGTTATACAAAGAGAAATAGCAAAATCTTTGCCAAATAACTATTAGAGCTAATAAATTCAGTAAGGGCTCACCATTCAAAATCGATGTACAAAAATCAGTATCATTGATAGATACCATTAGCAAATTATCCGAAATACCAACCAAGAAAGCAATCCCACTTATAATAGTTATAACTACCTAAGAATAAGTAACATAAAAGATGTGAAAGAAATCTATAATTAAAGTTATAAAATCTTGATGATTTGGGTGGCTGAGGCAGGAAGATTGCAAGTTTGAGCTTGACCTGTGAAACTTAATGAGACCCTACTTGAAAAAAATAAAAAGCCAAAAGGATTTATACATAGTGCAGTGCAAAGTTCCTGAGTTCAAAGTCGAGTATGCAAAAACAAATGAAGAATTAAACAAATCACCACCACAAACACACACATTTTTCATTAAAGAAATTGAAGAGGACAAAAAAGTGGAAAGATATCCTGTGTGTAAGATTTTCAAGAATCAATATCATTAACATGACTACAGTACCCAAAGCAATTTACAGATTCAGTACAATCCCTATTAAAATATTAATGACATTTTTCATAGAACTAAGACAATTCCAATTTATATGGAACCCATAAATCGCCTCAAATAGCAACTATCATGAGGAAAAAGAACAAAGTAGGTGTCATTAAATTATCTAACTTCAAATGTACTGTAAGTCATAGCAATCAAAATGGATTCATAGTCCAGCAGAGCCCAAAGAGAGTCTAAAAGTAAGCCTAGGCCAACTGGTTTTATTTTCAGGGAATCTGGGTACAAGAATGACTTAAAGCAACGTGGCTTTCTTCAACCCTAGACAGTTACAGCGTAGGATCTCAGTCAGCACTCCTAGTAACTGGGAGATTAATACCCAATACTGAAGATAACTCTGGGCCAGAGAGCACAGAATACACTATGAATACATTTTTTAAATTTTAATTTTACTAGTACATGTTTGCAGTACATGATGATTACATTCGTCATTTAGAGTTGGTATGTGTATGTAACATATCTGAATTCTCGTTATGTGCCCTTTCCATCTCCTCTGCCTTCCTCCTTCCAGCACGAGAAATGTGCACTGGAGAAAGGACAGTTCTTTTGATAAATGGTGCTGGGAAAATTGGAAATCCATGGGTGCAAGAAACCAAGCGCATATCTCTCGAAATTTCAAAAATTAAGCACAGTAGGCTAAGAACTCAAATATAAGACCTAACACTAAAAGATACTAGAAATTAACATAGGGAAAATGCTTTAGGACACTGAAATGAGCAAATATTTTGGGGGGCAAAACCTTAAAATGCAGATAACTGACCCAAAAATAGACAAAAGAGATTGCATTAAATTAAACGTCTTCAGAGCATAGGAAACAATCAACCTAATGAAGGACAGCCTCCAGAATGGGAGAAACTACTTGCTGATAAGGATAACTGATAAGGATTTTTTTATCCAGAGTGTATAAGGAACATCAAAATCTCAAAATATTTGACCTAAAAAGATATTTCTTCAAAGAAGATATATGTATGGCCAGCAAGAAAAAATCTGCAGCCTTATGAATTGTCTGGGAAATGTAAATCAAACCCACAATGAGATATCTCACCTCATTCCACTAGAAATGACTATTACCGAAAAATGATTTTAAAATAGCATTCTATACGGAGTGTGGAGAAAGAGATTCCTTGGATGTTATTGATGGGATTGTAAATTAGTATAACCATTATGGAATATAATGTAGAGTTTTCTCAAATTTTAAAGTAGAACTGCTTATGAACAATCAATACCACTTCGGGTTGTATATCTAAAGGATATGAAATCATGGGAGGTGAAGACTCACATAGTCATTGCAGCACTATTCACAAAGAAATGGAAAACAACTGGTGTCCATCAAATGATACATGGATGAAGAAATATTATATATATATATATGTATGAATACAGTGACATGAATAGTAAAATACACACATATGTAGTGTGTGAGTGCTATTCAGTCAAGAAAAGAATTAACTCTTCATTTTCAGCAATATAGATGGACATCATCATGTCAAGTGATCTAAACAGGCACAGAAAAAGTACACATGGTCTCACTCATACATGGAATCTAAAAATGTTCATCCTATGGAAATCGAGAGTAAAATGGTGCTCATAAAAGCATGGGAGTATGTGCTGGGGAGGGATGGACAGAGATTGATCTGTGGACACTAAGTTATAACTAGAGGAATAAGCTCTGATATGCTATTGAACAGTAGGATAGTTACAGGTAAGAATAATGTATTATACCTTTTGAAACAATAGAAGAAAAGATTTTGTAAGATTTCATCATACAAAAATCATAAATATTTGAAAGATAAATATTTTAGACTGATTTGAAAAGGGACAAATAACATATTACATGTATTTAAACATTACATGGAATTCTATTAGTGAGAAATTTTTTATGTTTTTTATTGGTTAATAAATTTTAAAAAACAATAAGAAATTCCAAAATATAAAAGATACCTAGTATTTGCCAGTTTTCCATTGCTAGGACAAAATATCTAATGCTCACATTTGAAAGCAAAAGAGGCTTATTTTGGCTCACAGTTTCAGAAGTTTTAGTGCATTGGCTGGCTGGCTCCAAGGAAGAAATACCATGGTGGAAGGGCTTTGATGGAAGACTGGTCATCTCATGCCACTTGTGAAGTAGAGAAAAGGATGAGCCAGAGAGGAACGGACCAAGGAGCAGATATAGTCCAAAGACACGCCCTCACTTTCTCCAACTAGGGCCCACTTCTATAGAGTCTATTCGGCTATAAACTTTTCAATGGGCTAATCCATTCCTAAGGCTGATGCTCTCACAATCCACTCATTTCTCCAGGAGTCTCGTAATACAGTCAGATTGACAATGAAGACTGACTGGTACAATAAATGTTAGCTAAGATGTGGAGAAAAGAGAATCATTTTCCACCATTGGTAGGAATGTAGGCTATTATGGGAAACAATATTGAGTTTGCTCCAAAAGTTAAAAATAGATCTATCATTTGATCTATTAATCCTAGTAGTTGGTATACCCAAAGGTAATAAGTTCAGTAACCCCAAAAGTATCTGTAGTTTATATGCATTTCAACAGTATTCACAATAACCAAAGGCACAAAAACAGGATTAATGTTTGTGAATGGATAAGTGAATGAATAAAATATAATACGTATATACCACTGACTTTCCATAGCTATGTGTTCTGTATCAATATATTCAAACAATCACAGATTGAAGATATTTGAGGAAAAGTTATGTCAGTACTGAATATGTGCAGACATTTGTTTCTTATCTTTACTTTCTACGTAATACAATGTAACAATTTTTACATAGCATTACATTGTATTAAGCATATAAATTATCTTGAAATAATTTCAAAATGTGTTAGGTTGTATGATAATATGACAACTTTTTCTATGAGGGTCTGGAGTATCTATATATTTTGGTATCTCCAAAGATCCTGTAACCAATCCTCGTGAATACTAAGTGCCACCAATAGCATGAATCATCATTCAGCATTGACAGACAAGGAGATCCCAGCAATTGTGAAAACATGACTGGTCAAGGGTACATTACAAGTGGAATAAGCCACAGAGAGAAAAACAGTACTATACAATCTCACTTATATTTGTAATTTAAGGTGTCAAACTTACAGAAGTAGAGAGTAGGAAGTGATGTTTCTAAGGGAAAGAATACAAGGAAAAGGAAAATACTGGGCAAAGTGTACCCACTCTTCAGTGTAAAGTGTTACTACCCAGTTAACAGTAACCTTCCTGAAAATTCTCTTATACAACTAAGTATGAAGCAAAGGAAGTTTTGGTGTAACACTGATGGTAGGCAAGGGCATTTTGGTAGAAATATTGAAGCCACAAAAATTCTACCAGATCTTATGTGGAAGCAACAAAATGCAATTTGCAAAAAGTGTGGACCTCAGAGTTAACTAGGATTTTACTTTAATTTAGGTCAAGATCATTAATAGTTCTATAAAAATGGAGTAGGCATCCTTGTTAATCATTACTCACTTTGTGGAGTTGTTGGAAGAATTGTAGACAATATAAAAACCACTTAGCACAATGCCAAGTTTTTTATCTATCTATCTATCTATATGAATGATGTGGTCTTAATGTTATTATAGTTATTACTAATTCACATCAGCAAGTGTGGAATGTCACAGGGAAAGAAATGTATACCAGAAATCTTAGTATCATTTTCTTTTCAGTATGAAAAATAACCAGTTCATTCATTTATTCAATATATATTTACTGAGTCTCTAATATGTCCTAGGCACCATTATGTGTGTTATGCAAAAGCCAGAAAAAAGTTAAACATCTCTATCCTCCCTTAAAGATCTCTGTCCTCAATATCTCTCTCTTTTTTTTTTATCGGTACTGGGAATCGAACTCACGACCACGTGCTTGCAAGGCAGGTGCTTATGCCGCTAAGCTAAATACCCAGCCCTTCAATATCTCTTTAAATGCTATTCTTTTCTTTAAATTTATTGGTACATTTTAGATAAACATAATGATCACATTCATCTTGAAGAATTTGTACCTGTGTCTGACATAACTTGATTCTTTTCTCCATTCCCCTACCTCTCTTCAATGATGAATGCATGAGGAAGATATGATTTTCCTGATCTCATAGAAAATATCACAAATAATCACCAACTGGGATCTCATCTTATTAAAAAGCTTTCATATAGCAAGAGAAATCACAATGTGGGAAAAAATGTTTGCTGGCTATTCCTCAGAGAACATATAAAGAACTCAAAAAATATCAGACCTTCCACATTCAAAGACTCAATCCAAAAAAAGGGCATCTGAGATGAATAAACAATTCTCAGATGAAGAAATACAAATAGCAACTAAATATAAGAAAAAAAAATGTTCAACATCACTGGTCATTCAAGAGATGCAAATTTAAACAGTACTAGATTCCATCTCACCCCAGAAAGAATGGAAATCATCAAGAAATCAATGAAAAACAAATGGTGGAGAGAGAAAAGAACCCTTCTCCGCTGTTGGTGGAAGTGTAGACTGGTGCAACCACTTTGGAAATCTGTGTGGAAATTTCTCAAAAACATAGAACTCCAGGTTTCGTTTGACCTAGCCATTCTCCTCCTGAGTATCTTCCCAAAAGAACAGAAAGCATCATAACACAGTGACATATGCACACCTGTGTTTATCGTAGCAGTTTGTGATAGCCAAATCTTAGAAACAACCCAAGTGCCCATCAACAAGTGAACAGATAAAGAAAATATAAATTTTTCGTGCAATGGAGTACCACTCTGCCATAGAGAAAGATCTACTCAAGATATTTCTGGGAAAGTGGTTGCACCTTTAGTACATACACTTTAGAGATGTGTGAATACTGCATTGATTCTCTGGTGTGAGGAACTGAAAATGTAAATAAGGACAAAATATATTTTGAAATAGGGCAAAAGTGTTCAAATAGGGAGAAGAACAAAATAGAGGGGTGTGGGGAAGGAAAGAAGGGGAAATTAAAAAAATGAGAAAAGAAAAGTATGGAAAGCAAGTTTTGTAAATGGGGAGGGGAGGAGGGGCAGAAGGGGAAGCAGGGGATTGGGGAAAATAAATTATATCATGTACAGAGGTAAATTCTCTATGGTATATGTGATCATTATGTGTATATAAAATGTAACAATAAAATATAATGTTTTCCACGTGAGTTTTTTTGCAATGGAGTATTAATTTGCCTTAGAGAAGGGTAAGCTTGAGACATTTGTAGCTAAAGGGATGAACCATGAAATATTATTCCAAAAATTATTCTTTAACAGAAATTCAAACATAACCAAGTAAGCCATGACTTATTCTCTAAATATGATCACTGTTTACTGCCTTCTGTGAGCTGATTTTTTGGAAAATACTTTGAACAATATGTTAGCGAATTTGGGAAATTGGGCTGTATGTTATTCCTTTTGTGTGAAACTTGATTTTGAGAAGTTCCCCAGCCTAACATCTGGCAGCGACAGAGCAGAAATATTCCAGTTCTGTCATATTCAAAGAGAAGTATATCAATTAATCTTGTGCTTAATGTGTTCCAGATTTGGTGTTAGATACTTCAGTTTCATCAACTTATTTCCTGATTCTGTCAATAGTGTTATGTGCTCAGTGCTGCCAATCCCATCATTTGGAAGAGGAAACTAACTTCTCATGAGAGAAGAGAGCTTGTCATTGGAAAACAGGTAGTAAATAAGGCAACTTGCACTTGAATCCCATTACAGTAGATGAAATAGCCATCTCATGCTTTTAGAAACTATGCGTGTATGTGCTAAATGTGCACTGAGTTAGGTCTGCAACCGCGACAGAAGATTTTGTAAGAAAATACAGTGGAAAGTGTCAGTCACCATCAGATATCAGGTTAGGGAGCCATCTATCGTGGCTGCCTCAGAGGTGAAGCCCAGTGAAAACTCTTTCACCTGAAAAAGCTTCTTAAGTTTCTTTTCTTCCTTTAAGTCAAGGCCTGAATCATTTATCCGAGATTTCATTAGATTGTCTGATTTTGTTCATGAAACTAAAATATCTAAAGCCTTTTGTTATTTCTCAACTTTATTGTTAAGTATTTTAGTCTTATGTAACTAGATGCAGCAGCATAACGTACTATTTCAGCATGTATTTAGGCTGCACTGATAATTAGAAATACAAAATATATGTTTGTTTGTTTGTTTGTTTTCCCCCAAATAGCCTGCATTGTTTCTCCAGAGCCAGTGCATGAGCCTTGTCAGGGTATCAGTCCCAATAATAGATCTGCCTAGTGTCAGACTCTTCAGGGTGGCTCTGAAAGAGGCATTTGAAACACAGGTTTCACGGCAGAGGCCATACTCAATGGCTCTTCAGAAATGTGTAAGCATGAGTTAACCCAGCCCCGGCTGCAATCCATCTTCCTTTTTCACAGCATATTATTCTCTTTGCTGAGAAGTGTTGTATCAGGTGGCAGTGAAGCAGGCAAGTGAGGCACAGGTCTTTAGCAGTCCCTGATTAGAGCCCTGAGTCCTCAACCATATCTCCATTCTACACCCTGGCTTCTGAAATCAAGAGGACAAAAACACAAGAACAAATGTTTAGCCATAGTACCTTCTGTTACACAGCATCCTACCCTCCCCCATGGGTCCCCTCCCCCAACCTGCACAAAATAACCTTCATGCTCATAAATCCTTGCCTGGATGAATAAAACAGGCATCTTCCCACTCACTGTGAGAAGCAAGTACCTTTGATTTGCTTTATGAGAATGCCTCCTTCTTAGATTGGCCACAGCAACGAAAGCATAATTAGTTTGCATTGCACAGCATCCAGTCTAAGAACAATTCCTCACCAAGATTTTTAATAAGGGTTATTCTGGCCTAGCTCCAGAATCCAAAGTGCCCAAGATTGTATATTCTAAGGCACTTCACTTTGCTCAGAAATTTAGGTGGTAGTGAGGCATAGAGCTTTGGGTGAGAGAAATGCCAGACTGCAGCTCATGTGTAGAGACACTAGGACCCTGGCATGGAGTCCAAATAGAGACCCAGTCATGCCACTCCTGTGAACTGCATCAGCTGAGAGCATGAGAAATTCTCAGATAAATCCCAAAATCCCCTACAATGTTATATATCAGCCACGAAGCTTTTAAGCTTGTGAATTTTTCATTGACTCAGCAATAGACATTGTAAAAATCAGAGAGTTTTGTTTCTGAGAACAAAATAGATCTTTTGAAATTTAAATTCTCCCCAGTATACTCATAAAAAGCAAATTAAATAGTAAGCACGCAAGACCGGAAAAAACTGAAACTTAGAGTCTTAAATTATAAAACTTTATACATTTTCGGGATAAGTGTGATTTCTTTTTTTAAAACGATATCCTATTGTTGCCGCCTCTAATATTTAGCCTGTGGAAAACCGCTAGTCAAAGACTGGAATGTTAGTGATGGCCTTTTTAACATTACCTGTGTGAAACCCTCAACTGCTCTATGAAAAACAATGGGCATTTCAGCCTTTTTTGTTGTTGTTTTCCAAAGGGCTACGGATTACTAAATAGCTCTATACATTCAAGGATTTAGAGTTTCCTGTGAGTTTTTGATACTCACAAAAAGACATTGAACACAAGTGTCCCTTTGAATTGTTAATTCATCTCGGTTTTCTTTGGGCTGATTTTGATGATGTTCAAATTAAATGATGCCCTAGCACACAGATCGCAATTTATACTTTTCATATAATATATCTTTATTATTTATGGTGAAGCAATATGAATATTCAATGATTTTATGTGTAACACTTGTCAATAATATTTTGCCGTGCAAAAAAGCATCTTGTCTAGTGTTTCACTACACAGGAGAAATTACCAGTGTGTTAAACTCCTAATATAGCTATGTGTGAACTTTCCAAGAACAAGTCAGACACCTCTTCCTGCCACTTTATGCATAAATTATCCTATCAAAGAGCTGGTATTTATTCTGAGCTCTTTGAAATTCTAAGCACTTCTATACACCTCCCCAGGCCAGTTGTCTTTTGAAATTTGGATTACTTACAATTGGCTATTCATAAGTAGTAGAATATACAATGTGGAGTGCCACCCATTTAGGAATCTTTAAAGATTCATTGTTTTATTTTACTTAATGCAAATTTAGATATCTGCTAATGATTTTAGAATGACTCTGCAATTTTCCTTATTTTAATATTAATATTTTCCATAAAGTCTTCTGTGACTGTAGAATAGTGTTTTAATTAGGCAGGTATGATACTCAGGAATTATAGGCTGAAAACACCCAAAGATATTATCATGGTGATGTCTCCTAATTTACCCTACTAGGGTAGATTGTGTAGGGTTATATACAAATGCACATGCACACAAACAGAATCTCTTTTCCTTTATCTCTCTATAAGGTAAGGCTTCACCATCTTATTTAATATCAAATTGTTGTTCTAGTTAGTATTATTTCAGTATATTCTTTCTCATGTCTAATTTGATTTCTTCTTGCAATTTTGGTTCGCACTCAGCATCTGTGGTGAAATATGCTGAAACATTTTTATTTTGTCACTTGCTGGACGACCAAACTTGCAATCACTTTGTTCATCCTAAATACTGTCAGGAAACACAAGAAAACCTTTATTTGCAGAATCCTTCATGTCACTTCTCACTTAAAATATGAGTATTTTTAATGATATATTGGTTCTCCATTACTAACATTCTTTTGGTTATACGTAAAAAGCAACAATCCTTGCCTTCAGAATAATTTATAGTCTGGCTGCAACCTATCTTCCTGTTCTTCTCTCTACTCACTAACAGAATTCCTCTTATTGGTACCTTAAGCACATATTTGTGGCCATATTTTCCCTCCATATGAAGCGTCTCTTTTCCTATTATTATCTCAGCCCTATCCAATGTAAGGAGTCGCATCTACTTCCTTCCACACATAAAGCTCACTTCATCCTCTCCAACCCACAGCTACCTTTCTTCCTCTTATCCTCTCTCTCTTGGAAGTGAGCATCTATTTTCTCCCTGTTCTTGATTGATGCTTACTGCTACCTTCCAGACGTGTGTCTCACCATCAGTGAAACTCAGTACAATTATGCTTGAATCTTACTAATGTTCCTGAAAGCATGTAACACGTGGCTTTGATTGGGATAGTTAACTTTTTCTTTATAAGCAAAGATAATATAACAAAGATTATAATAAGCTCTCAATATGTGTATATTTTACCTTATGTACATATGTTTCATGTTAACTGTAAAAGAAAACATTTTAAGTATTTATATTAAAATACTTTATTGTTCTGAGGTAGGATACTTTCACTAAATTTTGGCTACTGTGATTTCACCTGAGTCATAAAAGATAATAAATATTATTTTTTTCTGGCCTCTTTAAATAGTTTTCCCAGCACCGTGCCTCCACATGCAAGTATGTTCCATGAACTTACAAAACTCTGGTAAAAAAGATGATCTCTCCTCTCTGTAATGAATTTAGAACACATCCTATTGCATTTATTTTGAACTGAAATTGTCCTTTTTTGTTGCTGTTTGGCATTCTAATATTCATTTGACTATATACCTTGACTTAGGAGTCATGACTTACATAATGATGGTTTTATTACTTTATTTGAACAAACTTAAGACTGACTTGGTACCCTGTTATTTGCTCTCTCTCATCATATACCATCACTAAAGCAAGAGACACACTTAGAAATTTAGAGAATATTTCCCAATGAGCTATTCAATATATATTAAACCTACCTAATATAAAAGAGTGATCTGATCATAGTAAACTATTGTTTATACCATTGTTAAATATACTCACTACTGAAAGTATTTATGTTGATTTTATTGTACCAAGCCATGTTAGTATGAATGATCTATATTATTTCATATCGAAGGTATGATTTATGCAACATTAGCCATACAATATTAAAATGAATTCATGTTTCCTGAGTAATTTATGTCATATAACATTAATGATGGATAAAATTGATGTTGTGAATTAGTCACTATGTGTAACACAGTTTAGAAGTGGTTTCTACCTTTTAAAAATTATTTTTCTCCCTTGTGAAAATAAAGAGCTGCTTATTTTTGCATTCAAAGCAATGCACCAAAGTGTTTTATTTTATTTTATTTTATTTTGTGATACTAAACTCAAAATTTTACTGTTCATTAATAATTCTAAATGAATATTTTAGGACATCACAAAATATTCTGTTTAGACACTATTAACTTTAGGCCAACCATATTTAATCTTCTGTGAAAAACTAAATTTTGAGTTACATTGTCTTTCTATGAAGGCACAAAAGTAAATTTAAGATCATAAATTGTATTATTTTGATTTAAATATTTATGACCAATTTTGTATTATGAGTTCAGTATCATTACAAAAAACTAATATTTAAAGAATTCATTTTGGAATCCTGAAACATAATTGAAAAATAAGTTCTTTTATTTTCAAGTTAATGCTTAAAAGTGACAGGTTTGATTATATAAGGTTGAATACCAAAAAAGGCAAGGATGCAAATATCAGGATGTATTTTAAAAGATATTCTTTATTTGGTGTCAAGAATGAAAGTAGATCATCTAGAAATTGTTAATTTAAGTAAAGCATTGATGAAAAATCCTGAACCTGGAATTAGGTGTAACCCACTCTTTCAGGATGCTGTAAATAACAGAATATCTAACTAAACATGGCTTATAAAATAAGTATACTTTTTCTATTTTAAAATGAAAAAGAATAAAATGACGATACAGAGTTTAAAAACATAATAATAGGAGATTAACACTGGCTAATATATTGCATATTGTTATATTCAAAATAGTTATTCAGATTACTAGATATAGACATAAAAATGACCAAACAATGAAAGCACAAACCATTCTTTTTGATGAACTAACAGAGTTTATTAGTATACTTATACTTATACATATATATATAAGCTTTTGTGTATATATATGCATATACATATATAAGATTTTGTGTATATATATTTAGAAATATGTATATAAATGTATATGTATATAGGCATAAGTAAACATATGTTTTATGTATATATATATATATATATATATATATATATATACAAAATTTTAGGGGCTGGGGATTTAGCTCAGTGGCATAAGTGCCTGCCTGGCAAACACTAGGTTGTAAGTTCAATCCCTGGTACCAAAAAATAAATAAATAAAAAATATATATATTTTCCTGGTTTTGTTTTCTCCTTTCCCTTATCACAGTTTTTGTTTCCTTTTGAGCAGTTTCTTTCCCTTTCATTTTTACAGTATCTACTGCACATTTTAGATCTTATTTACTCTTTAAGTTTTTTACACTAGGGAGACAGTATGATATTTACATATGCGAGTCTGATTTATTTCATTTATGAGTATGGTCTCAAGCTACATCCATTTACCTATAAAAGCCTCAAGTTTGTCTTTCTTTCTATCTGAGTAGTACTTTATGCAACCCAACAATTCTACAGGCAGATTTGGTTTATGCCCAGGGATTAAGGGATTGTATCTGCTCTTAATGAGAGATGTGTGGATTTCCATTTCCTGTATGATTGAGTGAAACAGTTTCTGCTACTCTCCCATTCAATATGACCAAACATCCTTTGGTCATACTGGATAAAGGATACATAATGGAAACAAAAGTAGACTCTGGTGAAATGCAGGCAAAACTTGGGAATAATACAATGATGAGTTTCCTGCTCTTTCTTTTTGCTTCGCACATCACAAATTTAGAACCATAGTTGACAAGCTCAAATACCAGTGAGTGGAGATAAATAGCCTCCATGAAAGTCCACCATCTATGGATAAATTACCAGGGAAAAGGCAGCTAAGTATGAAAGACTTTCAGGAAATAATCATTCCACTTCAGCCAAAGCCCTGCTAAATTTTGTCGGAGAAGCTGAGTAGGACCACTCCAATTGGTAACAAGATGTCTCCTCACCCTGCATTTTTCATTAGAGGCTACGTGGAGGGCCAGAACTTTCACCCTTTCCCAGAAGAAATGAGGTACCCTTTCAGCTCCCTGATGTAGTATCAAAGGCACCTCAGTGAAGAGTCAGGCTTTCCCTACTTGAGAGCAGTGACAAAGTCACCCCAACATAGAGTCACTAGAGGCCACAAAGTGGAGAGTGACAAGTCACTCTTATCCTTCATGTCTGAGGATGTACCTGTATAAGACTAATAGGGAGAAATTAACCAAACCTTATAGGACAAGAATAAGGAGATTTTCTCCCTCTGTCATTTGAAAGCAAGTGGAAAAGGAATTCTGCTTCTACCAGGCAGAAACAACAATCATTAATTTCCTTCCAGAGGTGATCTAAAGAAAGCCATTTAAAACTGGAACTTTAAAGAGTATTGCAATGGTATTCGTGTTACTCAAAATAGCCACTTTACAATTATTATCATTCTAAGAACTAAGATGATCTCAAGGTTAATAAAAAAGACAGATGCCAACCCTGAAGTGACAGAGATGCTAGATAGAGCTGATAAAAATGTTAAAGCTGCTATCTTAAAAACACTCTAATCATACTTTATGAACATGCTAGAAACAGTGTAGAAAGTCTGAAATAAAAGGCATAAAGAGGAGTAAAATGGAAATTTTAGAACTGAAAAGTATAGTAACTAAAATAAAAAGCAGGAAAACATGGTAATACAGTGCCACAAAAACTTTTTAGGCATTCCTCTTTTAAAATGTCTGACCTAAAGTAACTAATCCTTGCTGCAATCTCTCAACAGACTAATCAACTGATTTTGCATAAACAATGTCAAAAAGGCTCCTCAGAAAACTTTTATAGACACCTCTCCAGAGGTGTCTGATCACCACCGAATTATTGAATAATGAATTATATTCATTCTTCATGAAAAAAAGAGCTGTTTTAAATTCATTTGAAACCAAGAACTCTGATGCATGGGTATAATCCCAACACATTAGGAGGCTGCAGCAGGAAGATCTCAAATTTGAGCTCAGCCTGTGCAACTTAGCAACTTAATGAGATCTTGTCTCAAAATAAAAACAGAAAGAGTTGTGCAATGTGAGAAAACATAGGCAAGGTTGGTAATCAGGGTGGGAAAACAATTTATCCTGGCAATGATATAGTAAAGAATTTATTCTGATCAGAGTACACTGTCAAATGCGGACAGAAGACAAGTTTCTGAGAGAGGAATCACACTGTCAAGGTGAGAGATTGGGGTCTTCATTAGGATTTCAGGATATGGCCAAAGGATCTGATGAGCAAGTTATCTAAACAATATCTTTTCAGGAATCATGCAAAAACCTTTCCAGATGTACTTGTATTGTGCTTAAAATTATGTTTACAGTTGTAGTTTGGACAAAACATTTCTTAGGTTTACAGAAGGTCTTTAGCTTTAGATAAGTGTTGATAATGTCTACCCAGATTATATTTTAGAGATAAGGTCAAAAGCATTGAGATGAGACATGTACATTATATGCACCAATTTTCTGTGATGGATACATTCATTATGTCTTCCAAACATATGTTAATTAAATTTTTAAAAAACAGAAAAAGATCCAGGACTTATTGAGAAGAACAAATGGGCTGTACCTTAAAAGGTTTGAGTTTTTTTTTTTTTAGCAGTGTTGCTCTCATGATTAACAGTTCTGCTGTTATAGTGTTTTTTACACTTTTGTTACCATGGGAATTCACTTACAGTGAACTTACATGGGACATAGCCTGGTGAGAAGCCCAAGGTTCAATCACCAGTGAAACAAAAACATCACACTTGACCTGACAATAATCTTCCTGAAAAACAATAGTGGTTAAGATAGACCTCCTTTTCATTTCTTTATTGTTCATAATTCTTGAGTTCTTCTTTTCTAGTTCTTCATAAAATACAGAATAGACTGTCATGAATTGTAGTTACTCCACAGTGCTGTGGAACACCTAGAATTCATGCTTCCTATCTAACTGTCTTTAAATACCCATTATCTACTTCCTCTATCACTTCACCCCACACATCTTCTTAGCTTCTGGTGAGCTGTGTTCTCCGCTCTGCTTCTGTGTCATCAACTGTTTTAGATTTCATATATTAGTAAGAACATGTGTTAGTTTTCTTTCTGTGCCTAGTTTATTTTAATTAAAAATAAGATTCAGGTTCACACATGTTGCAAATGATAGAATGTCATTGTCTTTAATAAATGAATAGTATTCTTTTGTGTATTCATAACACATTTTCTTTATACATTCCTCAGTTGATAGATATTTAGATTGTTTCTACTTCTTGGCTATTGTAAATAATACTGCAATAAAAATTGTAGTGCAGGTGTTCCTTCAACATACAAAATTAATTTCCTTTGGCTATATATTCAAAACAATATTCCTCATGGGGTTCTATACAAATTCAAGTTTTAAGTTTTTGAGGAGCATCTATACTGTTTCTCAAAATGACTACACTAATTTGCTTTCCCACCAACAGTGTGGTGCTGCAAGAAACACGGAAGTACAGATAGCTCATTCATATACTGATTTCATTCCCTCTGGATATAAGCCCAGTAGTGGATTTGCTGGATCATATGACAGTTCTGTTCTAAAATTTGAAGAAACATTGGATCAAAGGAAAATTCTACTTTTAAATTTGAGAAAAGAGTACCTTTGTGCATGATTGACGGGACTGTAAATTTGTATTGTCACTATGGAAAATAGTATAGAGTTTTCTTTCTGCACATCTTCTCCAGAAAGAATTACCTTTACTTAATATTGGTAATAGATATTCTTATTCAAGGAGGTGACAGCGTACCTAACTATGTCTTGGTTGGCACGTCTCTAATGTATAATAACGTGCAGCATATTTTCATGGAGTCTTGTTAAAAATTACTCGCCTTTTCAAATGTCTTGAAATATTTTTCTCTATGTTTTCTTCTAGGAGTTTCATAGTTTCAGATCTTACTTTTAGTCTGTTTTGAGTTGATTGTTGCAAATGTTGAGAGAAAAACAACAAGTCTGATATTATCTTCTGGACACAAATAGATGCTTTTCCTAGCATGATTTGTTGCAAAGACTGTGCTTTCCCTAATATATGTTCCTGCACTTTTGTTAGAAATTAGTTGGCTGTAAATGTGTATCTTTCTGTTCTGTTTTATTGTTTGTTTATATCAGTATCATGTTGTTTTAATTGTTACAGCTTTATAATATTTCTTGAAGTTAGGCAATATAATGCGGCATGTTTTATTCTATTTGATCAAATGTTTTAGCTGTTCTGAAATTTTGTGGTTTCATACAAATTTTAGAATTGTTAGAGTTGATTCATTGTGGTTGCAACCTTAAAGGTTGTATCTCCTTCCTGGTTCCTCCTTTCACTTTCTGCTTCCGGGTCACCAGGATGTGAGCAGGATTCTCCTACAGTAGGTCCCTCTAGCATGTCATTTCTGCATTTGATCCTGCCAACCATGAACTTAAGCTTATAAAACAGTGAACCAAAATAAACCTCTATTCCTTTTAAATTGAAAGTGTTGGATATTTTGTTCCAGGGAAGAGATATTGACTAAGACAGTATTTTGATAAGGATGAGACTGGATCTATGGATCATGTTAGGCAACATGGAAACTTTAACAGTATTGTTTTTTCCAGTGCATGAATGTGGAGTTTTCTGTTCACTTATTTGTATCTGTTTCAATTTCTTCCATCAATATTTTATACTTTAAATATTCACATGTTAATTTCAATTCATTGTCCACATTTAATTTACATTGTCTACCTCATATTAAGTTACTTGAGTTCTTTATATAGTTTGGATTTAAAAATCTTATCAGATATATGGTTTGAAATATAGTTTCCTGTTCCATAGGTTTTGTCTTCACTCTGTCGATTGCTATTCAGGAGACCTCTTAGATTTTAGCACAATGTGCCGTTTTTCCTTATGTTTCCTAAATCTCACTGTCAGGTCAATACATGGAACATTTTATGTTTTTTTCTACTAATTTTACTGTTTAGAATCTTATCTTTAAATATTGAATGGTTTTGAGAGAGCCTAGATTTCTGTGAGACCTGATCTCCTCCCAGGATGTGCACACCGTGAGTAACTTCCTGTGGCAATGGCTCCAGTGTTTGAGACTTATACAGAACTGGTTAGAGTCACCAGTCCTGGGTCCGGAGTGCATTTCTCCATCAGACAAGGCTCTAGGTTAGGGGCCCACATGGTGATGAGTGAAGTGACAGCTTCTTTACTGAAACTGCTCAAGAGTGGCTGCTTGTTAGTTAGACAGGTTGAGAAGCTACATATCCCTCTCAGATTCTCCAACAGCAATGGCTGCTGGTTACTTCCATGAAACCTGTGTTCATTGTTTTGAGCACTTTGTTATTGTTATTTATTTGTCTCTTTTGTTTCTTGTTTTTCTCATGATTTGTTTTGTTTTGTTTCTCTAATACACAAAAGATAGATGTACACCTATAGGCCTACACATGTGTAGAACTTCTAAAGAGTTTACAAGAATTGATTTATTACGTGTGATGGTATGAACAGCTACTTTGAAGAAAATGAGACATTATGGTAGCCATTGCTGATTTCCTATCATTTTGTTGTGAAGTACAATAATGCTTTTATTCTTTGTTTTGATTGGATTTAGTTTGCTTTGTATTATTTAGTTGCAATATATGTGAAGGTAAGGATAGCTATTTTGAAGAGAACAAGAGACATGATGGTAGCCATTGTTGTTTTTTTTATTGTCTGATTATCTGATTTTGAGGGCTTATAATGCTTTCATTCTTTTGTTTTGATTGGTTTTATACTATTTTGTCTTGTTTGAATTCATTGTGTGTGATGATATGGACAACTATTTTGAAGAAAACTAGAGACATTATGGTAACTACTGTTGATTTCCTGTTGTCTTCTTTTGAAGTCCTGTGTTGCTTGCATTGTTTTGTTCTGGTCTGCTTTGTTCTGTTTTGTTTTGTTTTAGTCCATTTTCTTTAAAATAAAAATATTTTAAAAATATGCCAGTGTCCTCAGTATAGCAGAACATCTGGAAACCTGCTGTTTCCCTTGTGTGGACAGCACTGGCAGTCAATGACTTTCTTGTTTCTAGCCATTTGATGGCTAGTCAGTACAGCAGTATTACCAATAATCAATCCTTTGCTTCCTTCCTTCTTTCATTCTTTTGTTCCTTTCTCCCTTCCTTTCTTCCTTTCTTGCTTGCTTACGTTTCTTCCTTCCTTTCCTTTCTTTATTGATTCCTTTCTTTTTCCTTTTTTTCATTTTCTTTTCTTTTCTACTCTACTTTTGCTACAGATTCTTCAATGAATCCTGAAACTCTCTGTTTTCTTTTTGGAGAATGAATGCTAGTCTCTTATACTACACTGTCATGGTGATGTTGTTTTCCCTATTCTTTTAGTTTAAAACTGAAAGTAAAATATCAAGCCATCAACAATGAAAAAAACATGAACTCATTTACTGCATCCATAGAGTATATAATTGATTGCAGGCCAAAACATACAAGAATTCCCCATACATCATGCTGAATGAAGAAGATTTGATGATAAAAGCACATGTACAATTCCACATGCATTGGACTTTAAAAAGGGAAGAACTAATCAACAGCCCTATTAGATTTCAAAAATTGTTGTAAAATTTTGAGAATATTGAGTTGTTGAAACACAAAAGTGGCCATTTAGGATGCTCAGAATTTTTACTATTGATTTGTGTTTTATATTAATCTAGAACTTTTATATTTCAAACAATTATTTGACAAGGAAACTTTTGAGTGATCAATATATAAGAAGCCATAGGAAAAGTACTTGAGCCTATTTGGAGTGTGACATAGGTCAATGCATATATGGAAGTGTTGTAATTTGGAGAACACATAATGATCATAATTTTCTGCAAAGGACAACATAGGACAAAAAAGATGCAATGGCAGAAATATACTTTCATTGCTAAAAATGACAACGTGGATTGATTTTAGCACAGAAATTGGAAGGAATTTCAGGTAGAGGAACATTTCAAGTAGAGTTAAGGAGCTCAAGGTATTTCAGTGAGGTAAGGGAAGAGATATTAAGAAACTCTGATCCTAGAAGTCTTTTTAAATATTCCCTCCTAATCAGTTTGGGCATAGTCTCTAAGGTAAGAAAGTTGTTATGGAATAAATCTTCACTCACTATGGATCTTTTGATTCCTATATATCCAAAAGAAAGATAATGTGACAAGCAAAATCTTAAAAGATTTTATTATAATTATTTTTCCTGTCATATTCAGGTTATACCTTCTTATAAAATTTTGACCCAGAAAAGAGATGTTCTCACATTTTGTAATTTACAATTAATTATGGTAACTTCTCCATATTTTACTGATTGAAATCATTATTTTGATGATAAGATTTAGGAGTGATATTGAGAAAGGTGTATGTAGGTTGGCAAGCCTTACAGATATGAAAATATAACTTGGTAGAAATGGGAATTGTAGTCCTATTTTAACATTTGAAATTCCAATTAGGTTCTCTAGAGTACATAACTTCTTATGATTAATTGATGTTAAACAAAGGCATACATATAACCAGTCAGTATTCAAATTAAGATATAAAGTGAGCGAAAGAACCAATCATGTATATATAATGACATGTAAAGACATTCTCCATTAAAAGTCTGATGTAAGACAGAAATATGTGAAATTTTCTACATTTTTGCTTTCCTTGCTAACTATATTTTAATGTCAATAATTAAAAATATTATAGTTCATTCTTTGCCTCAGTCATAATGACCTGACTGAATTTTGTTTGTCAGAATAACCTTTCTGGACAGCTGGATAAGTGTGTATGGCAGTGAGACAATGCCAGAAGCAAGGTGATAAACTAAGAAAAATAGTCTTAAAAACTCCTTGTTTAAATTGAGTTAAAATATACCCAACTGGAAGTTTAAATAATGTTGTAGCATATAAAATTTTGCTGCAGTTTACTGTGTTTGATACTTGTTTTATTTTTGGACTAATTCCTTCTGAAACTGCATACAATTAAATTTGCTTTTATGTTCTAAACTTGAGATGTTGCATGAATTCCTAGAGGAATTCAACATTTCTAATGTATTAGAGTTTTACTTTTCTTTTTATCAACACAGGTGTGGGAAATACTTTGAGGTAGGAATGATTCTAAGATACAAGAACACATTTAGGGCTTCAGTTTTGGTAAAGTTATTATTATAACAAATCCATCCAGCCTCATTCTAATACTTTGAGCTAAAGGAAATCTCACTTGAGATGTTTCCTCTACCTGAAATGCTTTTTTCACTTCTTTTTGTGGTATTGGGAATTCGACTCAGGACTTTCACACTGAGCTATTATCTTCAGCCCTTGTTTATTTTTTGCTTTGTGAGACTCATAAATTGCCTACGCTGGGCTCAAATTTCCAACCCACCTATCACTCTTTCCAAAGTTTTTCACTGTTTTTATAAAATTTTCTCTTCATATTATCTCCATTGTTTCATCTTAACTACTATTATTATTGGTTACTCTGCTGACCATTTTTTCTTTTTTAAATTTTTTTAAAGAAAAAAATGAAACAAAGAGTATGGAAATAATACATGATTTCAAAAAAAACATTAAGAAATCACCAGTTGATAATTACATATTTTCTTCTTAGAAGTAGTTGCTCAAGTTACAAAAGTAAAGCCTACAAAGTGGACATTTCAACAGTGAGACTGCAATCAGTTCTGTTCATCTATCCAACAAAAACTTAGTAATATGGTTATCAATCCTACATACTTAAACATACGTGCAGTTATAACCTTTAGAGCACTTTCTTTTCCTCTCTTTTTTAAAAATAACTACAATCAATTATTGTAAACTGTTTAGAAGTTCTACACATGTATATGTTTCTACATGTATACCTAGCCTTTCTGTATTAGAGGGAAAAACAAATCAAAACAAGTCAACAAAACAAATTCCTAGAAAAAGATGAAATGAAAAGGACATATAAAACCACAATACCATGTGATCTACAGTACTTACTATGATGTCTCTTGTTATTTTCAATAAAATTTTCTATATCATCAGGCATAGTATAATTGGACACTGAAGTACATAGCACTATTAATAAAAACCAAACATTGGAGATATTATAGGACTTCAAAGGCAGCTAATAATCAAAACAGAATGGGTATCCTATTGAATCTTGTCATCTTCAGAGTAGTTGCCCCTCCTCCCAGACTTGATACCCTCAAGCATACCAGATTCAAATAAAATCAGTCAAGACAAATCAGTGATATAGCCAATCTTCTCTGCCTCATCTCTGCTATGCTCTTTTTCTATTATTGTTGTTTACTTTTCTGCTTCATTCTACTGTCTTCCCATTTCATTTAGGCCTTTCAGCCATTGTTCCTGGAATCCTGATGATTTTCTTCTCTCTCTTTAGAATGCCCTTCAATATTCTTTGCAGGGTTGAATTGGTGGTCACGAACTCCCCTAGTTCCTCTTTGATGTGGAAATATCTTTTCTCTCCATTAATTTTGAGAGACAGTTTTGCAGGGTACATCAATCTGGGTTGGAGATTATTTTCTTTCAGGGCTTGGAATATTTTGCTCCAAGCTCTTCTTCATTTGATAGTTTGCATGGAGAAGTCCAATGTGATTTTGATGAACTTTCCTGTATAGGTAATCTGTTTCTTTTCTCTCACCACTTTTTAATATTCTGTTCTTGTGATGGAATTCTGGTATCCTGATTACCATATGTCTGGGTGTAGATCTGTTTTGGTTGTAGCTGACTGGAGTTCTGTATGCCTCATATATCTGAACATCACTTCCATTTCCTATGCTTGGGAAGTTTTCCTTAATTGTTTCTGTGAATAGACTTTTAATTTATTTGTATTTGTCCCTGCTTCTTCGTTCATGTTTTTTATTCTAAAGTTATAAATCCTCTTGTCGTCTTCTAGTCTTTGTATTGTTACTTACTGGTTGCTTGTTATTTTTAAGAGATCCTTCCTTTCCCAATCATACATTGCAAATCTATCTTCAAGTTTTGAAAGTCTGCCTTTAGTTTCTGTCAAGAAGTTTTGCCAGCTTTCAATGGAGTTTTTAATATTCTGATATTCTCTTTGGATCTGCCTCATGTATTCTAGATTTTGTTTATATTCTTCATCAAAGGCTTCTCTCCTTTCTCTAGGTTCCTCCATTATTCCATTTGTGTCTTTTTTAGGAGTGCCCAGCATTTCTTTTGTTAATCTTCTTATGTCTTGCTTCACTTGAGTTAGAATTTCAGATTTAAATTCGTTGATGAGGTCACAGAAGCATTTCTTTATTTCCGATGAGGCCATGTCTGATATTGCATGTTTTTTTCTGCCCTCGATCTCCTCTGTATTTACCTCTCCTGGATTTATTTTCCCTGGGTCAGCAGTTGGAGGCTTTTTGTTGTTTCTTTGTCTTGTCATGTTACTGGTTTCTTTCAGACAGGTGAATGGTGGTGGTCTCAAGACCTTTTCATAGCGCTTACAGTTTTTCTGAAGAATACTGGCTAGGGGATTGTTGCTCTCTCCAGTTTTGTGTTGATCTGTGAAGTGCACGCAGGGGCAATGTGGGTTGGCCCCTCTCCTCTGAGCCAGTCAACCAGTGGGTGCCTTCAGCGTGTTAGTGTGTGCCCTGCTGATGTCACAGGTTCAGGACAGCCTCGTCCCTGGCTATTGGGTCCTAACCAGGGGCTTGGCCCAGCCCAAGCAGATCCCACTAATCCACTTTGGGTCAGGAGCTTCTGACTTATGCTGCTTCAGTTGTCAATTCAAGCCTGTCCTGCCCAAATCCAATATGTTTCTAGCTGGTCATCCGACTCTGGGGAACCCAGTTCTCAGCCCTCACTAATGTCCATGCAGCTTGGTTTGGCATTTCCACTCCCTGTTGCAGCACCCCCTCCTGCCAATGGTCTCAGGCTCCCCTGCCTCAGGAGGGATGCGACCTCAGCTCGTTGGTGATTCACCAACTCTAAGATGTGCCCAGTACAGCTACAGGAGCATGCACAGCTCCAGCCCTCTGTCAATGCTTCTTCTTTTTAAATTTTTTTTTCTTTTTCTTATTCCTCAGGTTCTTCCTGGTTCATGAGAATTCCTCTCCTTTCATCTAGTCTTCTCCATGGTGTTAAATTCTAGCATCTGGGTTGTTTTTCTCAGAGAGGCTCTCTATCATGCTACATATCAGTCATCCATCTTTTTTCCTACCACCCATTTTTTCCTTTTTGACTTATGTTATCATTGGTCATTTATTGAGATGATAGTGTATGAAAAGCATATCTTCTGTAGAGAGATACATGTTGGATAATTGGTTTTCATGGGCTGATATAGAGATGACTGTTAAGTGACCATGTGAGGATGTGATATCTGATTGTAATTCCTAATATGTAAATAGATTTTTGTTCTTATCTTCAAATATGTTTCCTAACACATGTAGTTTCCACTGATACCATATCATCTGATCTCAGGCTCCAAAAGGCTAGTTAGTGTGATAGTTGGGACTATATAACTTGGGTATTTCAACTCTGCTGAATTTTTAAAAGTTTTGCCAAAACAATATAAACTTCTTTAAAATTCAACAAATACAGACTACATAAGGGACTATAGACAATTTGTATATTACAGAATTATAATAAAAACAAAAGTAAAAACATGAGCTATATCAAACTCAAAAGCTCTTACACAGAAATATCTTAAGCATATCTTGGAACATAAGTTTAATGCTGACAAACTCTCTCAGTTTTATTGGTCTAGGAAAGATTTTATCATCACTAGTTTATTTTTTTAAAGATAACTTTATTAGACATTGTTATTTTGGAAAGTTATTTTGGATTCTATAATCTCAATCTTTCCTGTTCTGTGAGGCATTTTTTAAATAGAAATTTTGGTATTCAGACAGGGAATTCCCTGTTTGTGATTAATCATATTTCTTTTAAAATTCTGCCTTTAATTTTTAACATTTTGATTATAAATCAAGCAAGGCACACCTGGGGAAGAATGTTTACACTGTGCTATTGTACTCTTGGAACATAGGCTTCATTTTGATTTTTTTTAAATTTTTTATTTAAAGGAATAAAACAGAAAAAGGAGAGAAATATTACAGAATTTCAAAAAAAAGTAAGAAATCACTAGCTGATAAATTACATATTGCTCTTTTAGAAATAGTTGTTCAAGTTACCAAATTAAAGCACACAAAAATTGACACTCAAGCAGTGAGACTGCAAACAGATCTGTTCAACAATCAAACAAGAACTAAGAAATATGGGTAACAATCCTGCACACATAAATATACATACAGTTATATCTTTTATAGCACTTCCTATTTTCTCTTTTTTACAATAGAACTATACATTTTTTTATTTAAAGAGCAAAAAAACAGAAAAAAGGTAGAAATATTACAGAATTTCAAGAAAAGAAGATAGACAATAAGAAATCACTAGTTGATAGAATACATATTGTTCTTTTAGAAATAGTTATTCAAGTTACATAGTTAAAGCACACAAAGTGGACACTAAAGCAGTGAGAGTGCAAACAGATCTGTTCGGCAATCCAACAAGAACCTAGAAATATGGTCATCAATCCCACACATCTAAACTTACATGCAGCTATATCTTTTATAGCACTTCCTATTTCCTCTTTTTTTACAATAGCAATTATACATTTTTAAAATTTTATTTAAAGAAAAGAAAAAAGACAGAAAAAAGGGTAGCAACAATACAGAATTCTAAAAGAAAGAAAGAAAAAGGAGAATGAGAAAAAGCCCCACTAAGAAATCAGTAATTTATAAATTATGTAATGTCATCCTGGATGTAGTTGTTCAAGTTACAAAGTTAAAGGGTACATAGTACATATTCAGTCAGACTACAAACAGTTCTGCTCAAAGATCCAACAAAGATTCAGTAATATGGTCATCTATTTTACACATTCAAACATACATGCAGTTATATTCCTTAGAGCACTTTCTTTTCCTCTCTTTTTTACAATAGCAATTAAACAATTTGGTTTTATTACTCTTGTACTTCTTATTTACTTTTTACACTAGAGACAAAATATGATATTTATAAATATGATTCTTATTTATTTCACTAATGAGGATAGTCTCAAGTTTTTCCATTTGCCTATGAAGGCCTCAAGGTCATCCTTTTTTATAGCTGAGTAATATTCCATTGTATAAAAATGCCACATCTTTTTCATCCACTCTGCAGTTGATGGGCATCTTGGTTATTTCCAGGATTTAGCTATCACAAGTTGTGCAGCTATGAACATGGGTGCACATATATCACTGTGATATAAACTTTTCAATTCTTTGGGGAAAATACCCAGGAGGGAGATAGCTGGATGAATGGGGCTTCCAATTCTAGTCTTCTGAGGATTCTCCATATGGATTTCCATGTACTGGCTCGATTTTGCCATGTTATGTTCCAGTTGTTTCTGCTTTGACTCTTATTTAATTGCTTATCCTACCTGGTGGTTTCCTTTTGTTGTTGTTTTGGGGATTGTGGTCATTTTTATCTCTGTATAGTATGTCTTTCAGTATTCTTTCTAGGGTTGGTTTGGTGGACATGAATTTCTTCAGTTGTTCTTTGTCATGGAAGTATATTGTTCCTCCATTAAAATTGAATGAAAGTTTTGCTGGGTACATCAGTCTGGGTTAAAAGTTGTTTTCTTTCAGGGCTTGAAATACCACACTCCAAGATCTTCTTGACTTGAGGGTTTGTGCTGAAAAGTCTGCTGTGATTCTAATGGGCTTTTCTTGATAGGTGAGTTGTGTCTTTTCTCTGGCAGCTTTTAATATGCTGTTTTTATGCTGTATGTCTGAGATCTTAATTATTATGTGTCTGGCTATGGATTTATGTTGATTGTGACTGTTTGGTGTTCTATATGCCTCACTTATCTGCATATCAGATTCTTTCCCCATGTTTGGGAAATTTTCTGCTATTATTTCTGTAAATACTTTATGTATGTCCTTTGCCTGGACTCCTGTATCTTCACTAATGTCCATTATTCTTATATTGTTGCTCTTGGCATCATCATGAAGCTTCTGGATTGCCATTTCATGCTGCTTTGTTATTTTTAAAATTTCTATCCTTTCCTGATCACTAAATGTGATCCTGTCCTCAAGGTCTGAAATCCTATCCTCAGCTTCCATTAGGTGGTTTTGCATGCTTTCAATAGAATTTTTTGTTTCTTGCATGTCTCCTTGAGTTTGTTTCATGAATTTTCTGCTTGTTTTCTATATTGTTCATTCAAAGTTTCAATCAGTTTCCCATGCTCATGTACTTTTTTCTCTAGTTCTTCTTTAGCTGCGTTCAACAACTCCTTTACTAAAGTTGATATTTCTATCTTTACATGGGAGACTACTTCTAATTTGATTTCCTCTATAGCCTGATGCATTTGTTTTTTTATTTCACTGGCTATCTTTTCAGAGATTCCTGGTGTGTTACTTTTGCGGTCCTCTATTTCAATGTCTCCTATATTTGCTTCTGGTGAACTATATGTTTGAGACTGCATTTTGCTTTTTCGTTTTGTCATTTTCACGCTGCCTGGTATTTTCTATGTGTAGGAGGGGATCATACACAATATTTTCAGACACAACAAAGTTGTATGGTTAGTTGTAGGGGGTTTTACTACTGGCCCTATTTATCCCCTGTACACCTCTATTTTAGGGGTATACTCACCACACTGATATAGTCAATCTGGTGTAGTCCAAAGTTCACCACCTGGGAGCAAAATTCCAAATTTTCTCACACTAACTGAATCCCGCTGAGATCTTCTGATGTTCCAGGTGGGAGGGTGGGCCCAGCTGAAGCACTCCAGGTCAGTTTTCAGTCTGGACATGCCTTCTTGATGTTCCCGGTGGCAGGGTGGGCCCACAGTGAAGGTTCCGGGCAGCCCACCCCGATGCAGGCCCCCGCCAAGCTCCTGGTGGCAGGGCGGGCCCACGGTGGAGGCCCCAGACAGCCTCTGCCTGATGCAGGCTTCCGCCAAATTCCTAGTGGCAGGGCAGGCCCACGGGGAAGTTCTGGGCAGCCCTCCCCTGATGCAGGGTTCCGCCAAGTTCCTGGTGGCCGGGCGGGCCCTCGGTTGAGGTTCCGGGCAGCTTACCCCTGATGCAGGCTTCCGCACACTGATACAGTTAATCCACTGTGGTCCAAGTTTCGCACCTGAGTGTAAAGTTCCAAATTTTTTCCATGCGCTGGGATTCTGCCAGAGCACATAGTCAGGGCCCAAGGCTGGATTCTGTGTCCTGTTCGCTGCTTGGAGTTCTTTGGGCATTGCCCAGTTAGTCCCCTGTCCCTGTTTGCACCTTGGTGTGGTCTCTGACGCAGGGCATGGTCTTACTGCCTGGGAGCAGACTCAAAGTCCCTTTCCGTGCACTGGGATTCGGCCAGAGCGCCCAGTCCTGAGGCTGTCTTAGTTACTTTTTACACCAAAATACAATGTCCAACACCACACTGACTGGAGCCTACTAAATCTTCTGTCTGGGTGAGGGGTTTCTGCGTCTTTCTTCCAGCCAGCACAGTAATCCACTGTAGTTCAAATTTCCGATGTTCCCAGTAGAATGGCAGGCCCAGCAGAAGCAGTCCGGGGCAGTTTAGGCCACCTGATTTTGATTTTTATAAAGGTGCACAGGGCAGAGTTTGCCCTGAATCTTAGAGGAGACTTTACCTTGGCCTTTAAAAAAAATTATTTAAATGGAAAAAAAAGCAAAACAGAAAAAAGGGTAGAAATAATACAGAATTTCAAAAAAAATAAACAGTAAGAAATCACTAGTTGATAAATTATATATTGTCCTCTTAGAAATAGTTGTTCAAGTTAGAAAATTAAAGCATACAAAGTGGACATTCAAACAGTGAGACTGCAAACAGTTCTGTTCAATGATCCAACAAAAACTTAGTAATATGATTATCAATCCTACACACATAAACATACATGCAGTTATATCCTTTATAGCACTTTCTTTTCCTCTCTTTTTTACAATAGCAGTTATACATTTTGGGTTTTATTACTCCTACAGTTCTTATTACTTTTTACACTAGAGATGCAATGTGATGTTTATAAATATGATTCTTATTTATTTCACTTATGAGGATTGTATCCAATTGTCTCCATTTACCTATGAAAGCCTAAAGATCATCCTATTTTTTATAGCTGAGCAATATTTCATTGTATTAAAATACCACATCTTTTTACATTGGCCTTTTTAGCAGTGCTTGAACTGTTGAGTCTTTGGGGAGGAGAATATTTTTTTCCATTTTTCATAGGATGGTTTTATCATGTTAGAATTGTCACCTTGCTGTTATTTGGAGATTGAATATGGTTCAAGGAAGGGTTGACTTTAACCATTAATCATGATACATCAACTTGACTGAATTAAGAACCATTTAGGATACTGTGAAGCACATACCTGGGCATACCTATGTAGGTCACAGAGGTGTGGCCACAGGACCTATGTCTGGTCTCTTGCTTCCTCTCCAGTGTTGCTACTCTGCTTTGCTTTCAAGTTGCCATGAACAGTGCATCTTTGCTTGTGCACACACTTACATCATGATGCTTCTCCTTTGGAGCCACACTACCATGGACTGACTTTTCTGAAACCATGAGAATAGACCTCTCCTTTTTTAAATTTTGGATGTTGAGTAATTTGTCCCAACAATGGAAAAATTGAATAATATAGTTATAGCAGATTACAGGCCATTTATCAAATATTTTTGTATACAGTAATGTCTTGGTTTATGAACATTTCTGTTCATGAACAATTCCATTCACAAACAGAAGCATTCACCAAAATTTTGCTTCTATTTGCAAATTTCACATCAGAGAACAAACTCAACTGTGACCATCTTTCCCATATGAATGCAAATATGGCCATCTTCCCCAGTCATAGAACAAAATAAGTTCATGAACCAAGGTATCACAGTATGTTATTATACCATCTTCAAGATTTCTGTTAAGAAATACATTGATATTCATATAGGGGCTTTCATATTTCTAATTGTTTATTTTTCTCCCACTGCTTTTAAAATTCTCTTTCACTTGACAGTTTGATTATAATATATCAGGGTAAAGTCTGTATGGGGTTGTTATGCTTTGAAAACTTTTGAAATTCATAAATCTGAATAACAATTTGCCACTAAATATCTGTGAAGATTTCAATGATTGTTTCCTTAGTTTTTTTTTTTTTTTCTGCCTATTCTCCTTCTGGGATTTGCATACTGCATATATCAGCTTAATTGATAGTGTCATATATATTCCATAGACTTCACACTTTCATTGATTTTTCTTACTCTAATTACTTGATTCCAAATGACTCTTGAGTTTATTGATTTTTTTCTTTTATATTCCATAGCAGAAGTCTACTATTGGAGTTCTCTGCTGCAGTTTTTATTTTACATATTGTAATCTAATCTCTCAAATTTTTGTTTGGTTCTTTCAAATAATTTATGTTTAATGAAGCTTTCATTTTGTTCATTTATTTTTCCTTGATTTCTGATTTGTGAATTAATCAGCTTTGCACTATTGTATTAAAATACCAGAAGTAATTTTCATTTCATCGTTCTGAAATTTCCAGACCAAGGTCAAGTGTCTCCACTGCTTTAGCCTCTAGATCAAACTGTTCAAGTGCCTTAAAACAAAGGGAGAGACTGTAGTCCCACTCTCTCCTTCAAGAGGCAACTATTTTGAAGATGACAAAATTGAACAGGATACTCATTCCGGTTGGATTGTTAACTGCTTTTGAATTCATATAATGTCTTTAATGTTTTGTTTTTATTAATATTGCTATGTTCTGCTATGTCCAATTATACTATGCCTGATGATATAGACAATTCTATTGAAAATAACAAGAGACATCATAGTAACTACTGTAGATCACATAGTATTGTGGTTCTATGTGACTTTTTTGTTTCATGTTTTTCTAGGAATTTGCTTTGTTATCTTTGTTTTGATTTGTTTTTTCCCTCTAATACAGAAAGGATAGGTATACATGTAGAGATTCATGCATGTGTAGAACTTCTAAACAGTTTATGAGAATTGATTATAGTTATTGTAAAAAAAGAGAGGAAAAGAAAGTATTCTAAAGGATATAACTGCATGTACATTAAAGTGTGTAAGATTGATAACCATATTACTAAGTTTTTGTTGGATAGAGGAACAGAATTGATTGTAGTCTCACTGTTTAAATGTCTACTTTGTATGCTTTACTTATGTAACTTGAAAAACTACTTCTAAGAGGAAAATGTGTAATTATCAACTAGTGATTTCTTACTGTTTTTTTAAATTATGTATTATTTCTAACCTCTTTCTGTTTTTTTTTTCTTTAAATAAAAAACAAGTAACCACTGTTAAATGCAAAAAAAGAGCATGCCTCCAGGGACCTAAGTGCCTCTTTTTAGAGCTCACCTCATAAAAGTTCATGCAACTGGCAAAAGCACTATTCTGGGGACCAAAATTATAATACATAGAACCTTAGGGGACACTCATCCAAACCATAGAAGTTCATATGTTTTCTGGTACCTCATCTTGTCTACTTATTTTGAATTGTTTTTCAGGCAATTCATACATTTACAATTCTTTGGTGTCAGTTCCTGGAAATGATAGTGTCATTTTTAAGTGGTGTCATGCTTTCTTGATCTTTTTGGTGAGTATTTCTTGTATCTTTGGATCGGTGTCTTCATGTTTCCTAGATAGTCATCTCTCCTAGACATTTTGAAAAACAAAATTAGTGGGAAAAGACTTTCAGTTCTAGATGGTTAAAAAGGAATTGTCTGAGTAAAAAGCCATGATTTCATCTCTAGAGGGGGTGCAATAGTACAGTGTTCCTGAGGTTCTGTTCTTCAATCAGCATTTGCAAAGTTTATGCCTTGCATCTAAGACTGTGGGTGTTCATGTTGGTGATGGCAAATACTTCCATTATCTTTAGTGATGAAAGTGTTAGTCAGTCTATTCTCCCCTGTCCCCATCGAAGGAAGCTATTACTCAGATTTTTTTTTTAAATTCTGAGTTCTGCATGTGCTTGAAGTGGTGGAAGTCCTAGTGTGCAGGGTATTGGGAACACCTGCTGTAACCAGTGTGTTTTGATATTGTCACTCATGGAACAGCTATAGAGCAGGAGTCTTGTTTTTGGACATATACAGAATAAACACAGGCTTAGGGTCTGGAATGGCAACAGAGCTGGCGTCTAGGGCACAGGTATCTAAACAATTACCATGGAGTTAGGGTTCAGAACTCAAGCCCAAAGAGCCACTGTGGTTCCAGAGTCCAAGACAGAGATGAAAAATCTTTTTGGAAACCAAGTGACCAAACTGTAACCAAGTGCAAATGCTGCAATTAAACCAGAATACTGAGATTTTAGTTTAAAATAAAAAAGAAACTATTATCTGATGTTCAGCTGCTGGAGTAACTAAGCTCATGTGTTGACAGAGAGAGCTTTGTATCCTCACTTTAGTGTACATGCCATAGGTTCAACACCACTGGCCTAGGACACAGTTAGGCATGCTGTTGTTGGATCTCTGGTGTCTGAGCATGGCAGAAAATCACAGTCTCTGCCAGCTGGGGTATATGAGAATAAATTATATGGGGTCCTCATTGGTGAAAGCTAGGGGGAGTGTCAGCAATGGCTGAAAATGCTGCTTTCAGCCACAGTGGTACAGTCTTCTGGGATTTGCCATGGATCAGGCCACTTTAGAGTGACTGAAGTAATGCGCGTTGTGTGACTCATACTGATCTGCTCTATGTTCTTGTTCTTAACCATCTCCCCACAGGTCAGCTATTCCAATGTCTACGCATATCTGGATAGAACGAATCCAAAGTGGGTTCTTCATTCAGAAAGTTAGCTTGAGGGTTTGGATAATTCAGGGAAAATGAAACAGCTATTCCTGTCTTTGGTGTGTAATTATTCTTTTTTTTCTATTGTTATTGCTGCATTTCTTAACTGAACCCCTGTGATGTCTCCAACCTAGCTTCATTCATGACTAGCTCTCATTGTTTTTAATTTCACATTTGTGGAACAACAAAGCTGGGATCTTCTACCTTACTTTATTGCTGAAATAAGTAGAACTCTTCCACTTACATTTTTTGAAATATTTCCTTGTTAGATTTTGTTGTAATCAGGGGTTGCAAGGAGAAAAATTACATATAGGACACATTTTATAGTATTATTTATAATGGTCACCCAAGGATCAAATACAAGAATTTCCACAACACTAAAAACCTAGAAAATCCAGCTGAGGGCCTGAGTCTCACAGCAATGTACTTCATGAGTCTAGCTGAAGACCTAGAGACCATGACAATGACTCATGAAAGCCTATTTCATAGATCTGCTCTCGGAATGCCCAAAGCTCAGCAATAGTAGCTAGAAAGTCCATACCAGTAGGGTGAAGGATCTGCGCCAGTGTTGTGGTCAGGGGTTGTGAGGAGAACAATTAAAATCAGGACATGAAATTTATAATATTATTTTATGATAGTCACCCAGAATTAACACAGGAAAGTGCAGGTAATCTATACACAACACCAAAGACACATAATGTTCAGCCAAGGGCCCAAATCTCACAGCAATGTCCTACATGAGTCCAGGTGAAAACCCAGAGCCCATGACAATGCCTCCCATAAGTCCACCGGGAGATCTAGAGCCCGAGAAAAGGACTCACACCAGTGCATTTTATGCATCTGTGCTGGGAAGGCCCAAAGGTCAGTGGTGGAAGCTAGAAAGTCTATGCCAGCAGGGTGAAGGAGTTATGCTGGTAGCTTTAGGGTTTTATGCTGGAGCCAAGAAGTCACACTCAAAACAAAGACCAGGGCTGTACTGAAAAGCAACACAGCCATTCTCAGTGAGACAAAGGCTCCGAGCTCCTCCGACAATAAACACAGGAAGCCTGCATGAAGAGTTCATCCTGGAGACCAAGCGGCTCAGGTCTTCCCCCCTGGAGTCAGGAAGCAATGCTCAATGTGAGGACCAGAGCATCTCCAGGAGAACCAACAGCTCAAACAGCAACATGTAGGAGAACCCATAAGGCCACAATGCCTCAATACCTCAATGCCTCAACGCCTCTCTTCTCCACGTCTCTATTTATGCTGGCAACTTACCTCAGATGAAATATCTATGCTCAGCACCATGGTGATTTCATTCTTCTGGCATTAGTTGACCACCAGTTTTTAATCCATAACAGCCAGTAATTTGAGGGTTCTGTACTGGAGCCAAGAAGTGACGCTCAAAATAAGGACCAGGGCTCCCCACAAAAGTACCACAGCCATCCTCAGTGACAATGAGGTCCCGAACTCCTCCAACAATTAAAACAGCCAAGTATGTATCAGGAAGACAGCATGATGAGCTTCTCCTGAAGATTAAACAGCACACATTTTCCCCTACAGAGCCAGAAAGAGATGCTCAGTGTAAGGACCAGAGCTACCCCAATGTAAACTGCCGTCGTTCTCAGTAACAAGGTCCCTAGCTTCTCGGATGATAATAGCAGAGTTCATGTCAGGGAAACTAGCCATGACTACCTAAGGGAACCAACAGCTCCAAACAATAATAACACTGAGGAGAACCCACAAGGCTACTCTTCCTCCCCAGGTCTCCTTTATATTCTGGCAACATTCCTCAGGTGGGCCATCCATGCTCAGAGCCATGCTGATTTAGTTCAGCTGGTGCTTAAATTGGCCAGCAGTTACCCATCCACTACAGATCTTAAAAAAATATTTCCTTGTAGATTTTAGGCAAATGCAATTAAAATCTTGATGGTTTCATCAAACGAACCCTTCAAAATACATTGTATAACTTTTCATTCTCATTCATTATGCAGTATGATTCCTAATTCCCAGATCATCACTGACACTGCATCTATTCAAATATTGCATTTACATTTCAGAGAGATAAGACTAACTTTAACACTGCACTTCCTATTGAGATTATTTTGAGCAACTATTTGTAATGAAATTTTCAGCTGTTCTTTTTTCCTGATGCTGGAACATTTTGAAATTACAAACATCTTACTTGTTGACATTATCAACTCCCCAGTTCATCACTGTTGCCAACGTTTGGAATGACATCTCTTATATAATTCAAATAATTGTCATTTTTGAGTCATGACAAAGAGCTGCAATTCTTTTCTTTATACTGCATATGAAGATGACCTCCTCACCAGAGCTGAATATATAATCAGTACATATAATCAGTCTGAAGCAACTCCATTTCCTGTGCAATGATGAGTATAGAAAGTAGGTATAACTCAATCAGCTCATAGAATACCATTGGCAACAAAAAAAACCTTGTATGTGACCAACATTTGACCTATATGATGAAAAGAGAGAGGTTTAATTTTGTTTTTCAAAGGGTGTTTCAGAAGAGCAGCTTTAGTAAAGATTTTTATGTTGTTTTGTTTTGCAGTACTGGTAATTGAACCAAGGGTCTTATGCAAGTTGGGCAAATGCTCTACAACTGAGCTTTATCTGCTTAGTGTGTGTATGTACGTGTGCATGTATGTAACAGAACCTCATCAATTTGCCCTGGCTGGGCTCAAACTTCAAATTCTCCTGAATCAGCCTCGCAAGCAACTGGGAATGTGTTCCACTATGCCCAGCTAATTGTTATCCTCTTTATGAGGAAGACAGTGTCAGTGATAAAGTTTCCTGCTTTGTGCATTGTCAAGTGCAATCATGAAGTCTGAAAAGGCTACAGCTATCCCACTGCCAGCTTGCAACTCAAGAGAATAATAGTAGAGTTGGAATCTTTCTATTACCATGTCTGACCACTCTCCTAGATCAATATTTTTTAATCACTTGAGTCAAACAATTGTCGATATTTATGTGTATTGATTTTCATATAAATTTTGCTTATCACAAAACAAATTAATCTCCACTTTGATGAAAGTCTTTGTGTCTTTTTAAATTAAGAATCACCAGTAAAATCTTGGTGAAGATAAATACATCTCTCAATTCTATCACTAATTTGTTACTTTTGTTGACATTTATCACAATCTGTACTAGGTACCATTATTCATATATTCATCTTCTTGTTCTTCTTCTTGTTCTTCTTTTTGTTCTTCTTCTTCCTCCTCCTCCTCCCTCCCTCCCTCCTCTTCCTCCTCCTGCTCCTCCTCCTCCTCTTCTTTCTCTTCTTCTTTGTTTTGGTTCCAGGAATCAAATTCAGGACCTTGCATTTGCCAACCAGATACTATGCATTGAGCTGTATCTCTGCCCCAATATGTTCTTCTTGTCTCAGGAGTTGACAGTTTAATCTATGTCACCATGTATTTGTTTAGTTTCTCTGAATTTGTTTCTGCCTGTGGGTTCTCTCTATATCTGAGATATTCTTTGTGTGAGATAACAACCTATCATTTTTATACCATGATTTTTGGCTACTTATCTGAATAACATAAACTATACATTTGTCATTTTTCACTCATGCGTTACATTGTATGAATTAGTACTTTCCTGTTATGTTTTATGGTCATTTAAGAGGGACTTAGGGATTATATTTAGTAAGTATAACTTGCTATTGTTTTTGATGTGTTATATTATTTTTATCACTTGTCTTCATTATTTCACATTTTCCACTCCATAAACTCATTGGTTTTTAATGTCTACAATGATTCCTAGGGAAATTCACTTTTGCTCATTTCTCTTCTACTTATATGTGATGTTTGGTCATGACAGACACCATAATGGCTAGTTCATCAGAGCTAACTGTCAATCAAGGTAACTTTAGAAAATGGTATTATTTATCATTAACTTTTGCGTTTAAAATTTATTTTCATATGAATGTCCATGGAAACAATGCATGTTTCCCAGTAATTATTTGATTCCTTTTGTCCCAGTTCATTTTGAGTGATAGTTAAGAAGAAGACATTGTCAAATTTTCCCACCATTAGTTTTGTTATATGCAGGGGTATGTATTTAGCAATATGTAAAAAAATATTGAAATAGTGGTATGTTTAATGATCATATTGTTTGGTTGTTTACAGATTTTGAATTTAATATTTTGGACAACACAGATGGCATTATTACATAAACCATACATTTATGATTCTAAGCCAGTATCATCACTCACACTGAAAATTTTTTCTTTGCTTTTCTTTCATGGTTTGTGTGAATATGTATGTTTTAGAACAGAAAAATTGAGTTAATGTTTGGTAGTAACTCGGAATTCATTCTAGTCCCATCTAGCACTCCTCCTATCACGTATCATTCTTTGACAGGCAATTAGTTCCTGTTCTCTAATTAATTATTAAAATCATTTTACTGAATTTTTAAAAACCTGCACATAATGTAATGTAAATCACCATAATTCCCATTCTACTAAAATGTGTAATGCTATTCTGTCTAAATAAATAATGTTTGTACTTATTTCAAAGGAGATAGATTACGGTCAAAATGTGAATGATAGTATTTTGTTTAACATCATCACAGCAAATATTTTAGTGGTGCTCTCTCTATATTAATGAATGTGTTTTCTAAAGTGAATAGATGTAAGATTATTGTTAATTGATAAAATACCTACCTCAAGTATTTTGACATTTACTGTAATTTTTAAGATTTTAAAACTATCAATGGAGTTGACAGTGGCCCTTATTTTCAAACAGTTATGCATTTGTCATAATTAGAAGTGATTATACTTAGAAGGAACAAAAAACGTTAAGTTAGCTGTTATAATTGGGAAGACAGATACAAGAAGGAACTACATAGATTCAAGCTTGTTATGATTTGTGTCTAGATGTCCTCCAAAGCTTCATACAGTTTTAGATGTGGCTTTTTCAGAGGTGGCTGAATCTAGTGAGTGTGATGCTTGGATTAAGGGGGTTTGTTTAGTTGATCAGTTCACTGATTGATTTGGCACAGTTCTGACTGGGCTTACCAGTATGAGTACTACACCTGCCCTAGGCCAGATAGTCTGCATGCAATATAAGTGACAGAAAGAAGCTTGTCCTCCTTCCCTTGCTGCTTTTGCTGTTTTGTGGGCACTGTGAACTGTTCTTTAGTTTATCTTTTGTATTGTGAAAATTTTAACGTATTTCTCATCATTTAACTGGATAAGGGATCTAACCAATCAAATATACTAGTGCTTTGATGATGGCTCAGTTACTGGCAAAATGGAGAGAATAGAATGTCTAAAGGGACAACAATTATTAAATTAACTTTAATAATTAGTTTCTGTGAGTATTAACTTTAACATTAGTTATATTAGAAGTCACACAGTGACTTTAATATTAGTTTCTGTGAGTAGGTCTATTCTATAAATTTCATGGAAGAGAAATTACATGGATGATTTCTTCTTCTAGTTAGCATGATTTTTAAAGGTTCAACTACATTATAAGAATTTATTGGCCATTCATTAATTTTTAGGGCTGAATAATATTTCATAGTATAAATTTATGGCATTCTGTTTATTCAATAATTAGTTTATAGACATTTTAATTGCTTATACTTTTTGGATATATTATGTAATTCACTGATATTCATATATAAATTTTTCTGTGAACATATGTTTTCATTTCTTTTTGATACATAAGTAAGTTTGTAATTACTGAGTAATATGATACATCTATACTGAACATTTGGAAGAAATTCCAGATTGTTTCTGATGTGGCTGTATCATTTTAGAACTCAGGGACCAGTGTAGGAGAGTTCCAGTTTCTGCACATCCACACCAACTTATGGCCATACTCTTCTGATCACATAAACCCCAGAGGAAATGAACTGTTTCATTATGGTTTGATTTGCATTTCTGTAATGACTAATAAGGCTGAGGGTATTTTTATACACCTGATGATCATATTTTTAAAATTATCGTTAGCAACATATCAATTGAAATCACTTTCCCATTTTTCAGTGAGATTATTCATTTTTTTATCTGAATTTATATGCCAAGTCCTTATCAGATACATATTTTTCAAATATGGTTTTTAGTTGTGTGAGTTTTATTTTTACTTCATTGATGGTGTCTGTTGGAATATAAAAATCTTCAATGCTGATGCAATTCAGTTTACAACATTTATTCCTACTTGTTTTGATGTCGTATCCAAGAAAGTATACCTAATCCACAGTCATGTAGATTTACACTTACGTTTCATTCAAAAAGTTTTTATAATTTTAGTACTAACACACATAATTAGCTATCAAATATATGATGAATGTTTACATTTTTAAAGGTGCCACAGGAAAAGACACATTGGAATTAATCCCCTATAAGCACTTTGAACACACTTGTCCCATCATACTTATCGCTTTTTGAAGCAGTTCTGTAGGACCTCTTTTGTGTTTTTGCAAGGTGTGATTAAAAAATGCAGTGAAGGCCGCTGCTGAGTGCCATACAAAGGAAAGGTGAGCTTCTGAAAATATTGTAATACACCCTCATTTACCTTGTGCACTAGATCTGCCACTGTGTGACTTCTGCTCTTCCTGTGTAAGGTCACCATTTTGAATGGATTCAAGAGATCAAGGCATACATGACAGCACATCTAAAGACACTCACAAAACTTTAAGAACTGCTTCAGATAGCCTAAATGTGTTTAAAATAAGCGATTGTGGGGAGTAATGGCAAAGTTTGTTTAAATTTGTATTGATTTTTGTACATAGCATGAAGTAGCAGTCCAACTTCATTCTTTTGTTTGTGAGTACTCAGGTATATTTTATCACCAAATTCTAAAAAGACTGTTCTTTCCCCATTGAGTGGCAAAATTGCTTTTAGAAGCTTGTCAGTTTGACTGATATAAATGTGTACACTTATGTCATAATTCTCACTTGATTGATATTGCTTTGTAATAAGTTTTGATTGGGAAGGATGAACACTCCAACTTTTTCCTAAATTATCAAGATTGTTTTTCTGTTTTGTATTTTAGCACCACACTGTCAATTTTTGAAAAAAAATGTCAGCTGGTATTCGGAGGGAGATTGCACTCAGGCTCTGGATCTACTTGAGTGTTATTAATATCTTCCCAATGTCAGTATTCCAATCCATGAACACAGATGTCTTTACATTTATTTGAGTCTTTTAAATTTTCTTTTAACAGCCCTTTGTACCTTTCAAGACAAAAATTTTGTATGTTTTTGATAAATTTACTCCTACTTATTTTTCTTTTTGATATTATTAAACAGGAATTACTTAATCTTTACAATGTTCCTTGCAACTTTTTAAACACGAGTTGAATTTTGAATATTATCCTGTATTTCGCAATCCTACTGAACTTGTTTCAATTCTCTCTTGGTTCATTTCTTAAGATTTTGTATATAGAAGATCATGTCAATTTCCAGCAAGGAAAATTGTACTTTTTCCTTCCCAGTTTGAATGGTTTTTATTTCTTTTTCTTAATTGGCTTGGCTAGAGTTTCTGGTACATGTTCAATAAAATTGTTGTCTCTAAATTCATGTGTGGAAATCTTGAACCCCAGTAGTTCAGAATGTGACCATATTTGGGCACAGATTCTTCACAGAGATAATGAAGTAAAATTGAGATCATTAATATAGGCTTCAATCCAGCATGGCTACTATATCTGCATAAGATGAAAAAATTTGGACACAGAGAGACAAAGTGAAAACAATGTGAAAACACAATGAAGAATGACCATCAAAAAGCCAAAGATAGGGACCTGAAATAGATCCTTCTTTTATGACTCGCAAAAGAAACTATCCCTAACAATAGCTTTATCTCATCTTTCAGCCACCAAGCAGTGAGAAAATACATTTATGCTATTTAAACCACCATGTGTGGTACTTTGCTGTAGTAACTTAAGAAGATGAATATAAGTGACAAGATAAGATGTCATTTTCTTGGGCTTGATCATGGAAGAAAGCATTCAATTTTCATCAGTAAGGGAGTGGTGAGTTAGAAGATTTCTATGCTGACTGAAGCAAAGGCATGACTGAGATGGCAGTACTTCAGAATGAACGATAAGGAAGTAATTTTACAGGGTGCATGAGAGGGAACATTCATCACAGTAGAAGACCTTCTAGAGAAAGAGTTACGGTGGGGGGTCACCATCCGGAAGAAGGCGAGGGATTTCATGAGGAGAAAGGAACTAGAGAAGAGATTTATTAACCTAAGTATTGTTGCTCAGCAAGACCACAGGAAATCTCTGTGTCAGAGAGCTCCAAAGGGCAGCAACACTGTGGAGTCTTTTATAGGCACAGGGCTTGTTTTATCTATGCTAGCAGATGTTAGGTGCAATTTTGCAGGGTGTACAATGCTAGCAGGTTCTAGATGACTAAAGATAGGCTTAAGAGGGCTACATTCGAAGCAATTAAAATTGTCAAATTTGATTCTGGTGCCAGAGATCTTTGAGTTGATGTTTTTAAGTTCTATAATTTTAAAAACAAATATGTCCATGCCTTGGAACTATCTTTACTCCTTTATGTTAGCTGTGGGTTTTGTAACTGGTTTTGCTATGTTGAGAAAGTTTCTTTGTATTTCTAAGTTGTTGAGTGCTTTTATCCTGGAACATTATTGGATATTTGTCCAATGGATTTTTTTCTCTTTGCAGAAGATCATATTATTTTGCCTTTTTTTCTATGTATGATATTAATCAATTAATTAATTAATTGACATTATTTGATGTTCAGCTGTTAAACAACCCTTGTCTTCCTAGAATAAATACCTCTTGGGCATAGTATATAATCCTGTATATATATTGCAGGATTTGTTTTGCTAGTAGTTTTTGAAGGTTTTTACATCTATATTTGTAAGAGATACTGGTCATGTTTTCTTTATATTTTTGTCTGGTTTAGGTAACAGGTGATTAGCTATATAAAAGGAACTGGGAATTCATTCATCTTTTTCTATTTCTTGGAACTGTTTTAAAGAATTAGTATTATCATTTAACTATTTGGTAGAAATTAATAATGGGAGCATCTGGTTTGAAATAATGAATCATGCCATTAGTTATTTATTCATATCTTAATTACCTATACTCATATTCTGCTTCTTCTCATACATATTTTGATATTTTTCTTGTTCCAGCAATATTTTAATTCCTCCTAATATGTTAAACCATTTAACTTGTAGGTATACAATAGTTCATTATATTTTCTTATTTTTTAATAAATTTCTTAGTGGTGTTTCTTTCATTTTTGATTTTTGTATTTTGAGTCTTTTTAAATCAATCTATACAAAGCTTTGTAACTTTTTGATCTTTACAAAGAATCAAATTTTTACTTTCATGAATTTTCTCTAATATCTTTGTATTTTCCATTTCATTCATCTCAACTTTGATACTTATTATTTCTTTTCTTCTGATGGGTTTTTATGTAGTTAGCTCTTTTAGGTTGCTAATATGGACATTTAAATTATTGATTTTCCTTTTTCTTAAGATAGCCATTTCTAGCTATGAATTTCTCATTGAAAACTAAGTGCATCACGTTAATTTTGGTTACTTATATTTTGTTAAATTTAATCTATTTAACTGGCACATAAAAATATAAAATTTGTGCATACTAGTGGAGTGCCATTATGCTTCAACACATGTATACATTGAATAAAGTTTAAATCAGGGCAAATACATCTATTTCTTCAAACACATATCATTTTGTTATGGCAAAAACTTTCAAAAGTTGTTTTTATTTTTTTCTTTGTTTTTATTTTATATTTTTCCTTATAGCTTTTTCAAATACATAGTACATCATTATCATCTATAGGAAGTTTAATGTGCATCTAACTACAATTTAGTTCATACTGATCAACCTTTATCCAACCTTTCTTTCCTCTCCACCCTTTGCATTCTCTGGTAACCTCAACTCTTATTTCAACTCCTCTGAGATTAACTTTTTTAGGTACCACAGATAAGTGAGTTACTGTGGTACTTCTTGTTTTCTGGGTTGCTTGTTGGGATGTAATGAACTCCAGTTCCAATTATGTTGCTGCAAATAACATTATCTGCTTCTTTGGTTTACTGTGTTTTCATTTACATTAATCTCAAAGTACTTTTTCTAATTTGTCCCTGATTTATTCTTTGAGCTATTAATTATTTAGGACATAAAGTTATGCTTTCCTTGCCACATGTTATTGATTTCCAATTAAGTTCCATTGAAATTGTGTAAAGTGATACAATTTCAATACACTTCAATTTACCAAGACTTGCTCTACAAATAAGGATATGGTGTAGCTTGGAGACTGTTCTATACACATTTCAGAAGAATGAGTAATCTACTGTTCTGCATTGGAGTACTTTATAGTTGTCCCTTAAGTCTAGTAGGTTGAACCGGTTCAAGTCTTTTTTGTTCTTTGAAATTCTAATTATTTTACTCATTGTTAAAAATAGAATATCGGAGGTGAGGCTCCCACTATTAATGCTGAATTGTCTATTTTCTCCATCAACTCCTTCATTTTAGCTCTTTTATTTGGGAACATTTCTTGTTATATGCATATTTTTTGTTATTTTGTCTCTTTTATTTTAAAAAGCAAAACAGATAAAAGGATAAAATGATACAGAATTTCAAAAAAGAAAAATTAGGGAATTCACACTAGTTAATATAATGCATACTGTTACCTCAGAACTAGTTGTTCAGGTTAAAAAAATCTAGACAAAAAAGTGATCAATCAAACAATGTCAGCAAAAACTGTACTACTAAGACATTAGTAGTATAGTTATCTATGTAGCACACATATACATACATACATTTATATATGTTTATCAACATACATATAATATTTTCCTTTTTTCTTTTTTCCTTTCCTCTATCCCAGTAGTTCAGTCTTTTTGAGCACTTTCTTTCCCTTTCATTATCACAGTGCCTGTTGTATATTTTGGATCTTATTACTCTTTCATATTTTTTCATTATTTTTTATACTAGGTTATTTTGTTTCTTGAAAATATTACCATTTCATTTCTTTAGTGTCCCTACTCATCTCTAGAAACTGTTTTTCTAAAAAAATTGCCATAAAATCTATTTTGTGTAATATGAATACAAGCATTCACATCAAAATGGTGGAATTTTTATACCTTTAGTTACTAATTATGTCATTCAAGAGAATAAATATTCAATTGTGATGTGTTATGGGTGTCTACATAATTTTCTCCAACAGTTCTCTTTGTATTTGTATGTTTGTGTGAATGTGTATGTAGAGTCAAATTACTGTCTAGTGTTACATTATTTCAACCTGATTGTCTTAGTTACTTTCTTCTTGCTAAAACAGAATACCAACACCTGTAAGATAAGAAAGAAATGAAAGGTTTATTTAGCTCACAGTTTGCAGAGCTTTCAGTCCATAATTGGCTGGCACCAAGACAGAGTGCCATCACAGATCACAATTCACGGCAGGCAGAAGGTAGCAAAGCAGTAAGGGATGACCACAGCTCTTTTATCCCTTATCTTTTATTCCGACTACCCGGGGTGTATAACACTCGTACCCTTAACCCTAGTGTCTTGATCTCCAATTGCACCATGAATCAATCACATACTTTAGATTCAGCTACTTCTGAAAAACCCCCACCTATGAGTGCATGAGACTTTGGAAGACAGCTAGACACAAGCCATAACATTGATAAATCTCCCTTGTATCTCTTATAAATGAATTAGTTAGAAGTAAAGTATCTTGCTATTTTTTAACATGATAATGTGTTTACATTTCTTTCTCTTTTTTTGTAAGTTAGATTTTTTGGATATAAGACCCAGGCTGATATTCTTTTCTTTCATTATTTTATAGATTTCAACCTTCTACCTTCTGTTCCCCATTGCTTCTGAGGTAAAATCAGTTATTACATTTCTTTAGTTTCTCTTGTGCATATAAAACATTTTGTTTTTCTCTTCTATCTTTCCAGGTTTATTTTTCTGATTTTTATAAATTAATTTTTTTATAAATTAATTTTTAATTAACAAAAATTTCTATATTTACTTACACAAAATGTTATTTCAAAATATGCATACATTTTTGGGATGGCTAAATTGAGCTAATTAGCATATAAAAAACAGTCCATATACACAATATCTTATTAGCATTAAAACAGAAATTAATCTTGTCATTTATGACAACTCAGTCACACATCCATGACTCAGCCAGAGACACCCAGAAGTGTGCTCTACTAATCGCCTGGTGTTTCCTACCCAGTAAAATTGATATGTCATGATTAATGGCCATAATTTGTACTTAATATTAATTTGTGCTTAATAACATATTAAAACAGAATGTAGAATGATGGTAATAAAAGGATTTGAGAAGGGGCTACCATTGGTGAAATGTTGGTCAAAGGATGAAAGTTTTCACTTAAAAGGAAGAATACGTCAAGATTTCTGGTTTTCATTATTATTACCGTGATGTGACTGAGTATAGATATCTTTGTGTTTGGAGTTTAGTGAGATTCTTTGATGCATAGATTAATGTTTTCCACAAAATTTGGGGAGATTTCAGTCTTTTTAATCTGTATTTTTCCTGCTTTTTTCTCATTGTATTCTGTTATTCCTATCATAAATGTGTTGGTGTGCTTAATTGTGTGTCATATTTTTCTGAAGCTTTATTTCTATTTCTATTTTTTGTGTTTAACCATGTTTCATAACTCTATTTTCAAGTTAGCTGATAGTATTTTGCCCTGTGTTAAAATTTTCATTTTGATTAGGCTATTGTTGTGAGAGATTTTTGAACTCCAGAATTTTTATTTGTTTATGATATTTTGAATTCTTATATTAATTACTCTGTTTGATGTCATTTTCATTATAATTTTAATTATTTAAAAATCAAAGGCTTTTTCTGACTTACGTTGGTTTTTTGAATATATTTATAATAGCTACTTTGAAGTCCAATATCTATTTCCCCTAAAAGGCAAAGATTTTTTCCTGTTTTATTTCCTGTGTGCTATAGATAAAATGTTCATATATTTTGCAAATTTAAGATAATAGGTTCTACAATCTCTGAATACTAAATTTCCTACCACATTAGTGCTTGTTGTTATTGTTTATACCCTTTCTTTCTTCTTTCTTTCTTTCTTTCCTTCCTTCTCTTTCTTTCCTTCTTTCTTTCTTTCTTTCTTTCTTTCTTTCTTTCTTTCTTTCTTTCTTTCTCCTTTCTTTACTTTCTTTCTGTCAGTGACTTGGCTAGACTAGTTGAGATGAATTTATTGTACCCAAAGGACAGAACTTTTGATGTTGCTTGTCAGGAAATGTACTTTGGAAATATAGTCACTTTGCCAAGAAAGGGTGATTGGTTTTAGTGAGGCTGTCTATTTCTTTCTCTGATTTCTGCATAAAGCTACTTTGTCTTTATTAGTACCGTGTCCAGCTGTTAGCCTACACTAATTACAGGCTGATTGCTCTATTGTTTTTAACAACTCCCTGAGACATAAATTGCTCCATGTTCTGAAGCAATTTAAGTTGGATCTTTTTTTAGAGACAGGATGTTTCCATTCTTTTGAGTCTTGTTCTGACTCCAAGAGGGCTTTTCTTAGTTTCTATTTCTTTTATCCTCTCTGTTAAAATTCTAACTCATCTACATTTTTATTTACTGCTCATTACTAAAGTCTGCACTGTTATTTGTCAGTTTCTATAGCTTCGAATTTTCCTGTGCTTTGTCCAAGTCATATGCTTAGGAAGAGCTGTGAATCTCTCTGACCTTGTGACCTGGATCCCTATGAATAGAACCTCTGGGCCACTGCACCAGAGATTGGGTTGGAAACAGTGTCTTGCTAACCCTGAAGTCCATTCTTAGTGTGAATAGGGGAGCTGGGCTGTGATGGTAGGGCCTCATGCTTTCAGCCTGCCATTTTTATCAGACAGCTGTTATCTTATGAATAAGTTGTAGCAAGACTAAGTCTCAGTGTTTTGCAGCCTGATCCTCATGGAGGGAAACATCCACATTGTAAATATGTCAGAGTGAAAGAAAGGGAGCACTCATCTTCTGGGGCATACTAGCTCCGAATAGGACTTCCACAGAATGCATCTGTGACACTGTGAAAGATGCAACCTGCAGGACCCTCCATGGCATGTCAATTCCCAGTTGCCATCAATCTGTAAATTGCCAGTTGATCTAATACAGTTTTCCTATAAAAGAAACACTATCAAATTTAGGATGCAGAAAGAATTTTTTCTCTCAAATGTCGATAATAAGTTGTTAATAACTGAATTGCTAATGTGTAAATAGAATATATATATATATATATATATATATATATATATATATATTTGAATGTGTATGCTTACCAGAAATTTTGTGTCTGGAAATAATTTTCTTTTAAAGCAAAACAGAAAAAAGGGTAGATTCACATTTGTAAACAACACATTGTCTCCCTAGAGTAAAAAGTAGATAATAATAATAAAAATTCTGGAAATAATTTAAGTTCACTATCATAAATATTCTTCATGTACACTGAAATAATTTTATCTATCATGACTTTTGACATTTGTTGCTGAGTATTTTCTAAGGAGCTCAGTTTTCATGTTCCTAAACTCTAGTAATTTTGTCTTTAAGTAGAATGTAAGATATACCTCTTTATTCTAAAATAGCACATAAAGTATCTTCCACCAATAATCTCAAAAATTACATCCTGACTACTTACTCTTTCCATCCCCCTCTCGGTCTGTCTCTCTCTCTCCTCCACCCTGTGACTGCCTCTCTCTCTCTCTCTCTCTCTCTCTCTCTCTGTCTGCTCTCCTATACTCTTCTTTCAGAACTGGAGGGGTTTACTCACCCCTGGATATCTCTTTCAGTGGGAGAATTAAAACTTATAGAAAATGTCCAAAATATTACATAATTTTAAAAGTGTCCTGGAGCATGGACCACTTATCAGCTACTCATTTAATCCCTCTAACAACTCCTGAAGTACAAATCAAATATTATTATTATCCATATTTTCTAGAAAATGGTAATAAATTTATGATACAATATATGACTGACAAGTGTGATAACTGCAATTTCAACTCACATAATCTGGCTTTGAGTTTCATACCCTTAACTATTGTGTGCTATTGATATGTGTGAGTCTAAGATGTGAAGTGAATGGGCCAAATCTCCTTAAGCGGAGCCATAATTGTACTTCTGTTTGACTCCATATCTGGCATTTTCTCAACTTCTCTTAATTCCTTCCCTTCTGCCATTAGTGTAAGGCGCTACATAATAGGTTGGAATCTTTTCTGGATAACCTCCAATGGAAATCTACTGAACAACAGAGAGTTAGAAGGAAGCTTGTGTGTGTTGGTTCCCAGGGTCTTAAAGCTTTATCTTTCCTGCCATTACTGCTCTTGCTTTCATTCCAGCTGGCTCTTCTACCCCTCTTAGATGGATGCATTCATTCACCTAGCTACTGAAGAATCACAGCTGTGCCCCTTTCATAATCCCCAAAGCTCCCAAACCAATATTCATTTGAACAAGCTTCTATCACTCTGCACGCTTACACACTAGAAATTGTTCCTGGGCAAGATGAATTAAATTGTTCTTTTGCAATGAAAAGTTCATAGGCAGCCAAAATTTTCCTGTGCCATTTAGAAACAGAGGCAGGAAGTTACTAACATCTATATAAGTACTGAAAATGAACTGCTTTCATGTTAGATGCCCTTGAGGTACCCAGGCCTTGATCCAAGAGCCAACTTAATTCCCATTGCCCCCCCCCAACCTCAGTACCTCAGACTTTTTGCCAAAGCTGCTTCATCGGCTGTAAGACCTCATACTGTGACCAAGATAACTGACTATATAAATTAGAAATGGAGCCTCTAGCAGGCACAATGAGAGCTAAATAATCCCACAATCTAAAGGAATGTTTCACTACTACCTTGCCAAAAAGGGTATGTGTTAATGAATGAAGGGACTCCTTTGCAGTGAAGATATCTACAACTATATTACCATATTATACTTACTTCTTATTGACAAATTATTTCATTCTCAAATATTTCCCAGAAGAAATTATGAAGTTTGTAAATAGTGTGACTGCTAAATATTATCCCAATGAAATGAATATTATACAGTACAGAAATTTTTTTTCCTATAATGCCATTAAATCTTACACTAGGCATCTTTCAAAGTGGATAGGCTCTTTATTTGCAAATCTTCCTGGAGAGTTCACTGCAACCTTGTTTTAATCTCCCATGTCCTTATTATCTTCCCTGTTGTTTTGGTTACTTTTCTCTCTTGTTGTTTAGACAAAATACTGGATGCCCAAAATTAGGGAAGGGAAGGTTTATTTCTTACAGATTGGAGATTTCAGTCCATACTCACTTGACTCCAAGTGGCAGGGTGGCATGGCGGACCACCGTAAACAGCAAGAGCCAACAGAAAAAAAAAAAAAAAGACATGCCTTCTTCCCAATGTTACACTGTATGTTGGCTCCACCCCTGGGTGAGTGTAGCACTCACACCACCAATCCAAGTGCTAGACAACAAACCAATCAGAACTTAGCTAGACTTAGCTGCACCCATGATTGCAAGAGACTTGGGGGCCACTGACATAAACCATGACACCTGCCCTGTGTGTGTGTGTGTGTGTGTGTGTGTGTGTCTATACACATGGTCAAAAGACTTCCTTAACAATTTGCAGCTAAAAGTGAGTGTAATTATTGCCTAAAAGTTTTTATGGAGTTTGATTGAATTTACTTTTTCAAAAACAAGCGGTTGAATAAGGAAACGATCCATGTTTTCAACTTGTTCTTTTAACTGAACTAGTCAAGGTGGATTATAAATTATGTTTTGCAACCTCAAGTTTTAAAGTAAAACAATAGTGTAAAACATTTCGAGAATTGGTACATCAACAATAGCAAATTTAGGGCCGGGGGTTTATCTCAGCAGCATAAGTGCCTGCTTGGGAAACGCGAGGTTGTGAGTTTGATACCCAGCACCAAAATAAAAAAAAAAAAGCAAATTTACTGAAACAATTATCACTAAGCAAGAGAAATTTCATTCATTTTCAGACCATTCAGCTAGATATATCATCAATATTTGAGAGTTCAGATAAAAGGAGCATAAAGCTAAAAAGAGCTGTCATATAAATAATATTTGATATTCAAATATATCTAGAACTCTTCAGTTTTCAAATATTTTAAAGCTCCTTATCTCATTTTCGATAACACAAATATAAACACAAATACAAAAAAGCCAATTTTAAATAATGTGGTAGGGAATTTCACACCTACACATTACTATAGAGTCAGTCAACCAATGACAAATTTCATTCATCTTCTTGAGATCAAGGATCTGTATTCCCAGTGTCCAGCTCATGCTGTAGCAAGTAGTTGGTATTTATTAAATGTTCTGAGTGAATGAATCAAAGCCCTACAATTTGGTGGAATCTCCCTAATAGGGTTTCTTCCCCCATCCAGTACGTTTGGGGGGTTTGTAGGTGATTATAGATTATTGATGCAAGCACATTCTTAGAGTACAGTAAAGTAGGTAAAAAGTGAACATTATGAAAAACTAAAAAGCAAGTAAGTGTTTTTCCTTTATGTCAGTTTATTTTTCACCATTGTCATTTATGGTCACTCACTGGCTACAAGGCCCAGGGTAAATTAATTCCAGAATCATGTTTACTTTTCTGCAGAATGTTTGTATGATAACCTTAAAACATTAATGCTAAAAGAATAATTATAATATGGTCTGGACATTGCTTTTGGTTTGCTCAGTTACTCTTACTCATTGTAATCTGGATTGATCAGCATAGGGATAACCACTGCCTACTTCAGGCCCTCTATTAGTGAAGAATGCTGCCCCTGGCCTTGTCTATCATCCTAACCACTGCTAGAGCACTTTTCTGCTTTCTAATGTGAGCATTTAGTTGTGTTTTGCATAGTGAATAATTTCTTTCCTCATGATTAGAATGTTGAAGTCTTTCCCATCTGGAGGACAAACTTAAAATAGATCAATTTGTGAAGCATCTGGAATTTTTCTGAGAATCCATATTAAGCGCTTTCCAGATGTGGCAACCATGAAGGCTCACTGCTCAGATCTCTCTTCAAGAAAACCTTCTGCAGGGAGCATAGTAGTCTGTGTGTCTACAACTGCTGCACTGCTTCAAGCCCACACACTTCCTAGGCCCTACTCCCTGTTAAATCCTTACCACAACAGATATCATAGCCAGGCCGTATCTGCATGAGGCAGGACTCCTTTAATAGCAACTTTCATGGAGTTTTCATTGATTAGGCTGAGAAGTTCTTACTAACACACAGCTATCAGGAAAATGTGCCATTGTGTAAAGCAGTTTCCTACTGTTTCGGCTCCTACCCCCCATCAATATATCAAATCGATATATTGTGTCTAATTCCAAAACTATATCTGCTTCTCTGAGGATCCAAATTAACACTACCCATGTAAGGAGTGGCAGGAAAAAATACATGATAAGAAGGATATGGGGACTAGCTCACTCACTTCCTAGTTGGAAAGAACTACCCCTTCCTAAATGAAGTATGATGTAAAGATAATCCCTGGTATAATATAACAGCCTAGGTGCTGAATATTTCACCAGAGATGATTAGAGATAATATCTATTTACAGAAGAATACACTTGCTGGACTGAAGATTCCAGCATTTGATATATTTAGTAGATAGGAAGGTAATCCTTATAGAATATTGTTGGCTGACAATTATGAAGTTGGGTACAAATTATTCCTTTGCTGATATAATAGTACAAACATAGCTGACAACACTCAGGATAAAAACCTCTGAGAGGTCCAGAGATATTTTAATGCTTTTTCCATGACTAGTTTTCTGTTACCTTTGGAGCCCTGGATAGAACAAGCCATGGTCCTGAAACATAAAATGAGGATATATGTTTGTATAATCCTAGGATTCCCCAATGGAAGTGGTTCAACTTTTAGGAGGTGGGTCTTCAGGGGTGGAAGTAAGGTTTGTGGGTATGCTCTAGTAGATGATATTGAGACCATAGTTCCTTTCTGTACTTCTTTTTTGCCTCCTGGCTGCTGTGAACAGTTTCCTTCACTATGCTTTCCAACTATGATGTACTGTCTCACTGTAAGCTTAAAAGCAATGGAGCCAATTGACCATGAACTCAAATCTCTAAAATCACTAGCCCAAATAAGTCTTTCCTCCTTTAAATTATTTATTTCAGATATTTTTTCACAGTGACAGAAAAATAAAAGGAAAATTTTTGGTTTTATAATAGAAATAAGAGATCCCAACTTGTTTCAGTTTATATCTAGATGTTCCCCCACAACCACATGTGCTCATACATGGGGTTTTGGGGAGATGATTGTATCATGGGGACTTAATATCATCAGTGGATTAGTCCATTAATGGGTTTACAGCTGACCTTCTGTTAGGAAGCAGGATCTGGTCACAGGAGGAACACCGTTAGAGGCATGGCCTGGGAGAGTTTGTCTCTTTCTGTCTGTCTCTGTAAATCTCTCTCTCTCTCTCTTTCTCTCTCTCTCTCTCTCTCTCTCTCTCTCTCTCTCTCTCTCTTTCATCCTTTCCATTGGCTATGCCATTAAGCTTTTTCTCCTCTGCCAAACTTTGATGCCATGTGCATAGCCTTGGTGTCAGTGGAGTATGAAATTAAGTCTCTAAAAATTGTAAATCAAAATAAACCTTTCTCCCGTTAAATAGTGGGTGTTGTGTAATTTGTCTCAGCATCGAGAAAGTAACTAAGGCATACCTCAAAGGAACTATAGGAATTAGCTAGCCTTCAGGTCAGGCTGCCATAATAAATTACCCTTGACTGGCCTCAACACTCATTTATTGCTCAGAGTATTGCAGGCTGAGAAGTTAAAGATCAAAGAACAAGCGAATCTACTGTCTGGTAAGGGTCTTCAGGTTTTCAGATGGCTGTATTCTTATTGTATTCTCACATGGCCGAGGATAGAGAGAAAATAAACTCTTATATTTCTTAGTCAATAAGACCATTCACGTGGTTTTTTACCTATAACCTAGTTACATCTCAAAATCTTCATTTGCTAAAGCATTTTATTGGAGGCTTCTGAATTAGGGGAAATGGAGATACTTGGTCCATAACTCTAGTATGTACTGGTAAGTTCCAAGAAATTACACTTTGGACTCATTATTTTTTTTTGTGGTACTGGAGATTGAATCCAAGAATGCTCTACCACTGTACAATATCTCCAGGTCATTGTTCTTCAGGCTGAATCTTGCTAAATTGTTTAGACTGAGCTTGGGCATACTATTTTCATACAAGCTTCACAAGTACCTGGTATTAGAAACATAAGCTGCCATACATGGCAAGATGGATTACTGTCAGTGCTTGATCGAGAGTTACAGATAATCATACTAGACAAAGAAGAATTCAATGAGTAGGAGACATCTTTTTTTAAGAACATTATTTTAACACTTGCCTGCACTGAAGTAAATGGAGCAAAGTTTCCACTCTTTAACAACCAGGAGAAAGTAATGGTACAAGCAAATGAAGTGGAAATTTTGAGTTCCCAAGGAAGATGAGAGAGGAAGGAATTAGAAAGGTTTAAGGAAGTGTGCTTGAATAAATGTAAGATGCAATGATAAAACATGCTTCTGAGGATTATATTTCACAGGTACCAGTAACTTAAATGTCACCTCTCTTCTGTAGACTAGGTCTGACAGAGATCGCTACACAAGTTAACTTTTTATATTTAAGAGTTGATATGATCCCCAAGAATCAGAGATCAGGTGGTGGTACTTAACCACAAGAAGCTGAGAGGATCTAATTGCCGTAATTACCAGGAGGTTTGAAGGATCACTCAAAGTGGCTTTCTCCCAGAAAGTTCTAGAGAAAATTAGGAAAGTCTCATACAACCAGAGAAAAAATAAAAGGCAAATAATGCAGTTCTACTTAATACCAACACCCTGAGAATAAAGCAAGAGTATGGAAATAGTAAACTGATAAGAATTTACTTGGGAGACTTTATATTGAGGAACAGAAGATACCTAGACATTTTGTGGATTATTGGTCATGGAGTCTTAACAGGCATCAATAGTGCAAGACCCAAACTGTCATTATGGTCCCCCTGATAAAGTGGGATCATATAAGCTAGATAATAAATAAAGTACTGACTAATGTGTTGATTAAGATGGTTTCACTGAGTCTTCAAAACTTATAATGGCAATTTTCTAATCTTTGTGACAAATATATATCATTTTATTTTGGCTCACAGTTTCAGAGGTTTCATTTCATGTATGGTTGGTTGGCTCCAAAGGAGAAACAGTATGTTGGAAGGGCATGGTGGAGGAAAGCTGCTCAACCTATGGCATCCAGGATAGAGATAAAGAGTTGGGGTGGTGAGTGTCCTTCCAAAGACATGTCCCTTAGTGGCACACCTTTGCCAACCGGAGCTTATCTCATACCAGCACACTCAGCTATGAACCTGCTTGAGTATTTTTGGCACTCAATCTGAGGTGGCACTAAAGAAATAGTAAGAGACAAAGAATAGAAAGTCCTTTAATGTGGGCATGGAAGAGCTGCAAAGCAGTGCAGGAGCTCTCAGCAAGAACAAAGAAGTGAAGCAACTTCTATCAGGTCTGGCTGGGAGAGGATTTGGGGAAGTGGGCAAAATGAAATATTAATAGCTGATTTACAGGAGCATCTTCCTGTGCAAAACAGGAAACAAAAAGATTTAATGGGGATAAGGCATGGAGTGCTTGGGTGGTTGTGGAGTCTTGAGATTGGAGAGTGCTTGACATGCACACACACACAAAGGGAGTGGGAGGTTTATTTTTGGAACTAGAAGGAGAAAAGAGAATTCAACCTTGCAGAGATAAGTTGCATCTCTGGGCTGGGTACGAAGTTGGGTGAATATTATGTTAGAGATAGCTAAGCCCCAGGCTAGCAACATCTGTCAGAACCCATCAGTAGATCAATTCATCCACAAATAAGTATAGTACCCTTGTGATCTACACCTTCTGAAATCACCTTTGAGCATATGAGACTTCCAGGGAATATTTTAGTTCTGAGTCATAAGTCAGTGTTAATCAGATCCCACATATCTGACTTGGTTTGGCATACTTCTATTTGGAATAGCATCCACATCAATTATTTGGATTGTTAAGAAGTGTTATCTTTTAGAGGTGAAATATCCATGAAGGTCTCATGTGTGTAGAAGTGGGGTTTTGGAAGGTGATTGGATCTTAGGGGCACTATGGTCACTAGTGGATGAACCCATTGATGAGTGCATTAGCTGAATGTGTTATTAGGAGGTGGGGCTGGGTTGGAGGAAGTGTAACTGAGAGTTGGTTTGGAAAGATGTATTCTTTCCTCAGGCTCCTCCCTTCTCATTCTTCTTCCTGGCTAGCATTGACTAAGCAGCTTTTCTCACCATGCCCCACCACAGTGAAGTTTCTGCCTTGGTGCCAACTAAATATGGGCTGAACCCATGAGCCAAACTTATAAGCCAAAATAAATTTCTCCTCCCTTAAGTTGTAGGTGTCCCAAATGGAAAAGTGACAAATACAAGCATTCTCAGAGAAGGCAATATCAAGTGAAGGGCATAAATATTCATTATTGAACTCTCTAGGGTAAGATGAGTAGTATGCAGTCATGTGGTCCCTATCACATCTCTGCTTAATTTGGCATTCTGGGATTTGAAGAAACCAGCTGTTCCCATGAGAATGATTATACACTAACATAATCTTAATCAAATAGTAACTTTGTCATAATTGTCATTGTAACAATCAACCAAAACAGATCCAGAAGGCATTAGTAGATAGCTCAGACTGCCATGTCACCCATCATGGTTACTCCCAGTTCACCAATTCATTACACACTCTGACCATATGATGGTCCCCTATGATTAACTGTAAAAGCAGGAAAACAAATCAAGCATATTTTATAGATTGTTCAGCTCATTTTAGTGGTACAAGCCAATAAGTAATAGTGGATGCGTTACAGTTACATACAGCTTTGAAAGATGAAGGAAATTTTAATAAGGTGTAGACCTTGGAGTAGTGCATCTGGTAATCAACATTATTTGGAAAGTGAAGTGACCCTACAAGATAATATGAATAAATTCTTGGGAAGTGGTCACATGTTCTGGATATCTGGTCAGTGATCTAAAACTCAAAATTAAGGAGCTATGTAACTGGAACATTTCAATTTATAAAAGGGATAGAGTACAAAGCGGAAATTTTTTGAAAATAATGCAAATTGTCTACCAGAGACTGTCCATAATGAAAGGGGCATTGAACAATTGAATAGATATTTACAACTTCACAGTTTGATACTACACTGCTTTTTACTGATGGTCACTTGGAGAGTATTATAATAGATGCATATAAAGAATGGCTATTATGGAAGAGGTTGAGGCTATTTCTGGGCTCAATAGACATGAACTCTCATTTATCAAGGCAAATCTAAATACATCTGCCTATTATTTTCAATCTATGAAAAGTGATGACCATTGTAAAAGACAGCATATTATTTCTTAAAACAATGCGCCAGTTGGTAGCTGGTTAAACACACTAGGTTTCCTTAACAAGCTGGTAAGTGACCTTTTCAAAATTGCAAATATAGAGGAAAGGCCTAAATCTTAAAATCAGCAGCAACACTATAAAAAGCTCCTGAGAAAACAACCTAAGAATAAGTAAATATAAAAGATTTATAGCTAGTGATATACTGAAGATAACAAGTGTAACAATAAAACCCAAATCATCCATAGCTCTTGATAAGACTGATTTAACTCTTGTTATAATTTTATCATGAATATACCCAAAAGGCCTCATGCACTCACAGGTGGGGTTTTTGAAAGAGGATTGGACCATCCATGCACTAAGGCTGACATGCTGTTAGCCTGGTTGTGGGAGGCAGGTTGCTAGGCACATGAAGTGAAAGGGCATTTCTTTCTTCCTCTATCCTCCCTTCTCACTCTACTTCCTGTGTGCTATAACGTGAGCAGTCTTCTCCTGCCCAGGCCTTTCCACTGTGCCATGTTTGCCTGGAGCCAGCCAACAGTGCAAGCACTGAGCCTTCTGAAAGTGGAAGTCAAAATAAATCTCTCCTGAAAGTTATGGGTGTCAGATATTGTGTTTGACTTATGAGGAAAGTGATTAAGACACTCTCCAACAATCATGGCCTACTAAAAGAAGAAATTTGTCAATTGGCATTCATTAATTATAGTCAGTTACATTTATCTAGACTTTAATATCTAGACTTTAACAAAACATCATGAAATAAGTAAACCAGCAAGAAAAATAATCTACCTTGAAGATACAAATTAACGGAACTTGGCTGAAATTTTGCCCAGGCTTTAAAACTGTCAAGACATTTTAAATTTATAATAACCAAGTATAAGGATTTAAAGGGTTTAATGAAAAATATAGAGGTAAATGTATAGAAGCAAATACAGACTCGCAAGACATAGAAATTGTAAGAAAAGTGGCAATCCCAGAAACAAAAATACTAACAAGGAAACATAAATGAGATTTGCCTTTGATAAGCTTATTATTAGACTCAAGAATTCATGAATTTGAAGATGGGTTAATAAATATTACCCAACTTTGATATAATAAGAAAAGCAAAAATAGAATATCAAACACAGAATATGAGTCTTCTAGGACGATATCAAAAAGCTTAATATGTGCAATTGGAATCCCAGAGATGTTAAAAAATTAATGAAAAATTTTATAATATAATGAGTTACATCAAAATATATCAAAGAAGCTAAAAGAATTATAGTCATGAACACATACATGCATACACACAGGGAGATCTCTGTCCAGTTGATACTTGAACTTTTAAAAACTAAAAATAAAGAGAAAATGCTAAAGGTATGTAAAGAAAAAATGCTATATTGTTCTGGGGGTGGTGGCACATGCCTGTAATCCAAGCACTTGGGAGGTTGAGCCAGGAGGATTGCTGCAAGTTCAAAGCCAGCCTTTGCTACAAAGTGAGTTCAAGACTACCCTGAACTGCATACCAAAACTCTATCTCAAAAAGACAAAAAAAAATCAAACAATATTGACCTCAAAAAAGAGATATTTCCAAGTATAAAAAGATATCATCCAGACATATAAAGAGAAGTATATCTGGGTGACTACAGGGGTAAACTGTGGTAGCCCTAATACAAACCTTCAGACTTCCCTTGGAAAGAACCTGCTATAGAAGGCACATTTGATTGAGAGTACAGTTGCAGCTCCTTTCAATTTGCTTGGCTGCTTTTATTGTGGTTTCTACAGGGCTGTGACCAGCAGTTATGAGTATGGAAGGCATTTGAAAGGTTGGCCTTTTCTGTGCACCAAGAGAATTTTCCATGAATAATTTCACATTGATTTAATTGATAATGCCATGTAAATGTATTTTGTGCTTGAAAGTCTTCATACACAATGCTTATCCTCTGCTTTTATCTTTTTACCAGTGTCAAAACTGCATTGCTGTTGAAGGAGTCTCCTCATGTGCTCTTGTTCCTAACTTCCCTTTCCCATGACTATATTCCACAATAAATCTCTCACATACCTAATCCCATTTTGAAGTCTGACTTTTGCAGATCTCCAGGGAATATATCACACTCTAAATGATCTGGAAGTTTGTATTTGTGATGGTAAATTTTATGTGTTTACTTCCTGGACTAAAGGATATTCAGATAACTTGGAAAACATTATTTTTGAGTGTCTATAAAGACATTTCTGGAAGAGGTTGGCATTTATTTTTTTAAATTTTATTTAAAGAGAAAAAAAAGCAAAACAGAAAAAGGGGTAGAAACAATACAGAATTTCAGAAAAAAAGCAGTAAGAAATCACTAGTTGATAAATTAAATATTGTCTTCTTAGACCTAGTTGTTAAAGTTACAAAATTAAAGCATATAAAGTGGACATTCAAACAGTGAGACTGCAAAGAAGTTCAATGATCCAGTAACAACTTAGCAACATGGTTTTCAATCCTACACACTTAAATATACATGCAGCCATACCCTCTAGAGCACTTTCTTTTCTTCTTTTTACATTTTAAGTCCATTATCTGCTTAGTTATATCCTGTTTCAGGTTGCTCAGTACCTTAATGACTTGTTTTATTGTTGTTACCTACTTTTAATCACCTTATATAATTCTGTTGCCTTGTTTTTGAGTTTCTCCTCATCCATGATCCATGGATCAGCTTTGGTGGAGTTGGGAGATTTTTGGAGGTATTTTGTTACTTTCTTATCTACTTTTTTTTTGAGGGTAGCAAAATACAGCAGAACAAGACAGAACAAACCCATGTGACAGCACTGCAATAAAACTACCACAGAACCTCAGAGCAGGTCACCAGGACACGAGCAATGGGCTCAATAGTACAGCCCATTTTATTCACATTAGCTGTTCTTTTAATCAAATAGAGGAAAATGGAAGGAAATATTGAACTTTTAAAAACAGAATATTGAATAAAGCAGTACCATTAATCAAAACTGAGCAAAACAGTGATAAAAATATTTGCCTTCAAAGAGATTGTAGAAGGAAATCCCCCTTACTTGCCACACTGTATACATTCATCCTCCAAAAAGATACTCAGACCACCGGTGCCTACTTGCTAACCGGGGGGTGGGGGGAGGGTGGGATCAATGTCTGATTTTTAACCTGTGCACTGGCAGGACCCTAGCTGCTTACCAGGCCGGCCAGCAGGCCGCCTTATGTCCCAGCCCCAAAGTTCCAACATGATGCAGAGCTTAGGAGTCGCTGATAGTTCTCGCCCCGGTGTGCCAATGGTTTGCCAGGCCACCAGCTGCTCAACAGGGCAGTGAGTAGTCCACCTGTCCTCCAGTGCCCTAAGTGCCAACATGATGCAGAGTTCAGGTATCGCTGATAGTTCCTGCCCCAGTGCACCGGCGACTTGCTAGGCACCCAGCTGCTTACCAGGGTGGCCAGTAGGCTGCCTGTTCTCCCAGTGCCCAAAGTTCCAATGTGATGCAGAGCTTAGGAGTCACTGATAGTTCTCTCCCTGGTGTGCCAGTGGTTTGCCAGGCCACCAGCTGCTTACCAGGGTGGCAAGTAGGCCACCTGTTCTCCAGCACCCAAAGCTCCAACATGATGCCTTGGAATTTAAATTGATATAATGGGTAAGAAATATCAAATCCCTGTGCCTAGCACGCACTAACCTGGTGAAGGCCCCTGAAGTTTGGCTTGCCCAGTGGGGAGGGGCCAGCATACTCAGCACCTGCTTACACCTCAGTGACAAGAGAAGGCAGGAGAAGTTGGAGGTCCCTTACCAGTGTGCTTCAGAGGAAATGTGGCTGACAGGGAAGGGGGCTGGGACCTCCACTGTACACCTGTGAGGAGGAAGCCGGGACCATGACAGGAGGAGAGGCAAGAGGATGCCCCCAGCCCAAAACCCTGATAGCACTGATTCAGGAGAGGGAAAAACAAGGGAGACTGAGTGCGGCAAAAATGCAACATCAGACATGACTTCAATAGACATTAAGAGACATCTTCGGGACTTTGTAGACAAGCTCAAAAGTGAAATATTAAATCAGGTAAAGCACGTTATGAGTAGAGCAATAAAAGAAATGTTAAGCATCTCTCAGGAAGACATAGACAGAAGAAGGGAGGAACACCAAAAAAAGGAGAGAAACTTTCAATAAAGAATATAAGGAAAATATAGAATACATGAAGCAGCTTCAAAGAGATTACCTGGAAATTAAAAACTCCATTGAAAGCTTGCAAAACTCCTTAAAAGAAACTAAGGATAGACTATCAATACTTGAAGACAAGTTTGTAATGTATAATCATGAAAGAAAAGATCTCTTAAAATAACAAAGAAACAGGCAGTAATAATACAGGTGCAAGAAGATGACAAAAGAATCTATAAATTAAGAATAAGAAATGTGAACAAATAAGCAGGAATACAAACAGGTGAATTACAAAGGATATTCACAGAAATAGAAAGGAAAATTTCCCAAGCATGGGAAAAGAAAATGACATTCATTTATGTGAGGCATACAGGTCTCCAGCCACCTACAACCAAAACAAATCTACACACAGACATATAATAACCAAGATACCAGAAATTCAATATAAAAACAAAATATTAAATGCCATCAGAAAAAAGAACCCAATCACCTATCAAGATCATGGGAGACTTCTCGACACAGACCATCAGATCAAGAAGAGCTTGGAGCAAAGTAGTCCAAGCCCTGAAAGAAAATAACCTCCAGCCCAGATTGATGCACCCTGCAAAACTGTCACTAGAAATCAATGGAGAAACAAGATGCTTCATGACAAAGAGGAACTGGGGGAATTTGTGACCACCAATCCAATCCTACAGAAAATACTGAGAGATATTCTAGAGAGAGAAAAAAAATACCAGGATTTTAGGAACAGTGGCAGAAAGGCCTCAATGAGTGGGTCAGGCTGTAGAATGAAACAGAAAAGTAGGCAAACAAAGGCAGAAAAATCGCATAGCAGAAATGAGGCAGAGAAGGATGGCTATAATCTGTAATATAGATGGCCTTGATACACTATATTGTTAATAGTGTACCAGGATTTGAAACCCACATTACTCACACCACTCTACTTAGATGTATTGTATTCTGTTCCAGTCATTCTACCTGTACTCGATTTGAGGGCACAGACAGTTATCCTGAAAGTAACAGGATGTAGTATGGTAATCATCCTTAATTTCCTATTAATTTAATCAAAAGCTCTGTATAACATACACTGTTTTACCATGACTGATCATAATCATATCTGATTTCTTAGATTGCTGTTTTGTATTGATAGATTTTATTCAAAGCTGTTATGATTAATAGTATGAAGTCTGAGAGCATGGGCAACTGCATTGAAGATGACAAGATTAACTAGAATATGTACTCTAGTTTGATTATTACCTGCCTTTAAGTTTTATACTGTCTACAATGTTTTATTTTACTAATATTGCTATGTACTGCTATATTCAATCATACTGCTATATTCACTTATGCCTGATGATATGGACAATTCTATTGAAGATAAGAAACAACACAGTAATCATTGTAGATCACCTTGTACTGTGGTTTTATACGACTTTTTTGGTTTCATGTTTTTATAAGAATTTATTTTGTTTTGTCTTGCTATGTTTTGTTTTTCCCTCTAATACAGAAAGGATAGAAATACATGTAGAGACTCATGCATGTGTACCCATTTACCGTCTCACTGTTTGAATATTTACTTTGTATGTTTTAATTTTGTAACTTGAACAACTATTTCTAAGAGGACAATATGTAATTTATCAACTAGTGATTTGTTACCGTTTATCTTTCCTTTTTTTCTTTTTTTTGAAAATCTGTATTATCGCTAATAAAAAATAAAGAAAAAGAAGCACGAATATGAAGGACTTATTTCCTGGTGTTACATTATAATGCTACTCATAGACTTGAATACATTTTGCTATAAAGGGTGCTGATTGGTTCATTCATCCTTCCATTTTTCAGATTCTTTGAAACAATACAGAGTAGTTTAAATACTTTCAATTATTTTATGATGAGACTATGAGAGTAGTTAGATGAATATACAATAAAATCATAATATATATGCATGTATATGTATATATGTTTGTGTGTGTGTGTAGTGTGGAGGTAAAATTATGTATTGTGAGCACAATTATGGATACAAATGAACCAAAATAATATATAGTAAGGTCAAAACTAAACTGTCTAAAACCCTCTACACTAAGAAGTTATAGAGATACTGCTGCTAAGTTTGAAACTAGGTCCATTCTTGTGGTTGCTATGGTCATCTCTCATCTTGTCCATCCCTTGCAGTCTTTATTTCATAAGAATCTCATTCTGATACCATACAAATTGATATGAGTGTCTCCTTATACTGCCATATATCCATCCTGGTGATAGGTAATTCATAGTCATTATGTCTGTATCAATTTGAGGGTCATATATAGATCATATGTACAAACTTTCTCATATTCATTTGTATTTGTAATGTTTGGTTTTCTCCAGTATACCCTCTTAAAATTCCAACTCTCAAATTGAAGTGCTCTCTGATATTCACTATCTAAATTATTGCTGTTTAAGTGAGACAGTTTCATTCATACCTCAATTATTTTGACAAAGAAAATTCTCAGCAGTTTTTTTGTAAAAGTAAAAATATCATCTATTGCAAAGAAATTATGGAAATGTAGATCTTCCATTTTTCCCTTTACACTATACTGACTACAAACAGTTAGTGGTTTCCACGTTAGCTCCTACCATGTGTAGGTTATGTATGCTTAACATATACAGAATTATGAACAGAAACAGTTACACCACAGATTTTCTTGCTTGGTCTCTAAAAGCACCCCATTTCCCTATTTCCCTCAGTCACCTTATAGGTGCCCTCTAAATAATGAGGATATTTTTCATTTTTCATTTGTTGTAGAAAAATCAAGGTAGAAATATAAAGGAGGTAAATACTCTCAATAATTTGCTCTATGACAGTTTTTCAAATAAAATTTATGTCTTTTAACCAATTTAAGGTAGCCTTTGGAAAATTTCATGGAATATGAAAAGGCTTACAAAGTACCAGTCTCTGCTGACATACAATAGATGGTCAGGAAATTCTGAACAATTATTAAATCAAACAGTGAATAACTCCTTATATTTTCTCCTCATTTTTTCCAAGATATTTCATTTCCCTGTACTGGATTCTGATACCTGTCACGAACTCTAGGTATATAAGTATGAGAATTAAATTGAATTGGGAGACACCAAATTGGTGTGAATCATAGTGATCTCATACTTCATAACCCCATTTTCATAACATTCTCTATTAATGGACTTATGCACACTAAAAATCACAAGTGGTTTCTAAGGGTTAGAGTTGCTGAGGGTCAAGGGAGTAGTTGTAATTATGAAAGAGCAGCATGAGGGAAAATATTCTGGGATGATAAATGATTTCATAGTTCTGCATCGTCATTGTTGTTGTGGATATCCCATGAATATACATGTATACTGAAATAAAGAGCTGATGTATTTACACTTTGCATAAATATTAATGTCTTCGCTATTATCATTGGTTGTAAGGTGTCGACTTGAGTAAGACCTACTGAATACATTAGTAAAGTACTGGTGTCTCTGTGGATGATTGATATGTAGGACAACAATCTAAGAGGTGAAGACCCACCCTAGATGTGGGTCAATAAGTTTGTAGCCTGGAGAGAATAAACAGGGAAAGAAGAAGGAAGTACTTCTGTTTTGGGAGAGAGTGTTTCCATTTTGGAAAAGCTCCAATATTCATTGCTTCCATTGGGCATTGGTCTCCGTTTTTTTCAGACTTCCAATGCAAACTCAAACAGTGACGCTACTGTGAGCTTCTGGACCTGTAACCTTTGACTGGTACTGAATCCTCTAGCTCTCTAGTGCACAGATGACCTTTGTGGATTCTGTCACCTCTGATTCTGCAGATGCCTCCTGTGGACTATTTCAACTCTGACTTTCTAAGCATATCTAATAAATTCTTTTGCATAAGCATACACATATTTTATCTTTATTCTGTTCCTCTAGAGAAACTTAACTAATGTGCTGGTTGGGATCTTCAACTGTAAATACACAAGATAGAATCATTGGAGAAAACTAGATGAAGGTTATACAGGCCCTCTCTGGGCTATTGTATTATTTTTGCAATTTCCTATGAAAGCTCCACAATTTCCAAATAAAACAGTTTAAATATCCCTTGTAATCAATATTGACTCCACCATTGCCTTCTCCATAACTCTTTATCACCAAATCTCATACACATTATTATTTATATATATTTTTCACCTCTCCCAATGCTGGTCTCTTAGTACATGCTACCTTTTTAGTACATAATGTCATTCCTCAATGATTACCATGACTATCAATTTGGGCTCTTTCAAGCTTCAGTTTAAGTCCCTTCCCAAGCCACTTTCCATTTCCTTTCCTTAAAGTTGTATTCAAAAATAACATCATAGTAGCTTCACTTTCTCATGAGCCCTTTAAGATTTTTCACTGACCACAGATTAAAATGCCAGTGCCATAATATGGCATTGATGGTGCTTTACAGCTTCCTTTGAATCTGATTTCACACTGCATAGTACCACGCAGGGGTCCTTTGTTGCTACCACACTGAGCTAATCAGCCTTTCATAATCACAGCCTGTGTACAGGGTGTCTGCTCTATCTAAACTGCCTGCAGTTTTTAAAAACTTATGTATACTGTGCCTTATTTCACTAAGAATTTTTACTAATATAAAGAGCATTTATTATAAAATATTAAAATACTGTAGTTGAAACAGAAACTTTGATTGAATAATATTAATGGTAATATTAATACATAAAGTGAGTTGGCTTCAGAACTCTCTTGTAATAATAGATAACCTACACATTTTATGCCTTTTTCTTTACTCTAACTTGATGTAGTAAGTTGTACTTGATTATGTAAGTTGTAAAGAAATTTTATAAAAATTTTAGTATAATTATATGTAAGTAGAAAAGCTAAGAGAGATGATTACCTAGTGAAATCAGAATTTGTTTCTGGTCATAGGCGGTTAGATTCAGTTTGCAAAGTTTGGGGATAGATAGAGACTTTGAACTCAATGTGCCTGGTATATATAATGGCTCAGAGTGATGAATGCTTTGGACATGTATCGGAATAGGTCATATTTCAGTGCTACTTAATGGTAGTATACAAATAAGATGAGTGATTGAGATGGTTGGTGTTAAAATAATAAAGAAATTCATTCCTGGTTGGTACCCTAAAATATAACAGAAAGGAAGTTTTGTATCTATTTATACAATTATGCTTTATCAGCATGATAACAATTCAACACTCTGTTGTATTATATTCTAATTAAATTCGTGTTTTCTCTCCTCACAAACCTGAGATCTGCAAAGGCAATGAAAATTTCTTGGTATTTTTTTGTATACTCACCTCTTAAAAACTATTGATTATGGTACCATCAGTGCTTGTTGATTTGCTGAAGCAGAGAGCACTCTGGTCAGATGAAAGAGTTCTATGATTTTCTTCTTCTTCATAACATTTGATCTGCTTTTTCTGAGTCAGGAATGCCATCTGCCTGTGCTTATAATGGTACAGTAGTAACACGGTAAGCATTTTTGTCCATGCTACAGATTTACAGTTCTGCTGTGTCACAAAGAAACAAGATCCTCTGAATTGCTATGGCCAAGAAAGATTTCTTGCTGCAAAGCTTGTTTTTGAAACTATTTTTACAGATGACTCTGAATATGAAATTAAATATTTATAACAATTCATTGTATTGCAGCACTAAAAGTGTCTATAGATACCATATAGTCCAAACAACCAATATTTTAGACTCTGAAACTGAGTCCAAATGAGACAAAGTAAAACAGCCAAACAGAAAAATAAAAGCAACTTCATCTGAGTTCACATAGAAATTCTTAGTTAAGATTCAACCAAGGGTCTTGTAACACTCTTTCCATTGATTTTTTTACCTTCAAATTACAATGTATTTTGTTTCCTTCACTTTTCTGAAAGCAACCATTGTCATTGAAGCTGTCATACTACCAATACTCCAGTGAATCAAAGTTTTGAAAAAATATTTTTAATTGGATGACTGATACTCAATACTCGATTTTGCAATCTTTATTATTTATTTTATGAAAACAAATTGAAAATATCTATAAATATGGATTCATATCACTAAGAAAAACATATAATACTTGTACATTACGACTCACATATTATGTGAGAACTTAAAAGAACATTTTTATATTGATATTTTCCCTAGCAAATAAGTGGAAAATATCAACTTATATATTTTTAAATTTACATTTCCATTTAAAATGTTTCAATATATGGAAGATGATTGCCTGTATGCAAGGGGAAAACACTGATTTAAAACTTGAAAGGAGTGTTCATAAACACGTTTTACAAGGGCTAAAGCAGATACAGAAAGTGTTGAAGAATGTAATAAGTCCCGTGGAACAGTACCTTAGACTTTGGAGGCTTGGGTTTGTGTAGAACTTACTGTTTCAGTAAGCGTTTTTAAGTAGTGATTCCATATATGAACAATGCTAGTGTCTTTTAATATAATGATATGTATACAGAAGTGGTTTCAAAAAGATGAAAGTTAAAGTTTGATACAAAGAACTTGTTATTCAAACAAGTGAATGTCTTATTCTACTAATGTTGCTGTAACAAAATACTTCAAACTAGGTAATTTATAAACAAAACTTATTACTCACAGTTCTAGAATGTGCAAATTCCAAGGTTTGGTGTCTAGATTTGATGTCTAGAAGATTTGACGGACAGCACTTTCAATGTCCTCATATTTTGGAAAAGGCACTCTAAGTGTCTTTTATAATAACAATAAATCTCATTCATAAAAACGGTGTTTCAAAAGACCTGATTTCTTAACTAGTAACACATTAAATATTGAATTTTAACTTATGAATTATAGAAGGGCACATACATTCAAATCATAGCATCAGGTAACAAAATATTCTTGTTCATTCTATAAAGCATCATTCATATTTGTTCTCTGCTCTGCAGTTCTACAAGGACCATCCTTGTGGACAACTGTATCAATTTACTATGGAATAAAGTGCTTTTTATTCTCCAGATGCACTTTATATGTTTCAGGATGGAACATTATTTGATTAGCATCTTCATATGTGTTTGTACCTCACCATCATAAATTGGAGTGTGAAGTCCTCATCCTTGATCATATCACCCTGAGAGAGTGCATCCAGATTATCTGGTTGTACTTACAGCTGGATGCTTTCTTTGCTATTGAATGACCTCAGCAAGGTGAGTATGTCCATGCCCACTTTGGAGTTGTATAAAGCAAGAAGGATGCAGATGGGTTCCTGTATATGGTGTACACCTCACAGGAAACATTCAAAATGGAGTTGTTGCTTAGGTACCTATATGATTAGAATGGTACCCCCAATGTTTTCCAAGTCATTACTAAGGAGCAAAAGGGATGCTGTCGATGGAGACTAATCAGCTCATCTATCTAGTCACAGGTTGTCTGACCCGTCATGTTCCCACCTAGAAGTTTTAGGAATTTGTTTTCGTATTTCATGAAGAAAAACTGAGTTCCACCGAGTGAACTCAATTGGAATGGTCTATTATCTAACCTTAACTACCTTGTTTTCAAAGTTTAGATGTTTATAAATAAAATGTTTTACATTTTATGTTACCAAAAAAACAAGAATTCTAGGGCCTCCTTGAAATCTTCCCTTGGTTTGAGCCTGGCACCTGTACAGTTAGCCCTAGGCTCATCATAAATTGGAGAGTCCTCAAAGATTGTGAGGGAAAAATCCATTTTACCTTACAATTCCCTTTGCACAGTAAATTCTTTGCTATTGATCTATGGAATGTGATATCACAGAAGGGGAAATATTCTTTGGCTAAAGATTGGAAGGTGACAATTTTAAACTGGCTCATGGGGGTTGTCTCATGTTATTAAATAGTAGTTTGTTGACCCTGAGGGAAATAAGTGAGGGAGAAAGTTTAAAGTTTATATTATAGCACTGGCATCAAGAGAAAATGTTGGCCTTTAGTATTTTGAGGCTTTTTTCCCTCATAAATTTTGAGGAACAAACAGGAAATTTGGTAGCTTTTCCTGATTTGGAGCATCTCTGTCAATTACTTGCATTATAGTCTTTTGTTTTCTTTATTAACACAAAATTTATTTTGGTGTCTTTCATTTTAGTATTGCATGATTTTGTGCCTCCCTTTTCTGTTTTGGTGCTGGGGATTAAATCCAAGATTGAACATAGGACTTTCACACTGAGCTACATCTTCATCTTTTATAATATTTCTTAAATTTTATGACAGGTTCTTGCTAACCCAATAAATTGCTCATACCAGGCTTGAGTTTGTGGTCCAGAAAGTTGGCATTACAGCGATGTGGCAGCCCACTCAACTACAAATATCTTTTTAAAGAGTCTTCTTTTTGGTTTGTAATAACTAAGTAGGAACACACTATTTTCATGTAATGTCATCTATTTATTTTGATTCTTACAATGTCTCTATTATGAAGTTCCTTGAAAATGTTTAGACATGTTTGAGTTCTGTAAATCAAACTCTGCCCCAATTTTGGTTTTGCTTGCTTTTAAATCCCATTCTAACCTCTGGTTTAAGGCTTTCACAAAACATTAGGTGAAAAATGAGGACATGTATGCCTTAGAGCTTATTCTGAATATGTAAAGATGTGAAAATTCCTATTTTTGAAGTTTCCAATGTATTCATTTATCCTTTGCTTATAGAATTGAATCAAACAATCTATTTCCATGATAAGGATGTACGGGTAGGCTGCTAAAGATCTTATGTAACACTGAAAGTTTTTTTTTTTAATTTTCTTGTTGTCTGTGAAGCCTGAGGAATCTGTTTAAGCATCCTTGAGAGTCTTATCATTCTTGTATTTCAGTTTTCTATCTGAGGTCCCAATCAACATATAAATGAAATTGATATAGATTTCAGAGCACTGAACTATATGTGTCCAGAAAAATTTCATATTCTCCAATACTGTTCCTATAAGTTCCCTCTGTCTTGTGTAGGACAGGCTTTGGCAATGGCTTACAACTTAAAAGAAGGAAAGGCCAGGGCATAATACCAGTCAAAAGGGGCTCCCCTATTCTAACAGGGACTTTATTTTAGGGGAAATTGAGCCCTGGGGGATTTCCTCACTGGCTCAGAAGAAAGAATAAATCAAAAGGAGACATACAGATACAGAAAGTGGAGGATGGCAAAGAAGAGTGGGATGAAAATTAATGTTTTGATTTGTGAGAAGGAAGATCTAAGGAGATCAATGATTTTCTATAGTTTACTTTTGCACTGGATGAAGGGTTTCTTAAAGATGCAATTTTAAAATCAGAATATTTCCTTTAGATGCACCTTCATATCAATTTAAAAGGCGTATCACTGAGGGAGAATTTTTCCTTTTTTCGCTAATTCATTTTTTTAAACAAGCATTTTCTTTTTGCATAGCAAGCCATCACTCCAATAAACCACATTAACTTTCAATTATCCTTGGTTGAATTATTCTACCTAGAAAACAAATGACACAAATGTGTTTTATAGACAACATGCATGTAAGAATTAGCAATAAGCCTGGAGAAAGTATGAAATCAGATTTTCAGTGATGCAAACTGAATTTGACAGTAATTGGTATGACATATTGCTGTGTATTTCATGTCTCAGGTTCCTTTGACTAATGTGTGAATAATCTTCAACTTCAATAAGGAATTCTCAGTGTCCACCAAACCTATGTTTAATAAGGAGAGCTCTGTGGGTATCAGACAGTAAGTGAGACATGTTGGGTAAGACGTCTCATAAGGTTCTTCTGAGTAGAGGTGAAGTTTCCCCAAAGTTTCTCTTCTGAGAAGAAAACTTCTGAGTGTCTCATATTCAAGGGCTCATTTGAGAAATACATTATCCTGATATAGACCTTTTCTTTTCTCTATTCTATATGTGATGTGATGAAGATATACAGGGAATGTTTAAAAATTAATACAGTGAAAAATGCATTACCATTAATGGCATCAAAATACTCCTACTCACTTCCAAACTGTCTCATCATTGTAAAGCGTAATAGAGAATCCAGTAGATGCAGCTGCCTACTGCCATCTATTGAAAAGATGGACTCCAGAGAGGATTATGGTGAGTCCTCACCCACCTCATTCACCAAGTCTGGCACTGAGTTACGTCCAGTGCTACCCCAAAGTTAAGATGACCACAAAATGTAAACACATTGAATCAGTTAAGGGCATTGAGGCAGCCACTCAAAAGAGAGGACTGGCAGAAGAGCTTCAGAGTGTGACAAAAACAGTAGGATAAATGTGTTTGAAGTGGTATTTTGACAGGGATTAATGGCAATGTGGATTTTATTGCAGTAAAACATTTTAAACAATCACATTTTTATCACACTGCTTATTTCCTTCTAAATATATATAAAATAATGGCAAAACATACAGAAAATGTAGTGTTTTCAGTAAATAAAATATTAAACTGAGGATAAAAATTTTCCCCCCTTTTTCTGGTGTCAGGGATCGAACTCATGACCTAGTTCTCACTTGGCAGGTGCTTATGCCACTGAGCTAAATCCCCAGCCCAAAATTTCTTAAAATTTGTTCACATTTCAGAATAATTTCTAAACTTGACTCCTCATACTTAGGAAACAACGTGAAGTCAACATTTGAAGAATTCAGTAAAAAGAGAAAAAAGCATTTAAATATCTTTAACCTAATGCAAGACTTACTTGAGACTGTCAAAGTGATTCCCAGGTGAGAGGTTCATGGAGCCTTAGTCCAGGAAGCCTTAGTAGAGCTGCAGCATTACTACATGATGACTCAGAAGGTAACACTAAAATATCCTGTTGATAAATCAAAACCAACTTTATTCTTACTGAGAGAAGTTCATTACCTTAACAGTTGGTTATATTGTTGAGTTAGAGGATTAAGGTTAGGATACTTATAAGGCATTCCAGTCTTATTTTTTTTTAATTTTATTTAAAGAGGGGAGAAGCAAAACAGAAAAAAAGGGTAGAAAAAATACAGAATTTCAAAAAAAATAAACAGTAAGAAATCACTATTTGATACATTACGTATTGTCTTCTTGGATATAGTTGTTCCAGTTACAAAATTAGAGCATACAAAGTGGACATTCAAACAGTGAGGCTGCAAACAGTTCTGTTCACCAATCCAACAAAAACTTAGTAACGTGGTTATCAACCCTACACACTTAAGTATACATACAGTTATCTCTTTTAGAGCACTTTCTTTTCCTCCTCTTGCTTTTTTTTAAATTGTTTTATTTAAGGAAAAAATTTTGAAATGGAAAGAGGGTAGAGACAATACAAAATCTCAGAAACAAAACAAAACAAAACAAAAAACAAAAACAGTAACCAGTAAAAATCACTAGTTGATAATTATTTACTTTCCTCTTAAATGCAGTTGTTCAAGTTACAAAAGTAAAGTCTATAAAGTGGACATCCAAACAGTGAGACTGCAGTCAGTTTTGCTCATCCATCCAACTAAAACATTTTAGCAACATGGTTATTAATTCCACACACTCAAACATACATGCAGTTATATCCTTTAGAATATTCTCTTTTCCTTTTTCTCCTTTACAATAAATAACTATAATCCATTCTCGTAAACTACTTAGAAATTCTACACATGTATAAGTCTCTACACATACACCTAGCCTTTCTGTATTAGAGGGAGAAACAAATCCAAACAAGTCAGCAATACAAATTCCTAGAGAAACATGAAATGAAAAGAACATACAAAAACACATTAGGTGATCTATGGTAGTCATTATGATGTCTCTAGTTATTTTCAATAAAATTGCCTATATCATCAAATATAATATAAACTTAGCATTGCTTTACATTATTAATAAAATCTAAGCATTGGAGACATTATAGGAATTCAAAGGCAGATAACAATCAAACCACAATGGGTATCATATTGAAACCTGTCATCTTCAGAGTAGTTGCCCCTACTCTCAGACTCAACAGTCTCAAGCATACCAGATTCAAATAAAATAAGTCAAGATAAAACAGTGATATAACCAATGTTCTCTGTTTTATCTCTGCTATACTATTTTTCTGTTGTTATTTGTCTATTTTCTCCTTCATTTCACTGTCTGCCTCTTTCTCTGAAGCCTTTCTGCCATTATTCCTGGAACCCTGGTGATTTTCTTCTCTCTCTCTAGAACGTCCTTCAGTATTCTTTGCAGGGTTGGATTGGTGGTCACAAACTCCCCCAGTTCCTCTTTATCGTGAAAATATCTTGCCTCTCCATTAAGTTTGAGAGACAGTTTTGCAGGGTACATCATTCTGGGTTGGAGGTTATTTTCTTTCAGGGCTTGGAAGATTTTGCTCCAAGCTCTTCTTGATTTGATGGTTTGCATTGAGAAGTCCACTGTGATTTTGATGAGTTTTCCTTTATAGGTAATATGTTTCCTTTCTCTGACCAATTTAATATTCTGTTCTTGTGATGGATTTCTGGGATCCTGATTATTATATGTCTGGGTGTAGATCTGTTTGGGTTGTAGCTGGTTGGAGTTCTATATGCCTTATTAATCTGAACTTCACTTCCGTTACCTATGTTGGGAAGTTTTCCTTAATTATTTCTGTGAATAGACTTTTTATTTCATTTGTATTTGTTGCTGCATCTTCATCCACATATTTTATTCTTAAGTTATAATTCCTCTTGTCATCTTCTAGCCTTTGTATCATTGCTTCCTGGTTCCTTGTTATATTTACGAGATCCTTCCTTTCATGATCATACTTTGCAAATCTATCTTCAAGTTTTGAAACTTTGTCTTTAGTTTCTGTTAAAAGGTTTTGCCAGGTTTCAATGGAGTTTTTAATTTCCTGATATTCTCTTTGGATCTGTTTCATATATTCTAGGTTTTGTTTATATTCTTCATCAAAGGCTTCTCTCCTTTATCTGGGTTCCTCTATTCTTTCATTTGTGTCTACCTGAGGATTACCCAGGACTTCTTTTATTAGTCTTCTTATGTCTTGCTTCACCTGAGTTAGAATTTCAGATTTAAATTCGACGATGAGGTCACAGATGTATTTCTTTATTTCCGATGAGGCTGTCTCTGACATTGCAGGTTTGCTGCTCTCAACCTCCTCTGTATTTACCTCTGTTGAACTCACTTTCCCTGGTTCCACAGTTGGGGACCTTTTTCTCTTTCTCTGTCTTGTCATGTTTTCGGCCCTCTTCAGATGGGTGGGTGGAGGAGGTCTCTGGGCCTTTCGTTTTGCTTACAGTTTTTCTGCAGTGCACTTGCTAGGGAAGTACTGCCCCTCAGTCTGCCCTGGATCTGTGAGTTGCAGGCTGAGAGCTGGCTCCTCCCCCTATGCCAGTCCACCAGTTTATGTTTCAACAGGTTTGTGTGTTCCCTGGGGATGCCACTGGCCCAGGAAAGCCTCGTCCCTGGCTATTGGGTTTCAACTAGGGCATGGCCCAGCCCCAGCAAATCCCACCAATTTGCTTTGGACTAGGAGTCATCAGCAGAAGCTGCCTAGGGCCCCGATTCAAGCCGGCCCTGCCCAACTCCAAAATGTTGTCCAGCCAGTCCTCCTGGTTTGGGGATTACAGTTCTTGTCACTCACCAAAGTTCAAGCAGCTGGACTGGCTGTTTCCACTCCGCATCTCAGGGCCTCCCCCAGCCAAGGGTCTGGAGCTCACCAACTCCTGCAGGAAGGGCAGCAATCTCAGCTCAATTGTGAGTCACCTGACTTTAAGACATGCCAGTAGAGCGATCAGGGCTTGCCCAGCTCCAGCCCTCTGTCCATGCTTCTTTTTCTTGTTTCTTTTTTTTCTTTTTCTTTTTCCTCAGTTTCTTCCTACGTCATGAGAATTCCTCTCCTTTTATCTAGCTTTCTCCATGTTGCCAGATTCCAGCATCTGAGTTTTTTTTTTCCTCAGAGAAGCTCTCCTATCGTGCCGCCACTCAGTCAGCCATCTTGTAATCCTGCCCATTCCAGTCTTATTTATGTGGGGATCTTTAATGTAGGGACTTTACAAGGTTTGGTAATGATCATGATATGAAATTGAAGATTAATGGACATAACAATTTAATACAAATTAATTCTACAAGTAATAATTAAAAGCAAAACAATTATAATATGGGTAAATGATTTGAATGGATATTTTCTAAAGAAGTTATACAAATGACCAATACATACCAATAAAGATGCTCTACATTATTGGTCATTAATTCAGTGTAAATCAAAATCATAATGAGATTTTGCTTCATGGCTATTATGAGTGCTATAACCAAATGACAGTTAATAAGTTAGGATGTGAAGAAACAGGGATCCTCATTTCCTTCCAATGAGGATGTAAAATGATGCAACTGTTTTGAAAGAAGTTAGTTGGTTCTTGAAAAGATTAAACATGAAATTCCCACATAAGCCAGAATTTTCACTGTTAGGTATTTTCCCAAAGAGAAATGAAAATTAATGTCTGCAAAATTTTGTACACATATATGTTTGGCAAATTTATACACAGTAGAGATGTAGGAACATCAGAAATGTCCATGGATTTTTTAAATAAACAAATTAAAATATGTTGTATCCATACAGTGTAATATTATGTATCCATAAAAATAATGATGCTATACTATTGATGTACTTTTAAAATGTTATGCAAAGCAAAAGAGCCAAAAATCATAGATTGCATGATATATTTTGTATAAAATTTTCCAAACTATGCAAATGTATAGAGGCAGAAAGTGCATTAATTTTTGCCTGGGATTGTGTGCTCTATGGGGTAAATGGTCAGTGCCTGCTAATGGATCTGGGGTTTCTGTTAAAAGTGATGAAAATGTTTTAAAATTGACTATGGTGTTGGTTGTATCAATACATGAATACACTAAAAAACACTGAGTCGTAAAGTTTAAATTGTGTTGCATTAATACTATTACACATAGATCATCAAGTTTGTGCTGGGCTAGGCAGAAAATGCCCCTACTCCAATCATATGCATGCCCTGATTTCCAGAACCTGTGGCTATTCTGCTGACATGGCAAAAAATAAATTGTAGATGTTATCAAGGTAAAGGTTTTAGGTAGGGAGAATTTTGGGATTATCATTGTGTGAGCAATGTAATTATAAGTGTCTCTGAAGATGGAAGAGGGAGACAGATCATCCAGAAACAGTTATGAAGATGGTACTATGCTAGCATTGAAGATGGAACTAGGGACCATGAGTGAAGCAATTAAAGCGACCTCAGAAAGCTACAATGGGCAAAGAAACAGAGTATGTCCTAGGCCTACAGAAAGAACATCTGGCCATAGTACAGATTTGTTTCATTTTATACCAGTGTGTGGTAGTTGTTTCGCATTGTCAAAAGGAAATGTACATACATAACATGTGCCAGTTGTGTGCTGTGTTCTGATAATATTAGTTGGGCAATTTGCCTTAACATGCATGTTGCTTCAATGGCACTCACAATTTAGTAGTGGCCAGAAATAATTTTAGAACTGCTAAACATTGTCACTCTTCTCAAGCACAGTGCTTTGGTTTAGAATAGTTATTAGGATATTTTAGGGCTCAGAAGCCTTCTACATTTTAAACAATGTGGAAAATCTCAAATGTTTTTAATTTTTGCAGTATTATGATCTTGATGCTTACTGTATTAAGGTATTTGTTCAACTGAGAAGATATTTTGAAGTCAAGATTATTGAGGTGTTATTTATATCCATATCCTTTTTAGTGAATAGTTCTAGGAGTTCTTACAAATGAAAATATTCATGGAGCGACCACAAAAGATAACTATATGATGGGTCATTTACCCCAAAATTTCTTTCAATCTACACTTGTCAGTAACCCCTAACATTTACACCAACCCTATAGTTTTGCTTTTTCAGAATTTAATGCAGAAGAAAACACATATCACTTTTCCACTTACCACATTGCATTTAATATTCATTTATGCTTTATACCATGTGAATTTCTCTTATATATTAGGTCAGAAGTCTGACAGAGCTCTCAAAGGGCTAACATCAAGGTGTCAGCAGGGTTCTTCTCCTTTCTAGATGCTAAAGGGGAGAATCTGTTTCCATTCTTCTTCAAGCTTCTAGAAACCATCTTATTCTTTGACCCGTGACTTTTCCTCCAATTTCAAAGTCACCAACTTCCCATTTTTTTGCACTTTTTGTTGTTATCACTGTTCTTTCTGACAAAGTCCATGAAATGTTTTATATATTTAAGGTTTTGTGAGTTTAGATATGGTTCACCTGGAAAATCTTGAGAGTTTTCAGCCCCAAGGTCTTTAAATTTATTTGTACGTGCAACTAACTTTCTTTTACTACAGGCTTTAGGAATTAGAATATGGAAATCTTTAAGCAACCATTATTTTTTTTAATTTCTTTTTATTTCTAGGTATTTATTATATTACTATATCAAAATTTATTTTTAAAAATGCCAGTGGATCTACATTTGAGGTGTTTCCAACTTTTGGTAATTATAAATAAATCTCGTCATGCATTCTATATCTGTGTTTTTACTTCCATTAAACAAATGACAAGATAATAGCAATAACTATATAATCACATTGCTTAAAATTGCTAATTCCTTCACAGTAAAAAGTATTAGGAAACTTTCAAGCAGATTGTGATGAATAGAAATTTTGAAAACTTTTTGAATTTTATTGATGTAGCTGTTTTCCTTGAATTGACAGGCTCATTTTGTTTCTTTTCAAGAAACTATTTTCTAAATGCGCAAATAAAACAAAGACAGTTTGCCTGTCAGTTATGATTATCAAGTCAAAATGGTTTGTCATGAGAAAATGGCTAATTTAGTATTGATGTGTGTGTGCGTGCGTATGTATGTGTGTGCCACTACTTTGAATCATGTTCAGGCACTTGCAGTTTATCTGACGTTGATTTTATACCACTAATGCAAATGTTCACACAATGAAAATTGTGAATAGTTTTACTATTATAGAGAGCTCATTTTTGTGTGCTTTTACATTTTTTTATTTTAAGTCTTATTCTATATAATTGACAAAAATATATATTGACAGCATTCATCATGTTTCAAGATCCCTATATATTGTGCAATGATTAGTACTGTACTTCTAATCTAATTAACATATTGATCACCTCATGTATTTATAGCAATTCTGAATTTCCACCTCTTATAAATATTTCATAGCCAGGGATATAGCTCAGCAAGCACAGCACCAGCCAGGCAGGCAAAATGTCTTGAGTTTGACTCTCTCTCTCTCTCTCTCTCTCTCTCTCTCTCTCTCTATATATATATATATATATATATATATATATACAGTGAAAAATATTTTTAAATGAAAAGAAAAATATGTTCAGCATCTTACTCCCAGGGACAGAGTAGAAAATTAAGTGACCACTATTGTAGACAATTTCTTGAAATCTTTATACATTAATGCCTTTTTGAAAATAAAAAATGGCAGTACTACATATGCTGCTGTATGACCTGATGTCTCCTTCCATGGAGTGTGTTAGACACATTTTCCCCTCTGCAAATTCATGTCAGCATCATAATACATTAATGATATAATTAATAACTTTTTATTCCCCCCATTACTCTTTGTCCTGGGAACTTATGTCATTGCTGAAACAAAATACCCAACACCCATAATTAGAGGGGTAAAGATTTCCTTAGCTCACAATTTGTGGAGGTTTCAGTTTGTAATCAGCTGGTTCAAGGGAAGTTTTGTGGCAGAGGGACAAGAGTTCATGGTTACTGAAAATACCAAAATCAATAGGAGAGGCGGAGAAAAGCAAGATTTTTCTCTTCCCTTATACTGTATGCAGGCTACACACTCTAGGGAAAATGTAGCCCTCACACCACTGACCCTAGCACTACACAATCAACCAATCACAAACTTCATTCAGCTGCTTCTGATAAACCTGCCCCATGACTGCATGAGGACTCAGGGGGACATCCAGGCACAAAATTTAAAATTCCACCTCTGGCCTGTAAAGATTAATGCACAGTACTTTATGCAAAATGAATTTAGTCTATCTCCAGGAGTTGCCAGAGTCCTAACAGTTTCAGCATCACAGAAAAGTTCCAGTCCCAAATGCCCTCTGAGATTCAAGACAAACTCTTCACTGTGAACCCCTGTGCACATGAAAAGAAAGTTAAACACTCTATCATTCAATGGCAAAAGATAAACATTTCTATTCCAAAAGTTACAAAGAGTGAGATACAAAAGAATGGGACCAAAGCAACTCCAACATCTGGCAGGACAAATATTAAATCCTATAGTTTCACATGCAGTATCTGAGGCAATGTATGGCAAGTTGTGAGCTCCACAGGGCTTGGATGATTCTCTCTCTATGCCACTTCTGGTTGTTGTAGCTCCCAAGGCTTGGGCCTGATCTACTTCCCCCTTGCATATTTACTCAGAAAATCTATGTTATTAGTTTCTCCAAATTTATGGGTTCTCCACTGCATCTTTGTCTGCACCTTCACTGGTTCACATACTGCTCTTTCAGAGGTACACTGCCTTGCCTCCCAAGCCTTCAGAAATCTGGGTGGAAGCCTTAATAATCTCACAACTCTTGCATTGTGTGGGCAACTAAAATCAATGCCCTGTGATGATGCCAAGGTCTTTTGCCAGTCAGAACAGTGGATAGACTTTTCTCTTTATTGGTTGTAGGAGTTGAATTCCTGGTTCACTTAGCAATCTGACTCTAGTTCCAAGGAACAGGTTCTTTTTGGTGCTACCATTCTGGAACACGGTGTGGCTGCAAACATAGTGAAACAGGGTGAGACCACCACCATCCTGGAACATGGTGCTCTGGGACTTTCTTTTCAAAGCAAAGTGTTAGGCTTTCACAGTTATGAGATTGCAAAGAGTGAAAATTTGCTCCTTCTTGTGATGCCCCCAGGTTATCTTTTGTATTCTCCTGTTTTTTCTCAGAAATTGAGATCTCCTCTCTATCTTGGCAGTCTACAGCTGTACTAGAGTTTCCTTTCTGGCCACACTCACAATGTTTAAAATCATTCTGCTGGGCCCTTTGCTCTTGATTCTCATCATATATCTGGCCAGAAATCCCCAACACTAGGCATTCCAACACTTCAATACTAGAATGCCTTGAAATTTCTTCAACAAGATTAACTAGTCTGCCATCCTTAATCTCAGTCTCAGGCATAGACTCTAAACATGAGCAAAATTTGGACAAACTTTCTGCCAAGCTATAGCATATATCATCTGGAGTCCAGAAGCCAATGCAGTTCTTCTCCCCAGCAGAAAACTCCTGAGCCTTGTCTTTACTGGCAGAATTTCTCTTCAGCCTTCTGTTCTTCTGAGTTCTGAACAGAATCTCCCATACGAGACAGCCTAAGTTGTTTCAGCTCTGCTTTTTAAGTTGGCATCTCCAATCCTTTCCAATCTTTTCCCACAAGACATTCTCAAAGGTTCTTGAACCACATGGTCATGTATGGTGACAGAAATAATTCCATTTCTCTTGTACTGTATATTGTTTTGGTTACTCATTGCTGAGACAAAATATCCAGCACCCAAATTTAAAGGGAGAAAGGTTTATTTTGCTCACAGTTTGTAGGGGTTTCAGTCCATAATCATCTGGCTCCCAGGCAGTGTGGCACATGACAGAGGGGCAATAATTCACGGAGGCAGAAGATACCAAAATGCAACAGGAGAGGAGGGAAGGAGCAAGTTTCTTCTCCTCCCTTATATTGTATGCAAGGTAACTACCCTAGGGTGGGTGTAACACTCACATCTCAGATCCCAGCACTAGACAGTGAACCAGTCACATACTCTGGATTCAGCTGCCTCTGAAAAGCCTGCCTCTGATGACTACATGACATCCAATGACAAACCATAGCACTCTCCTTCACATTCTCTCATATCTCATTTCTGTTCTCTACTAATAGACTCCCATCTACTATCATGCTATCTTTTGAGATTCTTCATAATAGTGAAGATGTGATATTTATATTTAACAGTCTGAAACCAATTTTAGAAACTGTTGTTTTGTTTGTTCACTTACAAATTAGTAATGTCAAAACTGATTAATTTTTCTTTGCTTCTTTTCTGATTTTAATCTTTACAGTATTTCCTAAGCAATTTACATTCTAATTTGCTCATTTTTTGAAAATTACTAGTGGTGGAATTATATTGAAATTTCCCCAAAGTTGCCCTTCATCAAATATACGGTTGAGTTTGGAAATCAGCAAATTACATCACTTGAAACATCATTGGATCTAATTTTCCATAAATCCAGTTCATCTTTAGTTAGCTGTAGCCCTTTCTTTCTGACAGTGGCAGAATTGGACATGATATAAAGGTTTACTTGATCTAATGTTCTGTGATTTTTATAACACCCTCATGATATTAAAAATTTAATTTTTAACATTAATTCATTATTCCTGGATCTATGTAAATAGGCTATTGTGTGTCAAAGTGAATGATTCATGTATACTACTCTGGGACTGAGATGCAGGGTAAGGATGTGGGACCATCAAATGAAATGACATGATTCCATGCTCAGTGGTTTAATCCAAAAATAACATTTTCCAAGCACATCTTTCTTCTGTGACCATACTTTTACTGTCTTTCTGTTAAATAATCAGATTTCTTCCATTTCCTAAATATAGACATTGGTTCAATGAAAAGAACAATGGGCCAGGAATTGTATAACTTGAGATTGAGCAAAAAAAAAAATCCAGGGTAATTATCCTTTCCCAGCCTCAACTTCTTTAGCTGTAAAATGAAAAGTTTGGGTGAAATAAAAGTTATTTCAAGCTCTATCTTTGTGACCACGAAGAAAGAAAGAAATGTATAGTGTATTATTCAACTACAGAATTATTTACAACAGAAGCTAAGAAATAAAACTGTATAATTGTATGCTTTTGAAAATCACAGTAAAATGTTTTGGTATAGCTTACATTAATATAATAGACAAGTTTGTTATAGAGAGTGTTCACATAATATTTATATGTAATATGTTAATTCCAACTACCTTCTTCTGAAACATTACCAAAATGAAGGTGCAATTCAGTAGGTAAAAATATCAATTGAACACTTGTTGAAACTTGGGCAATCCTTAACATTATTTGAATATATTTTTTTAATTACTCTACTAGATGGATAAAAATATAAGCATCAATAATTAAAACATCAATAATGAAAGCATTAAAGCATCATTTATTAAGAAGCACTTTTGAGAATTCTTGAAGGTTCATAAAATTGGCAATAATCTTGAAGAATATATTAGAGTGACTGTAAATCAAAATTCCAAAGCGAAGATAAATTATATTTAAAGTTTATACTAACCAAATTCAGCCAAATAAATACTATTAAATCTAGAATATTGTCCTTTTCAATGAGCAGTCTTGGGTAATTGATAGATATTGGTACTGCATTGATCCAGGAAACATCCTGGTCCCAGCCATGCTGGACATGCTCATTAAGTGACCACAGTTGCCCAAAATTCTACCTTATACTTGGCAAGTAAAAATTATTATTATATATACCATTGTTGCATGATTGTGGAAACCTCACTCTAACTGGCATTTCACTTAGCCAGGATGCATTTTTAGAACCATAATCAGTACTCTGAAAATTGTTCACATTTATTATCTGATAATTGTTCAAATTTAGTATAAAACAAGACTATTCAAGGAGAAACCATAACCTAAATGATGATTATTGTTAAAGATATCAATCAGAATACCAACTCTCTGAGGTACATGAATTGTCTAGCAAATGTAAAAAATTTTTCTCTATCTGGGCAGAAAAGAAGATACAACAATTCTTTCCAAGGGACAAGGTCTGCGAGATTAAGTTGATGGAAATTTCATAAAGGAAGAAGGATGGGAACAGAATCTTTCCTTGAAAGGATTTCTAGTCAATGAAATCCACTGAATTAGTCATCCTGCATAGGTTGTTTTAAAGTTGGAAGATTTCTAGTCATGTTTGTGGATTAATATTGTTTCATTGTTCCTGGGAAAGATTATAGTACTGGATCAGATAACTGAACAACTTTAACAGCATAAATTTGAACATGGGAAGATACTATTCTATAGAACTGTGAACTTTTAAAGAATTAGAAATACCATATTAAAATCATTTAAAGAATTAACTTCACCTATAGTGTATATGTGCATATATATATATGTATATATATATATGAATCAATCTCTTAAGTACTAACCATGCAAATTTATATTTTGAAATATTATTTGAGAGAGGATTTAAAGATGGCTGATCAGTGAGCAACAAAATAAAGAGCCTCCTGGGGAGAATCAACTCATATGCCAGAATAAAACATCCTGGAGAGACTCAGACAGATGGAGATGGATCCTCTTGACACAGGAAGAAATTAAAATGAAAAAAGCTCTTCAAACCTGCAGTCTCGAGGCTACAATTGGAACAGTTAAAATTAGCGGACACAGTGCTTTCATGGCAAACCGCAGAGCCACCCAAACTCATTCCCGCTGTAACTCACAGGAGCCACAGCCACACTGAAGTCGGGGGTGGGTGAGCCCACCAGAGAACAGAGCTGGCAAAGGGACTTTCATTAATCCACAGTCAGTGCTGGGATTAAGACTTCCCCACAGGAAGGGTGCAACCAAATAGGCAACATGTTGGAATCAGGCAGGAAGAGCCTGAACTAGGAACAGCAGTGACTTCAGTTGGTTGCTCCCTCCCCAGACCAGATTTATGGGATTTTCTTGGCCTGGGTCACATCTCTGGCCAGGACCCAATAAGCCATCCCAAACCAATTCCCTATTCCTAGCACACACCAACCTGGTGAAGGCCCCTGAAATTTGACCAGCCTGGTGGAGAGGGGTCAGCATATGCAGCCCCTGCTTACACCTCAGTGACAAGAGCAAACAGGAGAGGGCAGAAATCCCTCGCTGGCATGCTTCACTTCAGAAGAACCATAATCAACAAGGAAAGGGGCTGACACCTCTGCTATATGCCTGAATGGAAGAAACCAAAAACATGACAAGAGAGAGAAACAAGAAAAAGACCCCCAGTCCAAAACCTTGAGAACACTGATCCAGGAGAGGGAAAAACAAAAGAGACTGAGGGCAGCAAACATGCAACATCAGACATGGCTTCAATAGATATTAAGAGATATATTCAGGACCTTGTAGATGAGCTCAAAACTGAAATATTATATCAGGTAAAGCAAGATATGAGTAGGTTAATAAAAGAAATGCTAAGCACCTCTCAAGAAGACACAGATGGAAGAAGGGAGGAACACAAAAAAAGGAGAAGAACATTATAGAATATAAAGAAAATATAGAATACCTGAAGCAGATTCAAAGAGATTACCAGGAAATTAAAAACTCCATTGAAAGCTGGAAAAACTCCTTAAAAGAAACTAAGGGTAGACTATCAAATCTTGAAGATGAGTTTGCAATGTGTGATCATGAAAAGAAAGATCTCTTAAAAATAACAAGGCAACAGGCAGTAACAATACAAAGGCTAGAAGACGACAAGAGAATCTATAATTTAAGACTAAGAAAAGTGAATGTAGAAGCAGGAATACAAACAGATGAATTACAAAAGCTATTCATGGAAATAATTAAGGAAAACTTCCCAAGCATGGTCAAAGAAAATGATATTAAGTTACATGAGGCATACAGAACTCCAGCCACCTACAACCAAAACAGAGCTCACCCAGACATGTAATAATCAGGATCCTGGAAATCCATCACAAGAACAGAATATTAAAAGTGGTCAGAGAAAAGAAACATATTACCTATAAAGAAAAGCCAATCAAGATCACAGCAGACTTCTCTACACAGACCATCAGATCAAGAAGAGCTTGGAGTGAAGTATTCCAAGCCCTAAAAGAAAATAACCTCAAGCTCAGATTGATGTACCCTGCAAACTGTCACTAGAAATTAATGGAGAAACAAGATGCTTCCATGGCAAAGAGGAACTGGGGAATTTGTGACCACCAATCCAACCCTATAGAGAATACTGTAAGACATTCCAAAAAAATTCCAGGATTTTAGGAACAGTGGCAGAAAGGCCTCAATGAGTGGGGCAGGCATTAGAATGAAGGAGAAAAGTAGACAAAGGCAAAAAAATAGCATAGCAGAAATGAGACAGAGAAGGATGGCTACAATCTCTAACATAGATGGACTTGATACACTAAAAAAGAAAATGACAGGCAGAGTAGATGAGGAGGTATGATCCATTGAGATGCTCTGTATAGGAACTATAATCAACCTGAGAGAGGGTTTATCGACTGAAAATCAAATATGAGAAAACAATGCTCTATGTGATAGGGAGCCAGAGAGAAGTAGGAGCAACTCAACCACCAGCTGCAGATAGGTTGGAAAGACAGGATAATTATGTGAAGTACAGAACTACTCAGTTATAATGAAGGAAATCCTTGAGGCTTTTGTAGGTAAAGGAATACAACTTGAGGTCAAGTTCAGGAGGGAGAAGGTTCGGAACCACTTAGGTAAAAAGCAGATTGCCCCCCTAAATCTAAAAACTGAGGGAGTTGGTGGGACACAAAATACCCAGCACCTTGTGGGAGTGAAATGGGAGGAACAGCCTAAAAAAAGAAGGCAGAGGATATTGTTAATAGTGTATCAGGATTTAAAACCCACATTACTCACACCACTCTGCTTAGATGGATTATTATGTTCCAGTTTGTCTACTTGTACTAGATTTGAGGGCACAGAGAGTTATCCTGAAAATATCAGGATAGAGTATGTTAATCATCCTTAATTTCCTATTAACTTAATCTGAATCTCTGTAGAACTTACAGTGTTTTGCCATGACTGATCTTAATCGAATCTGGTTTGTTAGACTGCTGTTTTGTATTGATAGATTTTATTCAAAGCTGTTATGATTGATAGTATCAAGTCTGAGACTACATGCAGCTACACTGACGATGACAAGATTCAGTAGAATATCCACTCTGGTTTGATTATTACCTGTCTTTGAAGTTTTATGCTGTCTACAATGTTTTATTTTTACTAATACTGTTATGTACTGCTATATTCAATTATACTGCTATATTCAATTATGCCTGATGATACAGACATCTTTATTGAAGATAATAAGAGACAACACAGTTAACATTGTAGATCACCTTGTACTGTGGTTTTATATGACTTTTTGGTTTCATGTTTTTATAGGAATTTTTTTTTGTTTTGCTCTATTTTGTTTTTCCCTCTAATACAGAAAGAATATAAATACATGTAGAGACTCATGCAAGCATAGCTGTTCACAGTCTCACTGTTTGAATATCTACATTATATACTTTAATTTTGTAACTTGAACAACTATTTCTAAGAGGACAATATGTAATTTATCAACTAGTTATTTCTTGCTATTTATCTTTTTGAAATTCTGTATTATTTCTACTTTTTTCATATTTTTCTCTTTAAAAAACAAAAAAGAAATATTTGAAATATTGCTTCTCAAGGTCATTAATATTATTAGTATATTTTATATTGTGTGGGAGACATTTTCATTGATTAGTGGAACACATTTACTCAAAGAAATGTAAATACTGTCACAAAATTTTGCGTGTGAGCTAAACATTGAAACATACATTACAAAATAGAAGTCATGCTCTTTTAAAATCTATAATTTAGAATCCAGAATGGGATTATAACCAAAGATATGAAATATAAGCTAGTTTTTTGTAAATAAAATCCATAGATACAGAATGCAAAACTGATGTTTAATGTGTAAAAAGGACTTATTCTGGGATATCAATGAAGCTTTGCTTTTTCATATGGGAGGTGATTTATATGAAATATTTAATGTTCTATGACTTTTGGCATGATTTTCCTAATAAAGATATACTAGCAGATTACAACCAAAAAAACAGATACCCATCCCCTTACTTCCTTCTCCATATGGCTATCTGGGACTATACTGTATTGTTTCTTTATCATGGTCACTGTATTTCAGCATCACATTTTTTTTATACCCACTATCTATCCTTACCTGGGCAACTATTACTAGCCTCATGGTCTTTCAGTATCCTTGTTGTTTATCTAAGTTATACCCACCTCTTCTAAAATGTTCTTGAGTAAACTGTCTTTTAATTATCCTAACTTAAATTATTCCATTTGTTTCCTGAGGAGTCCCTATCAGAGGCTTTGATTATGGCATATTCAAAAATTATTTGTACAGTATATGTTTGCCATGCATAATAAATACATTCCTTGTCAGGAATATATATTTATATCTATTGATTGATATATAGATATATAGATATAGATATATACACACACATATATATCCTCTTAATCCTTTTTATTTCTTCTTCCTTTCCCCTTATTTACATTGCCATTTTCTATAATCTATTTTTATTTTATTTTATTTTAAAGAGTATAAAACAAAACAAAGCAAAACAAAACAAAACAGAATGAAGCAGAGCAGAGGAAACAATGAAAATAACACAGGATTTCAGAAAAAGACAACAGGAAATCAACAGTGGCTACCATAATGTCTCTTGTTTTCTTCAAAATAGTTGTCCCTATCTTCACACACAATAAGTTAATACACATTAAAATAGTATAAAGCAATCAAAACACAAGAATGAGAGCCTTAAGGGCTTTCAAGACCAGACACTGGGAAATTAATAATGGCTACAATAATGTCTCTTGTGTTCTTCAAAATAACTGTCCATACCTTCATACATGTTGATATCAAATCATTGAAAACAGACTAAAACCAATCAAAATGAAAAATAAAAGCATTATTGGATTAGAAACAAAATGACAGGAAAACATCAATGGTGACTGTCATGTCTCATTTTCTTCAGTGTAGTTGTTCTCACTACGCAAAACAACAAAATTCTATCATCTTTCATTTTTCTCTTTATTTAAACTATGACATTCTCATATAAGAGAAACCATGTGACATTTAACATTCTGTCTCTGAGTTTTATATTTAAAAATATGATCTCAAGTTGCATCCTTTTTTCTAAAAATGACTCACGTTTATCTTGCTTCATGCCAGAGTATACTGTATCACATTTTCTTTATCCACTCATTTACTAATGCCAGCCTATATGATTTTGCTATCAATCTTCACAGCAATAACCATGAGTATACAAGTATCATCGTAATAAGGTATGTAATACTCTTTCATGAAAACAAAAGATTCTTCTACACTGCTTCTTGGAGGAAGAACTAATACAATTACTATAGAAATCAGTATGCATATTATTCTAAAAACTAAAAACAGAAATTCCATTTGACCCAATTATACATCTTCTGGATATCTTGCCAAAAGTGTTAAGTGTACTTAAACTGGAATTTAGGAGTTTGAGTAGGAGTTTCATAGGCAGAGAAAGTTCTATGCATGAGTCTGCAAAACAGACTTTTAGAAATCTCCTGAATATTACCAGAGTGAGAATAGCATACACAATATTCAAAGCAAGAATTAAAATGGCATATTTTAGGGATGAAATAAAGTTCAATGTAGTTGGAATCTATAGTACATGTCAAAGAATGATACAAGTTTGACCACAAAAAGTGCACAAATTTAGGAGTTTTATGCTACAAGGATTAAAACCAGGTAACTTATGTACCAAATGAAAAGTAACTTTAAGAATGAATGAATAAATTTGTTCTTCTCACAATATCACTATGCAGAAAGAAACAAAGAAAATATTTTGACTTTCTAATTGCTACTTTCTAAATACTTGCAACCTTTCCTCAAATTTATATGTTGAAATCCCAAATCTCAAGGTGATGGTATTAGGAAGTGGAATCATTGGCAGGTGAAATATCAGGCAATTAAGCTTTGTGATTAATTCTCATAAAAAAGATTTCAGAGAACATGCTTGCTCCTGCCACTATATGATGATATTGAGAAAAGATTTCACTTATATATCAAGAAGTATACCATTGGGAAGTACTGAGACTTGATATTTTTATCTTGTTTGACCAATATACAGGACTGTGACATTTTTTTATGTTTACATCACTCAGCCTATTATAACAGCTTGAACAGACTAAGAGAGAAAATTAATACTGCTAAGTGGAAGTAATGGTATAACAAATATCTAAAAATGTAGAAGTAACTTCTGATCTGAGTAGTGTTAGAGGCTGAAACAGTTTTGAGAATTTTCATTCTAAAACAAGCATATATTACCACAAACAGACCACCAAATGTGATTTGAGTCATAGTTGAGGAAAAAAAAGAGGAGCAGTATAGGGAAAAAAATGAATCTTCTTAAAGAATACCTAAGAAATTCTGAATAGAATTTCACAGAAAGATGTATGGTAAAGGCAATTATAATGAGATTTCAGATGAAAATGATACACATGTAGTTTTGTTCTACATTGTCAAAAATCTTAGCCAAATTCTTTGTATCCTATTGTTTTGTGGAAGATAGAATTTAGGGATTGAAAATGGATATTTGGATGAGGAAATACCCTGGTGCAGTAGTGAGGCCATGTTTTGGCTTCTCTTGACTACTGATATTAAACTGCAAGAAAAGAGAAATGACGTAAAGGTGGAATTGTTAACTAACAGGGAAGGAGAAAAAGATTTGGAATGCTCTCAGACATTTCACATTGAAAAGAGGGAAGAACTTGTGTGGGAAAAAATAGAAAAGCTCTAGCCAATCTTCTATCTGATAAGGAGATTAGTCAGCCAACTAAAGACAAGCCAAGGCACACTGTGTAAGACATAGGAAGAATGACCCTGCAGGAAATTCACAAGATTGTTGGGCTGCATTCCCATCACAGACCTATAATGTAGGAGGCCAGTGAACACTGGGTCACCACAGAGAACAGTATTCATGAAATGGCGACAATCAGTGCCCCACACTGGGAGAAGCACAAGCATGTGACTTTAACGTGGCACAGCCTCAAGCATGGGCCCAAGGCACAGCGCTGCTGCAGAGGTGGCAACCACAAAGAATGATTCAGAGGAAAGGGATAATCACAGAGCTGTCATGGGGGTAGGGTCACCCACAGCATTACGGGTTCAAACCTTACATGGCAAAGCAGTGGAGATTCCACTCAGTATAGGACCCTTTATTTCAGTGTGTCCATACCGTGGGGCTATTGTCCTAATTAGTGTGGAAATTAATATTGCAAATCCAGTAGTCTACAGACCAGAGCATCAAGTCCAGAAAATTAGCCTCTGGCATTGAAGTTTAATGTTCTTTTTCTGTTGCATTGGGTCTTATTTAAGACCTACCACTCCTTGTCTCTTTCATAGCTCTACCTTTTGCAATCAGGGCCTTTTGCAAGTACATGACATGTTTGATTTTGCAAGGTAACAGTTGGAGAGCAATTAGCCTTCAAATACTTTGCACTTTGAGTCTTACCCTTATCTGAGTTAGATGACATCTGTGTAGGACTCTGGATTTTAGAGTCTTTAATTGACAAATATATGAGGTAAGACGTTTGGGGTTATTCAGAAGGCAATAAACTATTTTTCATGGAAGATGGACATGCAGTTCTGGGTAGGTTCAAATGAAATTCTACAGCATACATATGTCCTGTTAAAATTCATATATTGAAATTCTCAAGTCAAAGTAGGAGACAGGATCTTGATAAGTAGCTGGGATAGGTGGCTGGCACCCTTGTGGTGGGAATTAGTGCCCTTAAAAAAAACAAAAAAACTCAGACAGACTTTTTTCCTCTTCTCCTTTTCATGAGCAAGAAGAGACATGAACCACACCCTTATCAGACACACAATCTGTAGCCATTTTGACTTAGATTCTCAGCTTCACAACACTGACAATTAAATTTCATTGTTTACAGTGCACCCAGGCTATGGTAGATTATATCAGAAGACTAATCATATGAAGACACCAACCTCAAGTTTTAAAATCTGAGAAAATGAGTTGATTTCCCATCCCCCACACCCTAGAGACTTCAGAAGTTGGTGGGATTATCAGTCAACCTTCCTCCACACCCCAGAGATCTTGACAGCCTGTAGTATCCTTGGTCACACTTCCATCACACCCTGGAAACCTCAGAAACTAGGATTGTCAGTTCACCTTCCCCTGCAAATCAGCAGAAGATGGGATTGTTGGTCACCATTTCCACCACCACAGACCTCAGCAGCCCACAGACCATCAGTGACCACTTCCACTACCTGCAGAATCTTGATGGGCTAGCGTAAGCCTCAGCGGACCCACATCCACATAGAGGACCTCAGCAGGCCTGCAAAAATAGGAGATTTCTCCTCAAATAGAGGATCTCAGTGGGTAAAACAGAGCAGCAGAGAACCCTTCTCTTCCAGCTGTAGGATATTGCTGAGCCTAGCAAGAATGTTGGTGAGTCCTTCTTCCATACAGAGAACACTGGGTGTGTTGAGGAGAGTGTCAAAAAGGCTTCCTCCAACCCAGAGAAACTCAAAAGGGCTTACTCAAAAGACACCCACTGACACATTAGGTCTCAGCTGATGTGCACACTATAGTCAGGTAGATCTAGTGGCCTGGGACAGCTTGAAACCACAGCAACAACAGGAGCTAATGGTTGGCTTACATCAACAGTCCTAGACTAGTGAGCCTAGGAAGAATATAGTGCTCAGAATGGGGATTTAGCTCCGTGGCATAAGTGCTTGCCTGGCATGAGGTTATGAGTTCAACCCCCAGTAACAAAAAACAAACAAACAAAAAGAATATAGGACTCCCTCAACAGGCCCTGTAGGAGTAATTCAGGTGACTGGCCCCTCCTCTACAATGTGGGACACAGAAATTGGGCAAACATCAGCCACACAGTAGGACCCTAAGACACACATGATGGACAGTTGAAACTACTGTGAATGAAAAGACCAAAATATTAAATCAAGAGATGAAAACAACAAAACAAAAAAGCAAGATGTAGCCTCAAATGTCCAGTCCATTGGGAACAAGCACAGGAGACATCAAAATAGAGGACATTAGAAGTCATACACCTGAAATTTCTAAAAAAATAACAAGTGAAACTAAGTAACAAACCCATGAGGCTTTAGAGGAAATCAGATTAAAATGAATCTCTCAGGTAAAGAAATGACAACCTTAATAAAGGAGTTGATCAGCACAGCTAGAGAAGGCATACATAAAAAAATGCAGGACCACTGGAAAATGATGAAAACTTTGAACAGTATACAAAAGAAATAAAATACATGAAACAAATTCAAAGAGATATCCAGGAAATTAAAAATTCCACTGAAACCTGGGAAAACCATTTGAATGAAGCTGAGAATAGACTCAAACCTTGAAGACAGGATCCCAGCTAGTGATCATTAAAGGAAAGAACTTTTAAAAGTAACAAGAGATCATGAAATAATTCAACAGCTTCAAAATGATGCATAGAAAAACAGTGTAAGATGAACAGGAATCAATGAAAATGCAAGAGGCAATGCAAATGACTTGAAAAATATTCACAGAATAATAGCAAAAAATTCTCTCAAAATGGAAAAAAAATTGGATATTCAGACAAGTGAGGCATAAAGAATGTCAGACATTCATACCCAAAATAATTCTCTTTTATGGTTGGGTCTTTCTCTGGTTTTGGTATCAGAGTAATACTTGCCTCCAGGAATTAGGGAGAATTGCTTCACTTTCAATGTCATTGAAGAGTTTGAAGATTATTGGCATTAAATCACTAAATTTCTTATAGAATTCAGCTGTGAATCCATTAGAACATGGGGTTTACTTTGTCAGTAAGTTTTTAATTGCATTTTCATCTTCAGTAGCTGATATTGGATTATTCAAAATTGTTATATTTTCTTGATTCAGCTTTGGTAATTCATATGTTTCAAGGAATCTGTCCATTTCCTCCATGTCTTCCACTCCATGTTAGTAAAGATTTTCAAAGTAGATATTCATGATCTTCTGAATTTCCATGAAATCTGTAGTAATTTTAAGCTTTTCATTCCTTATTGCATGAATTTGAGTTTTTCTTTCTTTTTCTTGATAAGGATGGCTAGATTTTTATCAATTTTTTATTCTTTCAAAGAACCAACTTCTATTCCTTAACTCTTTGTGTTGTTTTCTTAGTTTCAATTGCATTAATTTCTGCTCTGATCTTTATAATTTCCTCTCTTCTATGACTTTTGGGCTTGACTTCCTCTTTTTTTGTCCTAGAAGTTTGAGTTTTAGCGTTTATCTCTGTCCATTCTGTTTTCCTGATGTGACAATTGGTTGCTATATATTTTCCTCTTAGGACCACTTTTATTGTGTCCTACAGGTTTTGATATGCTGTATCTGCATTTCCATTGAATTGTAGGTATTGCTCAATTTCTGCTTTAATTTAATCTGTAGCCCATTGGTTGTTCAGGAGGTTGTTATTTAATTTCCATTTGTTAATATAGGTTTTGCAGTTTCTTTTGACATTGTTTTCCAATTTCAGTTCACTATGGTCAGATAATATGCATGGGATAATTTGAATTCCTTGCATTTACTTAAGCATGTTCGATGGGCTAGTATATGGTCTATTTTAGAAAATATCTTACGTGCAACTGAGAAGAATGTGTATTCTGATGTTGTTGGGTAGAACACTGTAAATGTTTACGAAGAATATTTGCTCACAGGTTTTATACAATTATGTTATTTCTTTGCCAACTTTTTGTCTAGTTGATCTGTCTCTTTGCGACAAATTGGGTATTAAGGTCTCCTGTTACAATTGTGTTATTGTGTATTTTGTTTTCCGTGTTTATTAGTATGTCTCATGTAGTTGAGTGATCCTGTATTTGATGCATATATATTTATGTTTGCTAGCTCTTCCTCTTGAATTTTTCCCTTAACAAGTATATATTGACCATCTTTATTTCTTTTTTATAAATTTTGGTTTGAAGTTCACATGGTCTGCAAATGGAAGAGCTACCCCTGCTTTTTTCTGTCATAAAATGGAAAGGTATCCCTTGCTCTTGGAAAGGAAGAACCAGCATTGTGACAATGACCATACTCCCAAATCTGTTATGCAGATTTAATGAAATACTGATCAAAATACCATTAACATACCTTAAAAATCTAGAGAAAGCATTCCTAAAATTCATTTAGAAACATAAGAGACCTAGAGTAGCAAAGGGAATCCTGAATAACAAAGGCAAAGTCAGATACATTGCAGTCCTTAACACTGTAGTGTATTACACAGCTATGGTGATAATATTAGCATGGTACTGGCCAAAGAAATCTGAGGATCAATGGAACAGATTAGAAGATGCAGACAGAAGTACAAAGAAACTTACCCACACTATCTTTGACAAAGGGGCTAAAAATGTACACTGCAAGAAAGATAGCCCCTTTAATAAATAGTCCTGGGAAAACTGGTTTTCCACATGCTGAAGATTGAAACAAGACCCACGTCTACACCAGGCACTAAACTAAAGTCAAAATGGATCAAATATCTAAATAATATGATAGAAACACTAAATCTACTGGAACACAAGGTAGATAGAAATTTTGAAGTCATAGGGGTAGGCAAAGAGTTTGTGAACAAAATGCAAACCACAAGAGAATTACTTTAAAGATTCAACAACTGGGATCTCATATTATTAAAGATTTTGCATTTCTAAAGAAATCTCCATCAGAGTAAAAAGAAAACCCACAAAATGGGAAAGAATTTTAGTCAACTGTCCCTCAGAGAAAAGACTTACATCTAGAACATATAAAGAATTGAAAAACATCAGGCATCCCGAATTCAAAGACCCAATCCAAAAACGGGCATCTGAGATGAACATGCACTTCTCAGAGAAAGAAATACAACTGGCAAATAAATACACTGAAAATATTCAACATCATTGGTCATTCAGGAAAGGCAAATTAAAACAACATTGAGATTTCTTTTTTTAAAATATTTTTTATTGGTACCAGGGATTGAACTCATGACTGCATGCTTGCAAGGCAGGTGCTTATGCCACTGAGCTAAATCCCCAGCCCCTAACATTGAGTTTTTATCTCATTCAAGAAAGAATGGCGGCCATCTAGAAGTCAACCAATAACAAATGTTGGTGGTGCTGTGTGGAAAAAGGAACCATTCTCCACTCTAGGTGGAACTGTAGATTGCTGCAACCACTGTGGAAATCAGTGTGGATATTCCTCAAAAAAGCTAGGATTTGAAGTCTCATTCAATCCAGATATTTCCCTTCTGGGTGTTTTCCCAGAAAAAAAAATTGAAAAAGACATGCCACAGGCATATATGTGCACCCATGTTTATAGCAGCACAATTTGTAATACTTCAATCTTGGAAAAAACACAAATATCCATCAACCACAAGATGCAATAGTTTTATATAATGGAATACTTCTCACCTATAAAAAAAGGATAGCTTTGAGGCTTTTATAGGTAAAGGGAGGCAACTTGAGACCATACTTATAAGTGAAATAAATCCAACTAATGTTTATAAATATCACATTGTCTTCCTATGGTGAAACAAAATAATAAAAAATAAAAAAAAAAATAAATAACAAAATCCAAAATGTGCAATAGATATTGTAATAATGAAAGGAAAAAGAAATGTTCAAAAGGAAAGAACAACTGAGAGAGGTGAAAGAGAAAAAGAAAGGCAAAGATTATATGTATGTAGGTACACATATATAAATGTATATATATATATATATACACACAAGATAGATAACTGTACCACTAATCTCTGTTATTTCATCAAAACAGTTTGTGCTGTCATTGTTTGATTATTTAATCTATTTTTATGCCTAGATCTTGTGACCTGAAAAAACTACCTCTAAGATAACATTATGTAATATATTAGCTAGTGTTAATTTCCTATTTTTTTCAAATTCTGTATCATTTCTATCCTTTTTTTCTATTTTGCTTTTTAAATTAAAAAAAAAGTAAAAGAAAAAATGAGTTGGTTTACTTTAAATGTGGCCATTTTGAAATGCAACCTATGAATACAGCAAGTTACTGTTTGCAGTAACGATTCATTGTGATGTCATACTTTCACAAGTTAGGTAGAAAGCAGTAGCAAGGGAAGCTCAGCTGTGAAGACACGCAGTGAACACAGTGGAGCCTCAGGCAGCTCTTGATTTGGATGATGATCAAGCAAAATGTTCACGTAAGAAGGGGGACACATAGTGCTATCCTAGGTCAGATGATTCAAGTACTTGAAAATTGGCAAGGATGATTCAAAGTGGGTTTGGGGGGGTCTAAACTTGTACTAGGTAACCAGGAAGTCATCTGTTAAGTAGATATCAATGTGGTCCCAGACACCTGGTATAATCATTTCCTCTTCTCTCACAGAGGATTTCTCAGAGTTTGGAGGTTGTTAGTGTCATTAATTTGTGTGGAACAATACCATTGATCAAAGATAGTTCTTAAAGTATTATCAAAGAGGGAAAGATGTGAAGTACTACAAGTTCAATTGATAAAGTTTTGCTATTGTAATTTTTAAAAATTTTATAGTAGATGTTTATAATTCATGCAGTTTATAACCATTTGGGAGTGGTTACACATACATATTTTGACTTTTTTGTAATCCTCTCCCCCTGCCACCTCCTCCTCACTCCTCCTATCCACTTTTTTGTACTCTTTGATGTTTCTTGCCTTAGTTTGTATTATGACATAGAGCACCTACATTATTTTGGTTTATTAGATTCCTGTACATGGTACAACTTTATTTCTCTCATATCTCTTTCTCTTCCTCATCACCCCTTGCTTTTGTTTCCTAACTTCCTTATTGCAACAGATTCATCCCCTTGTCACTTTTTATCCATTATTATCATTTGTTTTCTTTATACTTTGCCTCACTGGAATTCCTACGGCAAACAGAAACGCTAAAATAACACCCAGGATTTGAAGGACATGTATTGACGTCTACAGGCACTGATTGGGATCATTCCCAAAGTATCCAGCCTCAAAGGCCCAGGACTGGAGTTTTTAATGGGGTTGAAAGGCGAAGTACAGAGTACTTGCTTATCTTTGATTAGTCCTTCATTATGCATACAAGTGACCAACTATGCATCAGAGTGACCAGCAGTTTCTAAAAAACAGAAGTAACAGGAACTGTTACCTAGGCAACTAATAGCAACTAAAAAACAGAAGTAACAGGAACTATTACTTGGGCAACTAATAGGAACTGAAGTACACTAGGGGAGGGCATTCTCTGCTACAAAATGAGAGATGCCATACTGTATTTAAGTTTCTGTGTCTGGTTTATTTCATGCCATATTATATTTTCCAGGTGTATCCATTTTCCTATATATGACTGAAATTTGCCATTGCTTATAGCCAAACAGTATTCCATTATGCATAAATACCATACATTCTTTAACCAATTGTCTGATGCTGGATAGTCAGGCTGCTTCCAGGATTTAACCATTATGATTTGCGCTGCTATAAATATTGGTATGCATCCATTATTGTAGTATAATGCAGCTCTTTGGGGAAGATACTTAACAAGGGAATTTCTAATTTTGGTTTTGAAAAGTCTCCAAATTTATTTCCATAATGGCTGCAGTATTTTATATTCCAACCAATAATGCAAAGTTTCTTTTTTACCACAGCCACACCAGCACCTTTTATTGTTTGATTTCTTAATAATTACCACTTTTTCTGGAGTAAGATAGGATCTTAGTGTTGCTTTAATTTGCATTTCTGTAATAATCAATGACATTGAACATTTTTTTCATATATTTATTGGCCATTTGTACTTTTTCCTCCATGGAGTATCTATTAATTTCTCTAGTCCATTTGACTGGATCTTTAATTTTAGATGGTTTAGATTTTCTACTTCTTTATACATTATAGATATTAGTACATTAGTCCTGTGTCTGAAGAGTAGCTGGCAAAAATTGCTCCATCTTTCTGTTTTTCTTTGTGCAACTGAGTTTCTCTGTAGAAAATTTTTTCCTACACCTATTTCTTCAAATGTTTTATCTATTTTGTCTTTCAAAAAGTTGAATATTTCTATTTTAATGTTTTTTTCTATCACTTTTCAGATTTTTACTTTACAGAGCATAAAACAAGACAAAGCAAAACAAACCAAAAGAGAACAAAGAATAGCAGAGTAAGACAATGCAAATAACACAGGATTTCAGAAAAAGGCAACAGGAAATGAACAGTGGCTGCCATAATGTCTTTTGTTTAATGTTAAGATCTTTGATCCATTTTGATTTTTATGTAATATATGGTGAGAGATAAGGGTCCAATTTCATTTTTTATAAACAGATAACCAGTTTTCCCATCACTACAGATGGAACTTGCTGTCTTTCTTCCAACATATGCTTTTGCATACTTTGTCAAATATTGACTAGTTGAGTATGTCTGGGGAAATTTCAGTGTCTTCAATTCTGTTCCTTTGACTCATGTGTTTGTTTTTGTTCTGGTACCATGCCATTATTTATCACTTTGTAGTATACCTTGAGCTCAGGTATTGCTATGCTGCTTGGTTCCCTCTTGTTGCTCAGAATTACTTTTGCTATTGTGGGTCTCTTCTGGTTCCATTTGAATTTTAGAACTTTTTTTTTTCCTTTAGGTCTGTAAAGTATGCTGTTAGTATTTTGATTGTGACTGCATTGAATCAGTAAGGATGTGTGTCCATTTTGAAAATTTTGGTTCTTCCTATCCAAGAACAAGAGACAACTTTAATTTACCAATGCCCTATTCAACCTCTCTCTTTAGAGGTACTGTAGTTTACTTTGTAGAAATCTATCACTTCTTTTCTAAGGTTAATTCATAGATATTGCATTTTCCTTGTAGCAGCAATGAATGGTATTGTTTTCATAATTACCTTCTCAAACTGTTCATTGTTAGAATGCAAAAATGCTACAGATTTTTGATGAACTTGCATCCTACTACTTTACTGAAGTTGGTTATAAACTTTAAGTATTTTTGTGGAATTCTTTGGGTTTTCATTGGGGGATAAAATGTCATCTGCAAACAATGATAATTTGAATTCTCACTTTCTTTTATATGGTCCCATTTATTTCTTTCTCTTCCCTAATTGTTCTGGCTAATGTTTCAGATACTATATTGAATAACAAAAGTGATAGTGAACATTCATGTCTTGTTCTTGATTTTAAGGGAACTGCTTTTAATTTTTCTCAATTTAGTATGATGTTACCTATTGGTGTGTCATACATAGCCTTTGTCAATTTCAGGATGGTCCTTCTACACCTGTTTGCTTCAGGGTTTTTATCATGAAGAGGGGTCAGTTTTTTTTGAAATAATTTTCTGTGTCTGTTGATATGATCATATAGTTCTTGAACTTGATCCTCTTTAAGGAATGTATTTCATGTGCTGACTTACATATGTTGAACAATCCTTACTTCTCTGAGATGAAGCCTACTTGATCATGATGTATCATCTTTTTTTTTATCTTAAGTTTATGGGTACAATTTAGGTACACATACTGACCACATCCATTACAGGGAATTTGTATCTGCTCATGATGTACTTTTATTCCTCTCCTTTATTTTTTCTCAGCACCATCCCCTCTTTTCAAACTCCCTTCCCTTCCCCACTAACAAAGCTAAGTTTTGATTTTATTCTTCTTTTCTAATTTTTTCTTTCCCTTCCATCATTTCTCCTTCCAATCTCTATTTCTCTTCTTCTTTTGAACAGTTTCTTTCCACTTCACTACATCTATTGTGCATTTATGTTCTTATTTACATTTTCAGTTTCTTGAACCAGAGAGATAGTATATTTACATGTACATGTTTGATTTATTTGATTTATGATTATGGGCTCAAGGTCCATGCATTTTCTATAAATGCCTCAATTTTACCTTTCTTTATGCTGACTAATAGTGCATTGTATAAAAAAATCACATCTTTTTTATCCTTTTGTTTGTTGATGGGCATTTGAGCTGCTTCCAAGGTTTAGTTATCGCAAACTATTACTATATACATGGATGCATATGTATCACTCTGATATATTGCTTTTAATTCTTCTGAGAAGATACCAAGAAGAGGAATAGCTTGGTCAAATGTAACCTCTAGTCCTAGGTTTTGAGGGCTCTTAACACTGATTTCCTCAGTGATTGAACCAGCCTACACTCCCAACAACAGAGGAGAAGGGTTTCTTTTTCTGCACAACCATGTCAGAATTTGTTATTAGTTGTTTTCTTAATAATAACCATTCTTTCTGGAGTGAGATGGAATCTCAGCGTTGTTTAAATTTTCATTTCTTGAATTACCAGTGATGCTGAACATTTTTCCAAACATGTGTTTGGTATTTGTACTTCTTCTTCTGATACATGTCTATTTATCTCAAATGCCCATTTTTAATTGTGTATTAAAATTTGGAGGGTATGATTTTTTCACTTATTTATATGTTCCAGCTATTAGTCCTTTGTCAGATGAACATATGACACAAATTGTTTACACTCTGTATGTTGTCTCTTCACTCTGTTGGTGATTTCCTTTGCTGTGAAGAAAATTTTTCTATAAAATGATATCCCACTTGTTGGTTTTTGTGATAGTTTCTGTGTGATCAGGTTTTTTTCCACAGTCTTTGCCTATGACTATTTCTGTAAGAGTTCTATCTATTCTATCTTCCAGCAGATTTAGTGTTTCTGTTTTAATATTTAGATATTTGATCGATTTGGATTTTAATGTAGTGCATGGTGGTAGACATGGGTCTAGTTTTAGTCTTCAGCATTTTGAAAGTCAGTTTTCTAACACCATTTACTGAAGAGATAATCTTCCTTCCAGTGAATCTGTTTGGTCCCTTTATCAAAGATCACATGGCTGAATGCACTTGGAGTTGTTTGTGCATCTTCTAGTCTATTTCATTAATCTTCAGGTCTGGTTTTTCACCAGTACCATGCTGTCTTTATCACAGTAGCTCTGTAGTATAATTTCAAGACAAGAATTGTTGATGCCCCTTGCCTTGCCTTTATTGCTTTTGCTATTCTAAGTCTATTTGGTTCCTAATGAATCTTATAATTGTTTTTTTTTCTAGTTCTATGATGTATGCTAATGGTGTTTTCATTGGGAGTGCATTAAACCTTTATAGCAATTTTGGGAGTATGGCCATTTTCTCTGTACTGTTTCTTCGTCCCAAGAGCAAGGGATATCTTTCCATTCTCTGACACCTTCTTTGATCTCCTGTTTCAGAGTACTATAGTTTTCAGTGTAAAGATCTTTTATTTCCTTTGTTAGATTGATTCGTGTTTATTTGTTTTTATTTTTGTGCTGTTGTTGTTTCCCTAATTGCTCTCTCAGGGAATTTGTTACTTGTGTACAAGAATACTATCATTTTTTGAGTGCTGACTTTGTATCCCATTATACAACTGAATTTTGCTACTGAATCTACTAGATTTTTGGTGGAATTTTGGGAGTCTTCTCATGTCATCTATGAAAAATTAGAATTTAATGTCTTCCTTTTTATCATTATTTCATTTATTTCTTTCTCATGTTTCCAACACTGTATTTAATATAATTGGTGATAATGAATGCCCTTCTTGTCTTGTTACTGATTTTAATGTGAAAACTTTCAGCTTTTGACCATTTAGTGTGATATTGCCTTTTATCAGATTGGGATTAGACTGAGATAATGACCATCTTTTACAATTTTCTGTAGGGCTTTTTATCATGAATGCATTTTGGATTTTGTCAAATGCATTTTCTACATTTATTGAAATGATCATGTCATTTTTGTCTTTTGTGATATGGTTTATTACAGTGTTTTGCATACGTTAAACCACTCCTGCATACCTGGAAGTAATCATACTTGGTCACAGTGTACAAACTTCTTGATGCTTTGCTAACTTCTGTTAGCCACTATCTTGTTGAGGATTTTTGCATCTATGTTCATTAAGGAGATTGGCCTGTAGATTGCTTTTTTTATTGGATCCTTCTCTGGTTTTTGGTATCAGGATAATACTTGCTTGTAGGAGTGAGTTTGGGAGTATTGCTTCCTTTTCTATTTCATCTAAGAGTCTGAGAAGTACTGGCATTACATTCTCCCCACATTTCTTGTAGAACTCAGCTGTGTATGCATCAGGACCTGGGCTTTTCTTTGCTGGTAGGTTTTTTATTACATTTTCAACTTCGTTGACTGTTATTGGTTTGTTTAGGGTTTTTATTTTTTTGATTTAGCTTAGGTAAGTCATATGTATTTAGAATTATATCCATTTCATCTCTATTTTCTATTTTATTAGAATAAATTTTCTTGAAGTAGGCATTGTTGGTCTTCTGAATTTCTGCAGTATCTGTTTTGATTTCACCCTTTGGTTACTATTTGCATGAATTTGAGTCTATTCTTTCCTTTTCTTGATAAGATTGCTAAGTGACAATTTTATTTAATATTTCAAATAACTATTTGTTTCATTTTCTCTATATTGATTATTTTGTCTAAATTGCATTAATTTCTGCTCTGATCTTTGAAATTTCTTTCCTCATATGAACTTTAGGCTTTATTTGTTCTTCTTTTTCTAAAAGTTGGAGATTCAGCATTAAGTTTACTTGATCTCACTTGTCTTCCTGATAAAGATATTCATTGCTATAAATGTCCTGTTTAGGACTGCTTTCATTGCATCCCATAGTATCTGGTATGTTGTATAAGCTTTATCACTTATTCCTAGATACTGTTTAATTTCTTATTTAATTTCATCTTTGACCCATTTGTTGTTCAGTTTTGATTGGATCCTTCTCTGGTTTTTGGTACCAGGGTAATACTTGCTTCTAGGAATGAGTTTGGGAGTATTGCTTCTTTTCTATTTCATCAAAGAATTTGAGAAGTACTGGCATTATATTCTCCCTAAATTTCTTGTAGAAATGAATAGTGTATGCATCAGGACCTGGGCTTTTCTTATATTTATTTCCCATATATTTATGGAGTTTTTATGTTTTTTTGCCATTGATTTCCAATTTTATTACATTATGGTCAGATAATATGCATGGGATTATTTCAGTTCCTTTGCCTTTAGTTAAGCATGTCCTATGAGCTACTATGTAGTCTATTTTATAGAACATACCACGTGCAGCTGAGAAGATTGTGTGACACTAATGTTGTGAGGTGAAACATCTGTAAACATCTATTAAATCCATTGGTTCACATGTTTGGTTCAGTTCTGATATTTCTTTATTAACTTGTTTTGTCTAGTTGATCTATTGGTGACAATGGGGTGTTAAGTCCCCCAGTACAATCGTGTTAGCACTTATTTGATTTTTTATGTCCAATAACATTTGTTTAACATAGTTGGGTTCTCCTGTATTTTGTACATACATATTTATGATTGTTATCTCTTCTTCTTGCAGTTTCCCATTACCAAGGATATAATGACCTTCTTCATCTCTTTTGATCTGTCTTGGTTGAAGTGTGCATTGTCTCCAAATAGAAAAACTAATCCTGCTTTGTTCTGGGTTCCCATTGCATGGAGTACAGTTTTCCATCCTTTGACTTTCAGTCTATGAATTTATTTTTGTGTTCAATGTGTTTCATGTAGGCTGCATATTGTTGACTCTTGTTTCTTGATCCATTCTGCCAGTCTATTTCTTTGGATTGGTGAATAAGACCATTTACACTGATGGTTGTAACTGACATGTGTTGTCATATTGTTATTGCTGTTGCTTTCTTGTATTTCCTTTCCATTTATTGTTTGTCCTACCTGGTGGTTTCTTTCTATTGGTGTTCTTAAATTTGTGCACATTTTTATCTCTCCCTACAAAGTCTTTTAGAACATATTGTAGAGCTGGTTGTGTGGTTATGAACTGCTTCAGTTGTTCTTTGTCACAGCGGTACCTTCTCCATTAATTCTGGAAAACAGTTTTGCAGGGTGCATCAATCTGGATTGGAAGTTGTTTTCTTTCAGTACTTGGAATACTTCACTCCAAACTCTCCTTGATTTAAGGGTTCATCTTGAGAAGTCTTCTGTAATTCTGATGGCCCTTTCCTTTATAGATGATTTGTTTCTTTTCTCCAATAGCTTTTAATATCTTGTTCTTGTGCTGAGTTTCTGGAATCTTTATTATTATATGCCTTCATGTGGATTTATTTTGGTCATGACTAATTGGAGTTCTACATGCCTTACTTACCTGTATCTCAAAGTATTTTTTCATATTTGAGAAGTTCCACCTTTATATCTGTGAATAGTGGTTTTTAATGTCATTTTTGCTGGCTCCTGCTTTTTCATTGACTCCAATCAACTCATATTCTTTCATGCATCATCTTGCAGCTATTGGATTGTTTTTTCCTGGTGCCTTGTTACTTTTAAGAAATATTTCTTTTCTTGTTCACTAGCCACAATCCTGTCTTCTAGATCTGAAATTTGGTTTTCTCTCGCATTTACGTGACTTTATATACTTCAAATGGAATTTTAATTTCCTGTGTATCTATTTGAATCTGTTACATGGATTCCACTTCTTTCCCAATTTGAGCATTCATGTTTTCCATCATCTTCCTTTGCTTCTCTACCATTTTATCTATGATTACTCTAGACTTGATGAGTGTGTCTTTCATCATGGTCATCATCACTATTTTTTAGCTGGGATCTTATTTCTTATCTGATTTCCTCTATAGTGTGGTATACCTGTTTTTGAACTTCTGCTACTATCATTTCAGAAATTTCAGGTCAGTGACTTCCATTTTCTTTTACCTGTTTTCTCCTTGGGCTTGTCCTGATTTGGCTTGTGGTCTGGGGTTAGGTTTTGCTTCTGCATCTTGTCATTTTTTGTTTTTTAAATTTTATTTTACTTTTTTCATGTGGATGTCTATATATTTCTTATGGCAGGTGGTTTTATCATTACTGTTGAAGCCTTCCTAGGAAATGTTTGTTCTTTAGATGTCTTATACATGTAGGAGCTTTTGGTTTTTGTTTCTTGCCCAAGATCCTACCTCTCTAATTTATGAAAGATTACCTATTGCCATGTATTTGGTTTATTCTTCATTCCATTGGTACTAGACTTTGGTGATGGCTTTGACTGCAGGCAGTTTCAGTATTGTTACAAAAGGGAGAACAACTGATTACAACAAGCATGACATTCCATCTAAAATATACAATTAGCAACAATAGCACCAGGCATGACTTAGAATCTGATAAACTGTGGTAACTCTTCAACTGGTATCTTTTACCATAGGAGCAAGACCTAACATCCATTCTGCTGGTCAAAAGTCAGGGTGAATTCTGACTGCCTAGCCCAAGAATGCTTGCACCGTTTGTCACAGGGTGGAAGAGTGCTTGTTTCCTACTGCGTGTCCTCTCACAGGTCATAGGCTGGATGGAGAGCTTGCTGACTTCCTGTTCCAAAATTATTTATGTTGCTGATTGCTGGTCCTTGGATAGGGAGGTGTTTGTCCCAGATTCAGCGGGATGGTCCAAGTTTCTCTCTTTTCCCTGTGATGCCAGTGAAATGTTTTTTGCCAGGCTGCACTGTCCTCTGTTTGCAGAGAATCATAAGAGGATAGGGGCCTTATACTCTGGGTCTATCCTGTGTGGGTTGAGTGTGCCAAGTCCTTACCATCTCTGTTTTTTGGGGAACTTTTTGGGAATGGTAGTTCCTGCTCTGATAATGAGCCTGATCCCACCAATGGGAAACCCATGGGCATCCCTGTAGTCTGGTTTGTCATTTTATAAAGTCCTATGCCTATGCTTAGTTTGATCTAAAAGATTCTTATTTCAGATTAGCTCTGATATCTGGATGTATATCCCTCTCTTTCTTTCAAATCCATGTGTTTTTAGTTGATATCCTCTGAAAAACTCCAGTGTGAGTCCTCTTTTATTCAGCCATGTTGAATCCAACCTGTATCATCTTTTTAATAACAAGATGCATTCTATTCTATAATAGATTGTTGAAGATTTTTACATCTATGCTCATTAAAGAGAATGGTTTATCGTTCTCTTGTTTAGTTGGGTCTTTATATGGTTTAAGGGTCTAGGTGATGCTGGCTTTCATAAATGGATTTGGGAGCACTATAACCTTTTAAATTTCTTGGAAGATCTTGAGGACTATTGGTTATATAACATCATTAAAGTTTGGTAGTATTCAGCAGTGAATCCATCAGGTTCTGGGCTTTTCTTGGTAGATTATTACTGAGTCAAATTTAATCTCTTGTTGTTGGATTGTTAAGCATATCTTTTTGGATTAATTTTGCTAGTCTATACTTGTCTAGGAATCTGGCCCTTTCTTCAAAATTTGATAACTTTTTGGAATATATTTTTTCAAAGATGTCTCCAACTACTGTCTGGATTTTGGTTTTCATTTCTAATTGCTTTGATGTGAGTCTTTTTCTTGGTGAATCTTGGTAAAGGATTATCTATTTTATTTATTCTTTCAAAGAATAAATGTATTGGTTTTTTAGTCTCCATTTCTTGGATTTCTCCTCTCTATAATTTTCCTCTTTAATTTCAGTTTGGACCTTGTTTGTTGTTGCTTTTCAAATATCTTAAGATTTCTCATAGGGCTATTTACTTGGGTTTTCTCCGTTTTCCTAATGTTAGCATTGATTTGATAAATTTTCCTCTTAGAACTGCTTTCAGTGTCTAGATGCTTTAATGATTGTTACTTATTTCCAGAAGTTTTTCTCATTTGTTCCTTGATTTATTCTGTGCGCCATTGGTTATTTAGTAATATGTGGCTAATTTTCCAGGAACTTTTGCTTTTTCTGAAATTTCTTCTTCTGTCATTGATTTTTATTTTCTTTGCACAGTGATCAGACAGTATGCATGGGGTGATTTCTATTGTTTTACATTTGTTTAAGCGGGTTTTTTAAGACTCTTATGTGATATATTTTGGAAATAGTATCATGTGCTGCTGAAAATAATGGATCCTTATTTGTAGAAAGATAGAATATTCTGCAATAGCTGTTAAGTCCAAATATTCAAGACTGTGGTTCAGCTCCGAAATTTCTTTATTGCTTCTTTGTTTAGTTGATTTATCTCTTTGTGAAACAGAGGTATTAAAATTCCTTACAATGATTGTGTTAATGTTTGTTTGACCTTTTAATTTCAGGAGTTTTTGCTTTATGAAGATAGGTGCTCCAGTATATAGTGGATATATGGTTAACAGTGTTATCTTTTCTTGATTGATTATTCCTTTAACTAGTATGTAGTGATCTTCTTTGTCTCTTCTAATCAGTTTTAACTTGAAGTTTATAATGTCTGATATTAGAATTACTAACCTTGCTTGTTTTACGAGTACTGGTGTGTGAAATGTGGTTTGCCATCCTTTAATTTTTAATCTATGACTATCTTTTCTGATTAGATGAGTTTCTTGAATGTGACAGATTGTTGAATTGTGTTTTTTGATCCAGTTTGCCAGTCTGTGTCATTTAATTGGAGAATCAAAGCCATTAACATTGAGAGATATTATTGAAACATGTTGATTATTTTCTATCATTTACTTCTTTATCTGTTGGTGGGTTTTTTTTCTGATTTTTTCGTTGCTGTTTTTCTATTCAACACACTAGTTTCTTTTGTGTTTTTTGGTACATTCAATTGGTTGTTTCTTTCAAAAATTTTCTTGAGTATTTTCTCTAGATTTGGTTTAGTACTCATATATCTTCTGAGGTTGTCTTTTTCATGGAAGTGATTTATTTCTTCACCTATTTTGAAGGATAACTTTGCTGGGTAAGATAATCTGGCTTGGAAGTTCTTTGTTCATTGGGCCTGAAGTACTTCATTCCAAACTCTTCTGACTTCCAAGGTCTGTCTGAGAAGTCTGCTGTCATTCTAAATGGTTTTCCTTTATATGTATTTTTTTTAATTTCTTTTGGTTGCCTTTGAAATTCGGATTTCTGCTGGATATTTGTGAATATAATGAGGTTATATCTTGGTGAACTTCTTTCATCATAATCATTTGTTATTCTAGAAGCTTCACTTGCTTATAGTTTAAAATCTTTTCTTATATTTGGGAATTTTTCTTACACACCTTCTGTAATCATGTTAGTAACTCCATCTGAAAAATGTAGATTTTCTCTAAATCCAATTTGTCTTCCTGTCATCTAGTAGCTGCTGAATTAACTCCTTTTTTTCTCTCTCTGCCTCTGTCTAGCTCTGTGAATCTCTCTGTCTCAGTCTCTTGCTCTTTCTCTCTGTCACTCTCACTCTCACTCTCTCTCTCTGGCTTTTTTGAGCACATTATTTCAATTTACTATTTTGTCCTTAGTAACAGACAGTTTCTTTACTGTGATCATTTCTGCAATGTATGATTTTTATACTGTTTTTTATTTTATTTCAGGTATTTGTCTAATGTTTTTTTCAAGAATTCCATATGCTTGTTGAGTTTTTTTTCAAGTCTTGAACTTTTTTTGGTTTTTTACCTATTTCCCTGAAATTCACCATGGGCATTTTGAATATAATTGCTTTAAATTTTGGTTCATTTTCTCTTTGAACTCATTTATTTTCTTCGTCCCTTGTAAGAACCTTTCATAGATGTCTGCTGTCTGTTTTATTCTTCTACATTTGTTACCCCTTGCTCTACATCAGTGGAGTGGGAGGGGGGCTCAGGATCTTCTATTTCATTATTTTCCCATTTTCCTACTTATATTTGTGTTTATCTTTTTAAAAATTAAATGTGGTCCCCTCTTTTTTTTCCTTCCTTTTTTTGCAGGGGATGGGGGCTATTGCAGTTTGGGGACTAGAAGAGTGAGGTGAATTTCTGGTTTATATGGAGAGTTTTAGTGGATGTTGCCTAACCCATGGATAATTTTCTGCTTTGTATGTCCAGTAATATGAAACTAACTTCCTGTTATTTACTTTAAGTGCTTTCAACTCTGCACCTATGACTGCCAAAAGAATTGCTTCTACTTATAAAAGGACCAATAGATTCAATCTTGCAACACTTCTATAAGATACTCCTTGCAGCTACTCACTCGCCTGTTGTCTGTGCCCACTATGAGTGTCATTTTTGATTGCTATGCTGTGAGAGAGGTGAGGTAGGGTGTGCACAATGGCATCCCCTCCAGAGCCTGCTCTGTGAAAGTGTTTTTGGAGGCATCAGTAATTCAGGCACACACCAAACATTGCCTCTGGAGGGCCTTGAAGATCAGATTCTCAAGTTGTTCTTGCTTTCATCAGCAACATGATTCTCCTAGACCTGATGCTGTTTGTGGAGAGCAGAAAATTTCACAACATTATTATGTTTTTTCCTCTGTGGCATGAACCACCTCTTCTTCATTGCCCAGTCATATTTTCTCCCCCTCTGACAGTTTCCTCATTAGTGTTGTGTACTCTTCTCTCACATCATTTCCTCTGCAACCCACTGTCCTCCTGACTCAGACATTTAGTCCACAAAAAAAAAACAAGCTGCTAGCACTCACTGCTTTGTCATCTTGCCTCTGTCTCCAAGTTTTACCATTTTAACAGCTATACTGTTTTCTGGAGATCCAGGTAGAGATATGAGTGGCTTCTCAGAATGGAGCTACCATTGTCCAGTTACCTGGAAAAGTGCACTAATGTTTGTAGCATTTTATTGGTTAATCTTATCAAATTCTACGATGCCTGCTGAACTAAACATTTAGTCCATTGCAGTAATAATGTAGCAAGTTCAACCACCTGGAAGAAAATTTCAGCCTCACATATTTTGTTATAATGCAATTTACTGTTACTGCAAGCTTAATCGAAAGTTAGAACAGCAGTCAACAATTTCACACAGTTTTGTAAGGCTTATGCAAACAAAATCTCAGCAGCATTACTAAGGTCATAATTACTGTTTACATAGATATGCCTAGAGGTGAATATATTTTTATTATTCCTTAAGTTTTCCTTTCTTTAGTAGTAACTTTGAGGCTTGCAATATAAAATGCGAGTGCACGTTATATAATAAACATTTTACATGTGATAAAATATGTTTGTTTTCTTATGTAATAATTGCAATTATTATTGACTCAAGTTTTTTGTCACTAACACTGATAGTGTGGAGTTAACTTCATAATAATGTTGATGACTTGTCTTAAGCAGTGTTTTATACAGAAGTATACTTTCTCCATTGATTATTGATAGTTTTGCAGAATCTCTATTAAATTATTGGGCTCTGTATGTCATATATATGCTCTTTTCCTTTTCTATCCAATTTACTAATTTCTCACTATTAATTATTTTAGTTTTCAGTAGAGAAGCTCCTCACTATTACTTGCTTTGTGCAATTCTTTAAATTTCCCTTCCAGTTGAATTTTAGTATATTGGGGAAAAGTCAAAGAAAATTTCAGCTGAAAACCTTATTGCAAATGATTTAGAAAGACGGGCCATGCTTAGAATTTTCAGATTTTTAGAGCACATGAAATCTTTCTTTATATTTTCAAATCTTCCTTTATCAACATAATTTTGTCTTTTTCTCATAATGTGCCCTCCTCTCCGTGACTTGCCAGAACGTATTTGCTGTGATCTCTAATGGAAGTAGGACTATCGTTAGAATATTTATTCTCCCAAGAGTAGATATAAATTTAACAAAAATAGATTATTTCTTCTCGTGTTTACTAAAGGTGTGCAGGATGAATCAAACCATTTGTACATACATTAAACACTGTACTGCAGAATGTAATTCAACAGTGAATTTCTGTGGAAGGATTTCATGTTCTCTGTGTACTGGTGATCTCAGTTCTTATAGAAATATACCATGAAGTTAACAGGAATATGAAAAGGCACCTCAGAGAGGAATGAAACATCACTCTGTCCTTAATAGACATAATATGACCCCTTTATGTGACACTAATACATCTGTGCTTGGAGAAATGACAAGGCAAACTGACAGATTCTTTTAACAAGTATGTAGAGACTGCTTTCTCTTATGTATCTGCTGCTTCTGAAATGAGAAGCTGGGGACAAAGGAAAAGGTCAAGAAAGATTGGAATGTAGATGCTAGGGGCATAAAGAAAATCTACGAGAGAAGATAAACAATTTATTAATTATGACATAGTGCTTGATATTTTCATCAAGGCACACAGTATTTTAGGAATATAAGGAAGGGGATCATTACTTTTCACTGGAGAGTGATCATACATTTGGAGTGTCATTCCAGCTGAGATCCTAGGTAGAGTATAAACCTGGCATATTAGACCTATTTCAAGTGTGATTTAGAAGTAGATAACATTGAAATACTTGTTTGTTGAACAGTTATTATGTGTTCCCAGCACACTACTAGCTACTGCAGATACAGAAGTGCCACAAGAGCTGAAAAATACAAGCTTTCATTCAGCTTGTATTCAGTGAAGATAATGTATGTGAAAGAAACACATGTAGGTCATGTGATTCTGGGTAGTAAGTAGACTTTAATTAAAAACACAAGCTCATAGAGAATCCTACAGTTTGTGTGAGTGTAGGACACTATCATAGACAGAATGGTCATTTGAGGACTTTGCATACAGCAGCACAACCAACATCAGGGGCTGAGCATCAGTAGGAAGAAGAAACATCAAGTGTAAGGCTTATGCAGGAACAAACTTGGGGCAGATTCGGACAACAGTAAACAGGTCGGTGGTTCCTTTAGTCATGACAGAGGCTTTAGGAGAAGCATCAATGGAATAAGAAGGACCTTGCATGCCATGGCACAAAAGTTTTACTTTACTCTTTAATTAATAAAAAACATCAATTGTTTTAAATTAAAATACCCTTGAAATCATGGCAGGCAACTTGCAAGATAATGGAGGACAAGGAATCAAGTAGAGAATGTTGGTCATGGTATTGGAGAGAATGATGAGGACTGACTGTGTCATGCCCTAACGTCATAAAAGAATGTAGTTCTGGGAGCAGGGATTATTCTGTGTTTATATCTATTTCATTTATTTCAATATACCCAAGCATGCAGTGTGCTATCTGGTACATCATAAGTGCTCAACAAATGTGTATTGAATGAATAGAAAAAAATGGTGGCTGACTAGAAGCTTTTGAGGAAAAATTAATGAGAAATATATTTGAGGAGATGTGGAGGCTGACAAAAGCTTCTGTTTGTGTGGCTAGATGGAAGGTGATGCCACCAGTTAAGATAAGGAAATAACAGACTGGGGAAAGTATGAAGGAAGAGTTGTGCCTTTTTTTTCTTAGTGAAGTAGACCAGAAAGAATTCCAGCAATCTTCAGGCATTGTGTGACTCTACTGCACATCTCTGTCATGCATCACTGCAAGATTCTTTTTCTTCTTTCGCAAGGAATTTTTGAAGGCCTTGGATAAAATTTTAACTGCTGCACATGTTCTGCAGAAAGTGTGCAAACAGGTGGAATAACTAACATAAAGGGTACGCTGATTAGTAAAGTGTAGAAAGATGAGAAAGAGAAAGAAGCATCTCTGTTTTAGCCACATATGTTTTCATAGAACATATTTATTTATAAAATGCAGCCCTTGTATAGAGGCAAGTCCCCCGTCTCTTCAAAGAAATCCAACACTCACTCACATGTCAGAATTAATGTAAGGAAGGCTCGATGATAATCATGTGAGGCGGAAGCCTTCTCTGATCTCGAAAAGGCTTCGGATACCATAGATCCCCTCTGCAATTAACTTTACTCGGTGTTGAGTTTACTGGAAGAAGGTGAATTTTATCACTGAGCCTAGAGAATAATTTAACACTTTCTAGTTTGGGGTAATAATTGAGGAATGTTCTTCCAGTCTCATAGCCCATTTTAGCTCATGAAATTTTGTCTATGTAAGGTACTATGTCTTTTGTGTCATTGAGACAGAAGCTTTTGTGACGGCAGCTTTCAGCAATAGTAGTAAGATCCCATTCTTGTAAGTGAATTGCTGTAATTCATTGTTTCCTAAAATATTGTATTATTTCAACTTTGATGTTTACAGATTTGACAGTATATTAGACTTTGGAGAAGATGATGTTACACAAGGATCAGACCAAGAAGGACAGATGGCCATGGGGAAGGCAGACCATGTAGAGCCATGGCAGCAGGACATCCTCTGGCTGTCCACAGGATTTCCCGAGTCAGTGACTCAGGCAGACCACTTTTACCAACACCCTGATGATGTACTGCCTTGGCAAGTTTCTCCTCAGTTCCAGAGACTCCCAGGGCTTAGTCAAGCCTCCTCAAATGATTCATCTATTGATCTGATCTTACTAAAATCTCAGTCATCAAATATGAGCAATGACAACCATCAGGATACAACTCACCATCCTCACCACACCGTCTCACATCCCAGGTGTCTACAACCAACACAAGATAAATTGATAGTGATCAAAGGAAACAACTTTCATGAGGTGAATACAGAAGGAGCAAATCGACCTGAGGAAAAATCCTGCAATAAATGGGAATGTATTAGAAAACCACAGATACAAAAAAGAATGTCAGTTTGTAAAGCACCCAAACCCATTGTAGATCAGGTACCATTCAGGGAAAGAACAGCTCCCATTAACCCCACATATAACATTCGAAAATCAAGAGTTATCAACAGGATCTACACATGGCCATGTCGAGACAGGGTGATCCACCTACTGGCATTGAAAGACTACAGTGAATCTGAACTTCTTATTCAACTGCAGAAAGATGGCATCAAAGAAAATGACAAAAAGATCCTTGGAAATATTTTGCATGAGGTAGCCAATTTTAATTACCAAAGTGGTTTGTATTCCTTAAAACACTGTGCCTTCAAGGAGATCCAGAAAGACTGGCCAGGGTACAGTGAAATACAGAGGCAGTCATTAAAGTTAATTCTTTCCAATAAAGCCGGCCTATTTAATAACCCAACATCAACTTCAAATTTTAGTAAAGATATTACACCGACTCCTGAAGATCAGTTTTTGAATTTAATTGCCAATAATAATTTCATGACAAGACAACTTAATATATCTCACTCTCCAACTATAATACAATCAACATCACATAGCCACTTAAACAATAGCACTGAAAGCCACCCACCTCAAACCAACAATTTGCTTATACCACTAACTCCAACCTACCGGGTCACTTCATGTTCTTCACCATCTGTATGTTCCAACTATAATCCTTGTAGTACTCCAAAAAGTCCTGGGACTCAAGATCTGTATATTCCGAGTTTCTTCCAAGACAGTAGCATCTTTAATAGTCAGACAAATAAACGTATTTCTTCAGAAATGTCAGACTCTCTTTCAACTCAAAATAAGCATCGAAAGACGGTGGAGAAAAAATATTTGTTTTCTGGAAAGAAGTCCAAATATAAATTTAAAGAATATAAAGCACATAGACAAAATTATAATATTGACACGATGGAGACTCAGAAGGCAGAATCTGACAGACAAGAAGAGAGGATAAGATCAAACTCAAGCAAAACCTTTCAAAAAGATGATGCTGCCTCTAGGAAGAATCTTGTACCACCTGTGTCTCCAGATTATTTTTACAACTACTGCACCATTCTTTCCTCTGAGCAACGTCATCAATATGAACAGGAATTTACAGAAATTTATGATGACTACTATGCCCTGCATTGCAAGATACTGGATTTGACTAGACAAGCTAATGATCTAGAATTGAAAAGGAAACTCGTCTCTCCTGGTTCAAAAAAATATCAGCGTATTACTAAAAAAATCTTAGCAGAATATCAGAAGATAGAGGATATTTGTCCTGGTTGGTCTGAAGAATATTATAGATGTTCATATCTTTATCACAAGCTGGCTCACATAAAAAATTTAATCATAGCTTTTGACCAGAACACTTAAGCCATCATAAAAGAACCGTGCACACTAAGACCTTAAACTTAAAATTACTTACTTGCTTAAAATTCCCAATAACTTGCTCTAAGTTTCTAAAGAGATGAGACTGGGTGGCCTGGCAAATTTTCAGTATTATTTTAAAGTTTAATTTAGTTGTTTCTTTCTATATGTCTATTTTAATTTTCATTTAATTTTTTGTTTATTTTTATTTTTTCCATTTATTTGATGTTTCCTTTTATCATTTATCTTAATTTTCATTTAATTTTTGTTTATTTTATTTTTCATTTATTTTATCCTTTTCTGTGCTTTTATATTTTTTTTCAATTTTATTTATTTTTGCTGCTTTATTTGGTCCTTTTTCCTGCAACACGTGTTTTTCTTTTTTGGGATATCGAAGACCCAGCATCTATGAATAAAACTGTGCACAATTTAAAAATAAAGAACTTTTGTGAGCAAGATAAAATGGTTTGAATAAAGATCTTTTTGTCCTGATCTATTTTCAATGTAAACTCTTTCTTAAAACATAAAATTTGACAGAGCTGTGAAAAATGTTATCTTTGAAGCTGTCACCTGTTTATGTCTTAGATCACAAGTTATATAGTCAAATGTAGCAAAACTTTTCAGCTATCTCTTAGATCATGTTGTCTTTGTAAAACATTTCCACTGGAATGGGGACTGTTTCATTTCCATGTCTGGGTTCTTAAATGTTTTCCAAAATTTGTTGTCAGTGGTAAATATTTGTCTACATCCTATAAAAGTCAATTGGAACATATAAAAAAGGAACAATTTGTATACACCAAGAAACCTAATATTAAAACTTTCACTTCTCATCCTCTAAGTAGATGTCCAGACTACCAGCTTTAGGTTTGAAAAGTCAATCAAACAATACAAGCATTAAGTTCTTACTTTATTTCAATTGCTATCATCTCGGCCTGCTATCAAATCAGAGGGTCGCTTGGTGGGGGGTGTGGACTTCTCTCCATGCCCGTGTGCCAGCCGCCTCACGGATAGGGGGCTGCTTCCTGATTCCTTTCCAGCAGGCCCAACCACTGTTGGCACAGGAAGGTGCTGTTCCCTGATTTTCCCGTGGTGGACCCAAACTCTCAAAATGATCACTTCTAAACTTTTTGCTTAACTTAGGAATTAAAATACTCACAGCAACTTTGATGTTCACTTTATGTGCTTCTCATCTACCCTATTCCTCTACATGCCCTGCAGTGTTGAACACTTCTCAAATTTAGTTTATTTATTTTTAGTTTTTATTATTTTTCTGTACTGGGGATTGAACCTCAGGCCTTTTCACCGAGCTACATCCCCAGCCATTTTAATTTTTATTTTTGTTCCTTTGTTTTTCTTCCTTTTGGTTTTTTATTTTTATTAGTACATGTTTGCTATCTATAATTATTATGTTTACCATGGAGAGTTGGTTCCTTTACCTAACATATCTTCATTCTGTTTCACCCCCTTTCCTTCCAATTTCTACCCTCTCCCACAGTCTCTTGGTCCCTGTGCCTTTTGTAAAAAAATCTCTCACCCTGTTATCTATTTTTATTTTGCTCTTTAATTAATTTATAGTTTTTGTTTCTCACATAAGAAAGAACATGTTACATTTAACATTTTGTGCCTGATTTCTTACTTAATAATATGATCTCAAGGTGCATCTGTTTTCCTACAAATGTTTCAAGTTTTTCCTTTTTTTGAGGGGGGTTAGTAATGAATAGCACATTTTTCTTTTTCCATTAATCTATTGATTAACACATAGGGCACTTCCATGATTTAGCTCTCAGGAATTTTGCTGCTATTAATATGGGTAGGCGTGTGTCACTGTAATATGATGTCTTTACTCTTTCAAAAAGGTACCTAGCAGGCAAATAGATGATGCAATGGAATTTCTTGTTTCTGTACATTAAGAAACCTCTACACTGATTTCCACAGTGGCTGTAACAGTATACCAGCAACATGGAAGTCTTCCTTATCTCTGGAGCTTCACCAGCATTTGTTATTTGACTTTTAGATGATGGCTATTATTTTTGGAGTAATATGAAACCTGTGCTATTTTAATATGCATTTCCCTAATTTCAGAGATGTTGCATCTGTGTTTGCCATATTTATTGGCCATTTATATATCTGAGAAGTGTACATTCATTTCAGTTGCGCGTTTTTTAACTAGGTCTAATTTGGGCAGGGGTCTAATTTTCTGAGTTCTTTCTCTACTCTAGATATTAATCCACTATCTGAGGTGTACATCACAAAAATGTTCCCACTCTGTAGTCTGTCTCTTTGTTGTTTCTTTTGCTCTGCAGAAGTATTTTTTTTCACTTGACACCGTGTCATTTTCTGACTGTTGATGTTACTTCTGCAGTTGATATTTTGTTCAGAAAGTCCTTTCATATGCCTACATCTTCATGAATTGTACCTATTTTATTTTCCCACAGACTCAGTTTTTATGTTTTAATATTTAGGCCTTTTGCCATTTTGATTTTATTTTAATATGTAACTACAGATACGGGCATGTAACTACAGATATTCAGCCCTTTGTATGTGAGTGACCAATTTCCCCGACACCATTGATTAAAAATTCTATTTTCCTCCAATATGTTTTTAGCCCTCTTTGCAAAGATCAGACGGTTGAATGTGCCTAGAGTTGTTTTTCCATCCTTTATTTTCTTCTGTTGATCTACATGTCTGTTTTTGCCAGTATCATGCTGATTTTTTCACTACAGCTTTGTAATTTCATTTGAGCTCTGGGACTGTGTTGTCTACTCCTCTGCTTTTCTTGCTCAGGATTGGTTTTGCTCTTTAAAGTCTCTTCTGTTTCCACACAAATTTTATGATTTTTTCTAGTTTTCTGAAGAATTCTTTTAGTATTTTGATTAGAATTGCATTAAATTTATGTATCAACTTTGGTAATATAATCACATTGAAAATACTGGTTTTGCCTACCCATAAACAGAAAATATCTTACTTTTTGCTCATGCCTTCTTTAATCTTCTTTTTCAGGGGACTATAGTTTTCTTCATATTTGTCTTTTATTTCCTTGGTTAGGTTATTTCCTAAATATTAAATTTTATTTTCCTAATTTCTCAGTAGATTCATTATTGTTGTACAGGGACACTATTGATTTTTACATGTTGATTTAGTATCCTGCTACATTGTTGGATTGCTTTTCTCTTCTGCTGTTTATTTTGAAGTATCATTAAATAGTATATCATTAGACCTTTAATCTTTATGAAAATGCTCTCATAGTATGTGTAGTCATCTGTATCTTGCTTTTTCCAATCAATCTTCTGCTTCTAGGATGTACTGTTGATGATGTGTATTCCTGTTTCTTATTAATTTCCTCGTACATGTTGCAGCATCAGCATGATTTAGTTATCCATTCTTTAGTTGGAGTCTGAGTTGTTTCATTACTTTGTTGTCACAATGTCACTGTGAATATTTTTGACCTATAATTCCATGCATTGTGCTGCTATTTCCATGATTTCAATAAAATTCCTTTAAAAAACCCTGTGAAATTTTATTATTATTGTTTTATATTGTCAACATTTATTTAGATTTAGATGCATTCCCCATTGCCTTTCAAACCTTTCATCATTCTTTAAATTTCTTCCTGAAATAATTCCCTTTCTTCTTGAAAATGTTCATTTATTCTTTTCTGTAGATCTGATGGTGTGAAAATCTTGATTTTCAGTGTACATATGCTTCTCATTGACTTTCAAATTGCATGTTAGCTAGATATTAGATTTCTAAGTTGAAGTCTAGAATAAGAACGTATTTCCATTTTGGTTTCCACATTTTTGTTAGATAATTAGATGTTGATATTACTGTTCTACGTTTGATGGTGTCTTTTGTGTAGCTGTTTTAGAATTTCTTTCTTGTGCTTTACTTTTGGTAGTGTGATAAGATTACTGGCTGTGATTTTCATTATTATTCTTTAAATAATATTCATTATTAGTTTCTTTAAACTAATTTGAAACAGTCATTAGGCTTGGACATTCCTCACTAAAACTTTATGAATGTGTTTTCATTCCCATTATCTCTCATGTTCTTTTAATCAGTGTCCTTACGTCTTTCATGATCATCTCTAACTTCCCTTTTCTCTCCATGATCCCAGCTTTCTATCTCCTACTGACCTCTACTATAGTCTACCTCTCTAATCTCTACTTCCTCTGCAATCATCCCCATTTCTGGTCATCAGACAAGATATGTTTCTTCATGGACAAAAGTTTAATAATTCATACTCGGAGACTTGAGATGTGAAGTGAAGCTATTGGAGTAAAAGTATGCTGGAAAATATCAATGAATAGTACCATAATTGTTTCCCACAATTACTGTTCAGGCTTAACCTATTAGTTCAGCACCTTCTATAATAGTCTTTAATAATTCATCTTATTCTGTTAATGCATCATAGTTACTAACATAGTATAGATAGTAGACTATCATAAATTTTAGACATATAGCAGTCATGCAACTTCAAATAAGCAGCTAAATATTAGGTATAAAGTTTTTCCTCTACATAGAATTAAAAATATCTTTAAATCATATACTTATAGATTATTTTAAGGTTGTATCAAGTATCTATCACCTTATTATCTAACTAGCTAGCTAAGTATTCTTTGAGAGAAACTTCATGCATAATGGAGACTCATTAAATGACAGCTAAAATGAGCTTTTAGGTATTTGCCTTCTGCTATGCAACATTACTACAAAATCAGCAGCTCAAAATGACAGACTGATTATCTCAAGTTTGTGTGGATCAGAAATCATAACACAGCTTATGTTCCTTCTCTGTTCCGAGGGCTTTTATGAGGCTATGTTTACAATGTTGGCTATGACTGATCTCAGAATCAACTGAGGAAATACGCACTTCCAAACTTATTTATTGGATTGTTGGAAAAATTCAGTTCCTTTTGTGCTTTGGACTAAATACTCCATTGCTCTCAAACTGTTAGCTAGAGACATACATCAGATCACTGTGATAAGAGATTTCCATGGGGTAGCACATGATGTGGCAGCTGGCTTCATTAAACTAACATGGGCTAGATTCTGCTGGCAAAAAGGAAGTTACGATCTTATTTAACATAGCCATTAAAATGACCTATTGTAACCTCTGCCATATCCTATTTGTTATGAGCAAGGTATAAATGCTAACTGTACTCAAAAGGAGATGAATGTACAAGAATAAAACAACACTAGGTGCTACCACAGGAGGTAATCTTAGAGTCTGTCTATAATAACTATCTTCTATACGAGTCATTCTCAGATAGCCACATTTTAAAATTACCTCTTTTAACTACAGCTCATTAGAACATGTTTTTAAAAACTGCATGAAAAATAAAGAAATTTACTTGATTAGAAATTCATTTGAATGATCTAATGTTTATATCAATTTCTACAAAGTCAAAAAATGTCTCTTTAAGATGGTCTCAAAATATATTACAGTAGATGATCCTTGAAAAAAATGAAACCTTTTGGTTCTGTGTTTTTAAAAATTAGTATAAACAATATTATTGCAATCATTATTATTACTATTACTATTATTTCTGGTACCAGGGATCAAACTCATAACCTCACGCTTGACAGGCAGGCACTTATGGTGCTGAGCTAAATCCCCAGCCTACAATATTTATTATTATATGATTCATTAATTAAAACCCTCCTTTACTCTTCAAGTGAAAATTATGTTTTCATTAACTGAATGATTACACTATAAATAATATCCTTCTAGGTAATTTTGCTCAGTAAAAATCACAGGATTTCTTCTTGACCCTATACTCATTTATTATCATTTATACTTCCTAGAAGTGACCTTAAAATATCCTATGGTTTAATAAGCCCTTTGTACTGTTTCTGAAAGGGCAAGGTAGCTTATTTTGCTTGACAAGCGACATGTTTTGACCTTCAGTTTCCAGGATGAGATTTTAGGCTGATGTCGTTCAGACTTTACAAATTCAGCTCAAGAAGCTATACCTGACTGTCCAATTTCTGCAGTCTCTGTGTGAATCTCATATTTCATAGCCACCCTATTTGAAAATTTCTTCATGTATAAAAGGTTTTACACAGTAGTGGGACATAACTTTCTGTACTAGGTTTTAGGGTCTATAACTAGTAAGGAAGATCCTATTAGCAGGGACTGCTTAAAAGTGTCAGTGTTTAACAACACAAAGCTCCATTTGCTAAAAGACTGGCAAGCCATCAAACATGTGAAGGTGTATATGTTGTCTGAAATCCTGAATAAACAGAAATGGGTACTTTATACACAAGGTGTTCTAGGGTAGTTGGGAGGAAAATCTTACCAAAATGCAGTGAGAACAGGGCAGTGGGCTGTGTATTTGAGAAAATAGTTAAACAATATGGTCACTGACTCCAGGGAAATTTCATAGATCAAAAAAAATAATGATGTGTATTGCTTTCATAAATGGACACCTGAACATCCTGAAGGAAGAAGTTAAGTGCCAATAGTGAGAAGAGTTCCCTTTTATAGAGTACATGTCAGGCACTCTGCTAACTTGTTTATTATCATTGTCTAATGTCATTCATACGCCAACATTGCAAGACAGGTATTATGCAAACATACAGAAGAAACTATGGCATTTTTCGAGACAAGGTCTCACCATGTAATCCAGGCTGGCTTTGAACTCACTATGTAGCCCAGGCTGTCCTTGAATTAATGAAAATCTTCCTTTTTCAGCCTCCCAAGTTCTAGGATTACAGAATGCACCACCACATCCAGCAAAAACTATGGCTTATAAAATTATAACTTTCTGACACAACATGCAGAACTAGGTAATAAAAACTTATATTCAAAACGAATCCTTACGTAAAGCTAAGTGTGTTGATAGGTTGGAATGTCAACTTGACTGACTTTGAGATTTGAACAGGAGATTTGTGGAGCAGTTATTTGTGTGTCTAGGTGGGTTATGGAAGTGTGACACTGAGGCGTAAGTCTGGTCCTTTACTCCTTCCTGTAAGGTACTGTACCCCCTGCTCAGCTTCACAGCAGTTGTGAACTAAGCAGCTTTGTTTTGCTGAACTCTTCTACTATGATATTTTTTCTTTGGAGCCAGATGACCATGCTGAATTCTCTGAAACCATGAGACAAATTAAAGCTTTCCCCCTTGAAATTGCTGGTGTTTAGTTATCGTATTCTGGCAATGGGAAAAGTGACTAACACTGTTACAACCTGTGTCTAGATGTCCCCTCCAAAGCCTCACGTGCTCAAAAGTTGCGCTTTTCAGAGCTGGTTGAATCTAAGTTGTATAATACTGGACTTAAAGGAGTTTGGTGCTAGATTAGTCCCCCAAAATCAGTACAGTTCTGAGTGGCACCAACCATAAGGCTGGCAGCCTGGATATGTTAAAAGGAAAAGGCAGATTGGTTTCTTGCTGCTTGCTACTACTGCCTTCTCTTTGTCTTGACATGGACAGTTTCTCCTCTATGATGTCCTTTGCCAAGCTACTCTGCATTGGAGCTAGCTGGCTATAGACTGAATTCTCTATAATCCATAAGCTGAAATACACTTTCCCCAATTTAACTTGTGGATGTCAGGAATTTTGTTTAAGCAACAAAAATAATAACCAAGACAATTACAGAAAATTGGTACCAGAAAAGTGGGACAATTGTTGTGACTATACTTGATCATTTGGTTTAGAAGAGGATTTCTGGGAGAATTTGGAAAGTTTTGGAGATACAAGCAAGAAAGGCCATAGAATGTTACAAGCCTTCTAGTCCAAGTTGTAGAACAATGGAAACACAGACAATAAAGGCCATGGTCAAGAGGTTTCACTTAGGAACAACAACTTCATTGGCAATTTGATGAGAAGCCAAGGGTATTAAAGTCTGTCAGAAAATATTTTTACATCTCCCCATGTCCTGAGAATTTGCAGGAGACTGAGTTTAACAACAGAGAAAAAGAAATTTCAAGACAGTGTCTCACTCAGTAAGTCTCTACCAAGGCTCTGCACTGGGAAGCCCAAAAGTCAGGGGTGGAAGCCAGAAAGTCTGTGCTAGAAGGAAGAAGTGTCTTCATTGGAGCCAGGAAATAACATTCAAAGTAAGGGCCAGAGATCTCCTGAAAAGAACTGTAGCCATACTAGGAGACAGTGAGGACCTGAGCTCCCCCAATGATGAGAACAGCCAAATTCATATCAGCAAAGCCAGCATGACAAGCTTCTCCCAGTGGATCAACAGTATACCACAATAACCATTCTGTGCAATAGCACACCAAAACTTATTTCTTCTCCTATGTTAACTCTATACCAACTAGCTGACCTCTCCCCAACCTTCCTTCCCACCTGGAACTTCTATTAAGTTTTGCAGAATATTTCTCTGCCACACACCTCAACTCCCCAAACCATCTCCATGCATTCTCTGGCAATCACTACTCTCAATTTATTTTTTCTTTTTGCAGTATACAGAGAATCAAATCTAGGACCTTTGTACTTATCTACCATATTTCCACAGCACTTGTTAATTTAATTTATTTTCAAACATGGTAATACTAAGTAGCTGAGTTTCTTGGGCTGGGCTCAAATTTGGAATCTTATTTTCTCAGCCTCCCAGAGTGCTGAGATTACCAGTGTATGACACCACACCTGGTTTATTGTCAAGTTCTGTAAGATCAATATTTTGGAATCATTTCAAATATCTAGAAGATAGGATTTTGATGTTTTCACCATAATAAAATGACAAATATGTGAAGTGATGTTGATTATCATGTTTTGATCTTTATGTAATGTACACATAAACAAATATTATATTGTACCTCATAACATATATAGGTATAATTATTATTTGTCAATCAGAAAAAATCCAATAAAGCAATACCAACAAAATGCTATATTAGAAAGACCAAGCAGGCATCTTACACATAGAGTTCCCAAATGAACATATAATCCGAATGGGTAACAAGCCTTATTGCCTTCTATATCATTGTGGAAAAGGAAAAGTTTAATATTCAACATCGATTTGAATTGTGACTTTGATCCTTTCTGTGAAATTTTGACAAGTTATTTGATAGATCTACATTCCATTTTTTCTTTGCCTAATTTTCCTCAAGTGAGCCATTTAACAGAATATGTGAACCCTCAAATGTAGTAATGGCCACACTGGACATAAGAACTGGATATCCAATGGCAGTAGTTGTTGATGCTATGAGGTGAGAAAATCTAATTGTCAAAAGTCATTATATAGAAATAAGGGCAAATGACTTGCCTTGTTCAAGGGGAGAGTTTATGGTATAAGGTGAAGAACAAAAGCTTGCATAAGAGTAGCCAAAGAAGACAAAACAGAAACATTAGTGGCTGTGAGTCAGGTGAGAAAGTGATCCACAGTTTCTAGTGATGCAGAAATCCAAGGAAGATTACGTAAGGTACAGAGCTATGGGGACACTATCTAACTATATTAGGATCCCTTATGTCTCCTTAACTTAAATCAAAACATACAATAATCACAGATCCACACACTTTCACTAGATGTCTATAATTTTTAAAAAATAAGAGAATTTCATTTGAAATTTTTTTAGTGATTTAATTGATAATAAATGATTATTCTTAGGTCAGTTGGATCTTTATGTAGTAAGAGTTCAGAATGTTTTGTGGCATGACAATGCCCATATAAAGTATATAAACGTGAAGAGCATTTAACTGTTGACATTTTCCCTAGTAACAGAGCAGAGGATCTTGATGGCTGAAATGAAACTTATTTGGTGATCATAATGCATGTGCTGGATTTATTTCACTCAGTGATAATATATTTAAGTAATTAATCTGCATTGTTGACCTTACAACATTGATCAAATTTCCATTCATTTGTTTGGTAAAGAAATTGTTCAGACACTTTGGCACTATAATGTCTATAGTTTTCATGACTACAAATATGCAATACTTTTGTTGTATTCATGGAATAAACTAACGTTTCAAAAGCCCTGAGGCCTAAATGTGAAATGAGAAGTGTTGTAAACTAATTACCACAAAATAACTATGGTATATTAGCTAGCTAAACAATTTATATAACTTATATATAGTTGGACGGGTGGCTACCAAGGATCAAACAACCTCACACTTGGCAAGTAAGTGCTTATGTCACTGAGCTAAATCCCTGGCAACAGCTAATATATTCTGTAAGCCACTGGGCTCCTTAAATACCCACTATAACATTGGTCAGACATAATGTTTTCCACTCCATTTTGCAAGCTACTAAATCAATGAGTATCATGAACCCTGTTCTCAGTTTAAGTCAATGCTTCATGTGTAAAATATCATATTAGAATTTAAGTATTAATGATTTCTTGATTTATTTTGGAACAATTTTTCATCATTAACTCAATGACATTTTTTGTAACTTTTCCCTTGAAAAAACATGAGCCTTTCCATGTATAGTTGTAGTTTATAGTGACATGTCTTTGTTGGTCCAACAAGCTACTTCCTCAATGTAGTGTCTGGAATCATTTCAAAAAGATGAAATATGAAAATCCGACTTAAATCTCCTTTCTCATATCCATGACTTTGTCTGCCATTTCTCTAATTAAATGCTTACTTCATACAGAATTGGCTTTTCTTGATCATTAACAGTGTTGAACCTTAAGAGCTTGTTTCTGCTTTTGCACGTTATGACATCTAAAATTAAGTTTTAATAAATTATAAAACAAGAGAGAGGCAAGGTATAGTTCAGTGGCACAGCACCTGCCTGGTAAGCACAAGGTCCTGAGTTCAATTACTGGTTCCAAAACAAACAAACTAACAAACAACAGAAGAAATACAGAGATGTCTCACCTTCTTGTTATAGTGACATTTCTGTCAGATGAGTGAGTTTCAAACTGAAACCAAACATTTGACACAATTAGCCCATACAAAATCTGGGATCACAGTCTTGACTCTTCTCACAGCTATTCTAGTCTTTGAAGAGGGTAACTCAGTTCCAACATAGAAATGTTTTATCCTTCCTGTGAAGCTGTCATAGAAAGTTGGTTACTTAGATATGACAGACTTCTAAAACCATTCATCTTTATCTCAAAAGGGAAAAACACAAATTTTACACACACATTTTCCACAACTAAACTTTGTTAACTGTCTTCATTGGGCTTTTAATAGCATTGTGGTAGGAGTCGGTTTATTTAAACTTATACTACTCTTTACATGGTTGCAATTTATAAGATCTTGTATAGAGTATATAGTTAACTTCTGGTTGAAGATTAATCATGCCTATAATGAACAAAATATGCTATGCAACTGTATAATTTATTTTAAGGGATCACCATGGGACATGAAACTTTGAATAGTGATCTGTAAAACTCAAAAGGTGGACCTATGAAATAAATTATTGAATGGTACTCTGGCTTGGGATTTATAAAGAAATACATGAGTTAGCACCATAGAAAAAATCAAATAGATTGTTTGATGAAGTTCAGTGCCTAAAGTATTTGAAGCCAACCCAAAGCTGAGAAGAAAAATTTCACTCACTTTACAGATAAAAGAATAAAAAACAGGTTTTGTTATAGTTTGTGGCCAAAATTTTAGCAAATAATTCCAGCAAGGTATTTCTTCCAATGTCACATTATGTCTCGGAAGCACTGTGATCAGGTTGACAGTTCCGTTGACTGGGGACTCCAGAGACCAAGTATTCTATTACTTTGCCAGATTTTTTTCAACCAGATCATTCACACCATCTCAACATAAGAATCTTTTGAAACAGATTTGGAAATACACCGTGTTACTGAATTAGTATTGCAAGCCGTGTCGAATGTCTTGGTGCTCACCCACATATATAGGTCATCATGTCGTTCTGCTTTACAGATGGTCACTGAGACATGATTAAAATATTTTACAGATGAGCAAACCAACTCAGTAAAATAAATTTTTATGTTATTGGGGATCTCAGTCTTGGCAGAATTGACAACTTATGCCAAAATTTCATTGCCATCAGAGTGAGTGTGTATCCTGCACATGTAGAATGTTGAACAGCATCCCTGACCTCTACTGATTAAATCCCAGTTGAAGCCCTCCAATCCTTACTATAAAAATGTCTCAGGCATTGCCAAGTGTCCCCTGCAGGAGACAGAGTCTGTAATTGAGAGTCAGTGGCCTGAGCAACACAGCAAGCTGTAGCAGAGTGACAAATGGAGTCCAGGCCACTTGACTCTTCCTGTGGTAGCATTATTCAAGCATACTGTCTAAAACATGAATTCATACACTGACCGAGGGCGAGTATCAGGGAGAAAGAAGAAGAAAGTGAGTGAGAGGGGACAAACGAGAGACAACATAAAACAAAGCGGCCCAAAGGCCAGGGTCTGGGGCAACCATTCTAATTAAAACTATTACAATGTTATAAGCCTGTAGAACTGGGTGTCCAGATCCCAGATACAGCTGAAAACCAGACTCTTTCCTTTTTCCTGAGATTTTCTCTGGGATTCTCTAACACTGAGACCTGCAAGCAAGTTCTGCAGTGCAACCGCTGACTGACCACTGGACACATAACATATTCAGTTCAGCTTGGCAGAATGACTTTTTGTACATCTGTTTGTAGTTTTGTTTTCTTTATTTTACTTCATTTTCCCCAGATTATATTTATTGTGCACTTTCTGTGGTGAGAATACTTCTATTCCATTAGTAACTGCCAAGTATATAATATGATTACCTATAGTTATCATATTGTGAAACAGACTTCTTGAATTTTTTCCTTCTATCTATAAGAAATTCTGATTGTCTCTTTTTAAGGGTTGAATAGTATCCAATTACAAATATATATTTACATATGCACATATATACTATATTATCTTTCTTTTAACTTTTACTTTAATTGAAAAAAGTATGTATACTTCTTAAGTGCAGCATAATGCTCTGAAATATATAATCACTGTGGAATGACTGAAAGAAGCTAATTATCCTATGTGTTATCTCACATTTTTTGGTGAGAAGACTTGAAATCAACTCTTCTAGTGATTTTCAAAATACTGCATATAATTAATCACCATACTGTACAATAAATTGTTTAAAATCATTCCATCAGTACCAATGAAATTTTGTATTTTGTGACTAACACTTTCTAAACTTCCTCAATTCCTAGGCCATGGTAAGTACCATTCTACTGTGATTTTATAAGCATAATTTTTTAGAATTCCATGAGTAAAAGAGACCATGTGGTATTTTTTGCTCTGCCTGTCTTATTTCACTTAACCTGATGTTCTCTAGGCTCCTGTATGGTTTCATAAATGATAAGGTTTCTTTTTTGAAGGCTGAACAATATTCTATTAGGGATACATATCTACATCTATATATATGCAGTATTATGTTATTATGATATAAAACATTAACATATTTAATATAATTGTTATGGTTTATATTTAAATGTCCCCCCAAAGCCTATGCAGTCATAGAGTCAGCCACGTCTAGTGTTTATGATTGGTTCATTATCAAGTGCTGGGATTGGCAGCATGACTGTCGCACCTGCCCAGTGGCAGGAAATCGGCATACAGTATGATGGAGGAGAGCAGGCCTGTGTTTCCTCTTTTGCCCTTTACTCACTTGTCCCTTGTGGCTGTCATGAATGGCTGACCCTTAGCTACACCACTCTTCCATGGAGCCAACTGATTATGGACTGAAACATCCAAAAACTATAAGCTAAATCAACCTTTCCATCCTTCATTTTGGGCATCAAGTATTTTGTCTTAGTAATGGAGAAAAAAATAACCAAGACAATCTTATAAATTTAATATTACATTATTAATATTATAACAATATGTAATAAAAAGAGTGCACCAAAGAACATATACACACTTCAGGAAAAGAAACACTTGTATAAATATTTTAATATAATTTTATTCAAACATTGTGGGATTAATACAAGATACTTTTTGCCTCTCCAATTCCAAGAGGTGCTCAAAGTGATGGCCATCAGCTTCCAGACATTTATTAGTGAGGCAAATTTTTGCTTGGGTAACTTTTTCCAGTGAGATTGCTACATATGCATTTTCAATTTTTTTCCCTAAGGGATGGCAATGTAGTGAGTTTTTTTGTGATATATGGTGTCCTCTGAGTTCCCGTAAAAGTAGGTGACACTGCTTGTTGAAAAAACATCCTATAATTTTTCTCTTCTTGAAGTGTAAATACATTTTTGGTGGACTGTATATAATATTTTTAATCAATTCATATGTTGATGGACAGTTAGGTAAATTCCATATCTTAGCTATTGTGAATAATTCTGTAATAACAAAAGGAGTGCCCCTATGTTTTTAACATACTGATTTCATTTCTTTGGCTGTATACTCAGTAAGCAAATTTCTGGATAGATCATATGATAATTTTACTTTTAGTTTTTTGAGGAACTTCCATTTGATTTTCCATGATATATCTACTAATTTACATTTCCACCAACTTATAAGGATTTCCTTTTCCCCACACATTGCCTGTATTTGCTATCTTTTGCATTTTTGATCATTTCCATTCTAACAAGCATGAGATAATAACTCACTGCAGCTTTGATTTGTATTTCAGTGATGCTAAGCATTTTATCACAGATCTGTTGGTCATTGGTGTGCCTTCTTTTAAGAAATATCTCCTCCAATATTTTGCCCATTTTAAAATTAAATAGCAATAAAAATATTCAAATAGAATTATTACAGAGCATTGTATTTTTTAGATATTAACATCTACTTGATTGTATGTTTATTTTGTGGCCTGTAACTTTACTGAATTTGTTTCTTAGTCCTAAGAGATTTTGTTGGAGTAATTAATGTTTTCTGTATGTAAGACCATGAGCTCCTACAGAAATAGCTTCAGCTTTCTATGTAAGATGTTACTTACTGCTTTCTCTTACCGAATTGCACTGGATAGGACTTCCAGTACTATGTTCAGTAGAAGTGATGGCAATGGTCATTCTGGTCTTTTACCTGATCTTAGAGGAAAAACTTTCATTATTTCCCTACTGCATATTTTAAATTATGGCTTGTTATAAATGATCTGTACCGTTTGGAAGAGCATTCCTGCTATATTTCACATGTGGATCATTTTTTTTTACCTTAAAGATAATTGAAGTTTATGAAATACTTTTTCTGAAGCTATTACCTTTCTTTGTTAATGCAGTGTACTGCATAGATGTTTGTGTACATGCAACTATTATTCCATCTCTGAGATAAAACCCACATTATTGTAGTAAATATCCAGTTGATATGCTCTTAAATTTAGTTCACTAGTATTTTGCCAAGGGTTTTAAAATCTGTGTTTACCGTGGATATTGGCCTATAATTTTCTTTTCATGTAGATATCCAGTATGCATCTGATATCATTGTTATGGTGATCCCATATGATGAGTTTGGAAATATTCTCCCTTCCTCAAGGTTCTGGAGAGCTTGAAGAAGACTGGTATTAATTCTTCATTAAATGTCTGGTGAAAATTAAGCAGTAAAAATATTGTGTCCTGGTCTTTACTATGCTGAGTGACTGTGACTGATTCAATCTCCATCTTCATTTTTATCTGTTCAAAATTTCTATTTCTGTTTTGTTTAAACTTTGATAGCTTACATATATCTAGAATTTTAGGTTTTCATTTCTTCTATTTTTCCCAATTTGTTTCCACAACATTGATGATGGAAATACTTTATGATACTTTGTATTTCTGTGCTGCTGGATGTAGAGTTTTATATTTCTTTTCTGATTTTAATTGAGTCATTCATTTATTTTTTAAAACAGAGTCTCACTGTGTAGTTCAGGATTGCATTGAAATCACTTTGTAGTGTATGGCGGTTTTGAATTTTTCCTAATCCTACTGCCTCAGGCTGCTGAGTGCTGGAATTATAGGCTTGTGCCACCAAATCCACCGTATCTTGCCAAGTTTTTTTTCCTAGTCTAGCTAGTGTTGATTTATATATCTTTTAAGAAACAACTCTGCCTTTCTTAATATTTCATTTTTATTTGTATTTCATTTAATTTATATCTTAGCCATTTTCTACTTATACTCTTTTTTCTACTTATGTTAGGGTTAGTTTGTTATTTTTCTAGTTCCTTTATTTTCCACTTTCGGAGTTTATTTAGCAACTTCTTTCTTCTTGGGGGGGAGACATTTGATGCCCTAAATATTCCTCTGGAACTGGCTGCATCCCTTAAATTTTGTAATACTGTGTGGCCATTCGTGGCTTAATATTTTTAAAAATTTCTTTTTACGTTTCTTCATTAACTCACTTTTATTCAGAAGTTCATTTTATCGAGCTCTGTGTATTTATGAATTTTACAGAATTTCTCCTATTGCTGATATCTAGTTTAATATTATTGTGAACAGAAAAGATTCTTGACATGATTTCAATTTTCTTAAAATTTTAAAGATTTTTTTTCCCTCTGGCTTACCATATGAACAATATTCCATATGATTGATTGTAATATATGTTCTGTTGCCTTTGGATGCGATATCTTGTAGCATTCTCTGAGATCTATTCAGACTCTAAATTGTAGTTAAAACCTGGTGTGATTCATTTGTTTTCTGTCTCCATCTATCCATTCCTGAAAGTGGGCTACTTAAGCTTCTTAGTATTTCTATATACAGTCTGTCTCTTCCTCCAGACCTGATTTTGTTTCATATATTTAGGTGTTCCAGTGTTTGGTGCCTAAATATTAATAATAGTTACATTCTGTGATAAATTGACCTATTTATCATTGTATAACAACCTTCCCTTGCACTTTCAATAGTTTTAATTTAATGCTTGTTTTATCTAATAATTGTATAACTGCATATAGGGGTAATGTAAATCTGTCCTTCCTAGCCTTTCCAATGAATCTTCTCTTATTTATGTGCTAAATCTAGGTGCTATAATCTCTTGTTTTTTTCTTAGCTCTTGCCAAGGTATTTTAATACATGAGTAGTTTCTAAATTGATGTTTCTATGGAGGAATGATGTCTCAAAAGTCACAGTCTTCCATCCTGTTGATGGAAAGCTTCAATGATATGGTTTATGAAAAGAAATGAAATGAAGAAAAGGAGGATGCAAATATCAGCCAGGGAGACAGAATTCTAATTTTAAACACTGTGGTCATGAACAACCTCACTGAGCCAGTGGGATATATGTGAAGTTAAAAAAAGCTAGGGGGAAGCTATTCAGATATATGGAGAACCCGCATCCACAGGCAAAGAGAATGGTAAATCTAAGCCCACTGATGAGAAAAAATAAGAAATGCTTAAAGAATATTAAGGACACTCTTTTTAAAAGAGTAAGTTGTAGAGATGTAGAATATGTAAGAGTTATGATAGGCCAAGATGAAGAAATGCTTTTCTTAGTAAGGGAGATGTTAAAGGCTTTGTATGGAGGAATGCTATGATATATATATTTTTAAAATAATTATTCTGACTGGTATACAAAGGATATATTCTAAGAGACAAGAGAGTCAAAATAGAGATACCAGATGAGGTTGCTACCAGTATACTTCAGGTACCATTTAGTGGTAATTTGGATAAATGTAAAACTAATTGACAAACTAGGGTGATATGATTCAATCGTGGATGTCTTGAAAAGACAGAAAATATGCCTTGCTTGATGGATTTGTTTCACTTGTGATATGATTAATTGTGGCTTCAACTTGGTGACCTGGGAAATTAAAAGGATATTTTTGAGATAAGGAAACAATACGAGGAAAAAAATATGAGAGAAAGTTAGCAAACAGGATATGATGAAGATGATAACTCATATGCTCTTAAGTATCCAAGAGCTAATATGCATTTTTATTCAGAGAAGGATTTTGGGAGGGAGGTATATTTTTAGAATCATCAACATCATATATGACAACATTTAATGGTCCAGGACTGAACAATATCACAGAAATAAGTGATAGGACATTCAAAGAATGAGCATGAGGTATTCCAAACTTTGTAAATTTAGTGATATGCTGACACATTGGCTAAGGAGACTGAGTTGAAAAGGCTCATGCCATAGAAAGAATTCCAAGATTGTGAAGTGCTACAGAAGCGAAATGAAGTGGTTATACAGAGAGGGAAAACAGAATGTTTCAAATCCTGCTGATGATAAGAGAAACAAGGGAGAGGTAAAACAGTAATCAGGTTTAAAGGCATGGAGGCTACTTGTGAAATTTACTCATATGGTTTCCGTGGCATGGTGAAGTTTAACTGCAGTGGACCTTGGAGGAACGGTGGAGTTACAAATCTGATTGGACTGTCGCTAAGAAAGTATAGTATGTGAGGAACTGGAGACCTCAAGCAGAAAAAATTCATTTGCAGAACTTTAGGATTAAGGGGAGCAGAGAAGCAGGCTACAGCTTCAAGTAAATGCAAAGTTAGCAGTGTTTTAAAATAGGAAAAATTATGGCATATTTGTATGTTTCTGAGATAAAATCCAACAGGAGATTAAATTTTAAGTATTACACAAAGGGGATATTTGATGGTGTAGTAATTTTTTCTAGGTTAAAGTCTTGAGAGAATAGGAAGGTAGACAGTTTCAAGAAGGAATATAGACATTGTACTGACACTAACAGAAGAAACAACATATTTGTAAAATTACACACACACGTATATTATAATGTAGAGTACTTTTCTGATATCTCTGTTTTTCTTTCTCCTTCTTTCTCTTCTTCCTCTCTCTTCCTTATTTCCCCAAGCAATGTCATCAGCTGAGTGTAAAAGGTGGGAGTCAAGTGTGGATATCTGAAGTAGGAGGATGATACAAAAAATAGATGTCTATGATAGTGGGGGAAATGTGAACTACCTAAATTTATTGTAATTTCATAGTGGCATCACAGACCTTATCTAATTTTAACAGGTATAGAATGATAATCCTCCTACATTTCTAAGAGTGGAGGAAGATCAGATATGGTAAATAGCAGTAATTCCTATCACCAATGGACTGAGGAATTTAATATATGGAACAATAAATGTACCAGATATGTTACAATGAAGAGTTTCTATGATTAATGGGACTTGGAAGTTGGGGTACAAAAGGAAGTGAACTGGAAATGTAGGTTGTAGTAGTCAGAATGGGATATTTCATACTGAAATTGTGAAATGATTCTATTTTTGGAAAAATCTAGGATATTCCCATGGAAAGAAGGGAAATGAGAGTAGGTGGAAGACAACACCATTTGATAGGCAAGTAAAGGACTGAAATTCCTTGACATTTGAAGTATCACCCATGTAGTAGTGCATCTATCAATAAATACATACAGTTAGGCAGTGTCAGAAAAATGGTAATGAACCAAGAAATGAAATCTGCAAGGAGTTATTGGAAGTGATACTGAGGTCTATGACTAGCAGTAGAGGAGACAGACAGTGGCTTATTTTGATAATATGTTATACAGTGCAAGGAGTTATACAGAGGACAGAATATAACTGGAATATTTTTATTAAAAAGCAAAATAAAAGTAGAGGTGACTGGACTCCTAAAAACAGAGTGTGGACTATTAATCTGATATCATCTACTTCCTTTAAATAACTGGGGTCTCTATCTTCCATTCTTTCCATTTTTATTATTACAGGTTTTTATGATGGAATATTGATGTTTGTTTGTGAAATTGGTACATGTATATAATACATCTTGATTAATTTCTGTCCCTTTGAACCCTTCGACTTTCCTCCTCTCCCTTTTGACTCCTTTCCCTGTCTCTGAGTATCTGCCACCTTCTTGTCTTCAGTCACTTATTCATTAACCCATTTATAGTTAATTTTCTCCTACAAAATAAAGCACATAATGTTGATTTCCAAGTCTGGCTTCTGTCACTTATGATGGTTTCAAGTTTAGTCCAAATTACTGCGAATGACATAATTTCGTTCTTCCTTATGGAGGAATAATATATCATGGAATATATTCCACAATTTTTACCCACTTGTCTTTTGATGTGCATCTAGGTTGTTTCTAGTATTTAGTTTATTGAGACTATGGATATCCATGTGTCACCTAAGATGATGTCTTAGGTCTTTGGGGGACAAATCCAGGCAAGGTATAGCTGAGTCAAATGAAGTTTTTAGTTTAGGTTTCTTGAAGCATCTCCATACCAATTTCCATAGTAGTTGTATTTTAATCTCAGTTATCAAATTATAATGTTTGCATCAGTTGTGTAGCAGTCACTGCTCACTGACCAGGAAATGATTCTTTAGGTTTTGAGTTTAGTCCTCAAAGTAGAAACATGAAAACTGAAAGTGGGAATAGTTTTTTACATGAAGAATTTGCAAATGTGTGGCAAAGTGATTCAACCCTGTTATTGATTACTATCATAATGTTAATAAGTAGCAGAACATCCAATAGAATAGAATTTGAGTCCCTGAGTTAAGGTTGCCAAATTTAACCAAAAATCAAAGTTAAACAGAATTAAGACAGGAGCAGAATAAACAAATCTTAAAGAAAACAGGATGACCATTTAAATTTGAACATCAGATAAATATCAAGTATTATTTTGAGCAAACACATGTCACAAATACTTAAATGAGCTATACTTACATTTACAAATCATATGTTGGAAGCATTGTCTACAATAAGTCAGTTAATTTGCTAACTTTACCTCTATCCACTGGACAGATAATCTATGTTAAGAAACATGGTGTGCACATGGGTATTGGGGTAAGTTGCTGTAAAATGAAAAATAATTTGTGTATACCTTGTGCTTAAAAGTGATAATGTCATGGTATTAGATTATGTGAGCCTAGGTAATTATAAAAGAAAATCATGTAATCCAAAAAGACATAGTGGTCATAGAGTATTAGCTCCACTATCAAACTAAGTATGCCTTTCTTCTAAGAACTGTTTCCTGTTCCTCCTTCTGATATTCTAATAATTCAAGAGCTTCTTGCCAAGAATCATTGCAATTTCTGGGGAAGGCAGAAGTTTTGTTGTTCAGTCTAGTATACTCATTTTTACCATTTTTCTTCAAGTGTTTATTTGTATTTATTTAAAATCCTGTTATTCATTTAAATACATATTATTAAACCTGGGTATATTAAATGTTCACTGATCTGCATTTATTTTCTATTAAAATTTTTTTTCTGAAACTACTGTTTTGGATTTTTTCAGTGACAAGCACTTTTATTTCATAACTATTCAAATTGTTTCTAAATGATTTACCAAACCATTAAAGATTACACCTCTCTCCTGGACAAAATTGATCCATTAAAATAGGAAATGATTTGCTTCCAGATTAATATAACATAAACATTTGAAAGTATTGAGTGTAAAAGTCAGCCTTTCACATTTTAAATAAATAGACTTGCAGTTACAAAAGTGGTGAGATAGCTAAGAAAATTGTGTTTGGTTTCTTATTGTTTTCCACAAATGGTATTTAAAAATAGATATTTCCCTGCTATTACTTTGATCATTTACTATTCTTTATGTGAATTGATATCAATCAGTAATTCTGTCTTTTTAATGATTTTTTCCTAACATTTTCAGTCTTTATAATAAACAACATTTTGGTTCTTGAAATATTTTAAATATCATGATCATTTATAAATATTTAAATAAAATAAATTAGTGTCTGTTATGGATTAAAAACTGGTGGTCAACTTAACGCCAGCTGGATTACATCAACATGCTGCTGAGTGTAGATGTTTCACCTGAGGAAAGTTTCCAGCATAAATAGAGATGTGGAGAAGGAGAAGCCAGGCATTAATGTGTTGAGGTGTGTTGAGGCATTGAAACATTGAGGAATTGTGGGTTCTCCTACATGTTGCTGTTTGAGCCATTGGTTCTCCTGGAGGAGCTCTGATCCTCACATCCAGCATCCTGGCTCTGGAGAGGAAGACATGTGCCACTTGGTCTCCAGGATAAACTCATCACGCTGGCTTCCTGGCATGTACTCAACTGTGCTTTTAGGAGGAGGAGCTCAGGGCCTCCATGTCGCTGAGGATGGCTGTGGTGCTTTTCAGGACAGCCCTGGTCTTGTTGTGAGTGTGACTCCTTGACTCCAGCGTAGAACCTGCAACCTACCAGCACAGCTCCTTCACCCCTCTGGCATAGACTTTCTAGTTTCCACTGCTGACTTTTGGGCCTTCCCAGCACGGATCCATAAAAGAGACTGGCATGTGTCCTTCTTGTGGGCTCTAGACCTACAGTTGGACTCGTGGGAAGCATTGTCGTGAGCTCTGGGTCTTCATCTGGACTCATGTGGGCCATTGCTGTGGGATTCAGGCCCTAGGCTAAATATTCTATGTCTTAAGTGTTTTGGATAGATTTCCTGCATTTTCTTATGTTAACTCTGGGTGACCATCATAAAAATAATATTATAAACTCTATGTCCTGATTCTAATTGTTCTCTGCACAATACCTGACTACCACAGTGTCTAAATTATAAAGTGGTACTGTTAGGATTTTAGAATTTGTCTTGATATTAGATTTTGAGGGTTGATAATATTAATAATTTCCTTCACTCTCACATGTATATATCATGTAATTGTCATAATGAGGGGTGAATTATTTTGAATGTACAACATCAAATTTAGAAATCAAAGTGACTTGTTCAACATAATGTTGCTGATAGAGTTGGGGCATATATTCCAAATCCACTGTTGACTCTCCCATTGTACAACCTTTGAAAAATAAATTGATACTGATGAGTGATGTGTTGTTCAAGAAGTTTTCTGATTATTCTAAAGTTATCAATGGATAATAGCTTATTTATCTAATTCTTTATCATTCTCTAATGCCTTTGATTATTCTGAATTGTATAACTTCAATTTTATTTTCAAATAATATCAATCCTCAGTGATAAGTAGCTATATTATCAAGGAAGGAGACAAGAGAATAAATGGCAATCACGCAATTCAGTGAAGGAGAGATACAAATTATTTGTAGGAATATACAAAATGTTAAACCTCATTAATTATATTAGAATGAAAATTAAAACAGTAATTATCTCATTTGAGATAGCAGGAAACTTAAAGAAGAATGATACTATCCAGGTCTAGAATTGAGGTGTGGAAATGGGCCCTTTTATACTTAGCTGAGAAAAAAAGTCATTTTTTACAAGATTTTTGAAAGAGTATATATATATATATATATATATCCATTATATTTATATAGGATGATTCCTGTTTGATACAATTTAGCATCAACAGAAAGGACATTGATTATCTCCTATATAGTAAGGTCAGAAATAGGATTTGAAGCTTCTTTAGCTGAAAGACTCAAGGATGATACTAAAAGCCCATATTTCCATCCATCTCTGTTCCTGGTATCGAAATAACAGCTCTGTCCTCTGGATGGTTATCCCTGGATCACTACACAGTCACCACAACTCCAAGCATCTTATCCAGACAGAATATTATGCAGAAAAATATATTACTTTGATATCTTTAAAGGCTAGAAACTATTTCCCTAAACACTTCAAGAGATGTCTTTATACCTCATTGGCAGTACTGCATATAATGTCATTTCTAAAACAGTTTTTAACAAGGAGGCTGGGATTGCTTTGTTTTAGACTTACAGTTAGCGTAGAATACATGGTGAGAAGTCAACAATTTTTCCCATCAGTCCATGGAGCTAGGAATTTCTCTTCTGTGAATTTATCTTAATACAGCAATTAGAAAAGTGAATAAAGAGACATAAAGTTGAGATTTACAATTTTGTAATGTTCTAAAATAAGGAAAAAATCTGCATAGTCATGAATATCCATTACCTTCATCTTGTAGTGACAGCAGAAAACCATAGCCTTCATATGTTTAGCAATGATGATTTAACAATGCCAAATGGCCTGAAATGTCTTTTGAAGAGGTGCAGTAACCTAGAAGAATAGAAAACTAAGAATGTCACCACTGAAATAAATACAATCTTCATTTACAAGAGCATCACAAAAGAATAAAATATTTAGGGATAAACTTAAACAAAGAAGCAAAAGAACTCATACACTGAAAACAACAAAATACTGTTGAAGGAAAGTTGATTCAAATAAATGTAAAGAAATCCACTTTTTATAGATTTCTTCCTGATCTCAATCCTTAGCAACCAACAATCTAGTTTAATCTATTTTCTGGTTGTGTGTACTTGATTATTTTTGGATATGTGTGTGTGTGTGTGTGTGTGTGTGTGTGTGATCATGCAGTATTTGTCTGTATCTGGTTTATTTGACTTAGTATAATGTCCTCCAAGTTCACCCATGTTGTCACATGTACCATGATTTCTTCCTCTTTAAATTCTGAATAGTATTTATGATATGTTCATACCAAATATCCTATATTAACTCATCCATTGGTGACCATGTTGTGTGTTTCAATATCTTAGCTATTGTGAATTACGCTACTGGCAATGTGGAATGCAGATATCTCTTTCACATACTGATTTTATTTCCTTGGGATACATACCTGAAATTTGGACTGGTGGAACGATCATATTTAATTTTTCAGACTTGCCGATATTGTTTTCCATGGAAGCTATCATATACAGCAATGTAAAAAGGCTCCAACTTCTCTAGATCATTGCCAGCACTTGTAACTTTTCTTTTGTTTCAGTACTAGCCATCCAAACACATGTAATATGACTTCTCATTGTGTTTTTTTTATATTTTTAAATTTTATTTAAAAAGAGAAATAAAAGCAAAACAGAAAAAGGGGTAGAAACAACACAGAATCTCAGAAAAAAAGCCAGTAAGAAATCACTAGTTGATAAATTACATAGTCTTCTTAGACCTAGTTGTTAAAGTTACAAAATTAAAGCATACAAAGTGGACATTCAAACAGTGAGACTGCAAAGAATTTCAATGATCCAGTAAAAACTTAGCAACATGGTTTTCAATCCTACACACTCAAACATACATGCAGCCATATCCTCTAGAGCACTTTCTTTTCTTCTTTTTACTTTTTAAGTCCATTATCTGTTTAGTTATATCCTGTTTCAGGTTGCTCAGTACCTTACTGACTTGTTTTGTTGTTATTTACTTTTTAATCACCTTATATAATTCTGTTGCCTTGTTTTTGAGTTTCTCCTCATCCATGATCCATGGTTCAGCTTTGGTGGAGTTGGGAGATTTTTGGAGGTATTTTGTTGCTTTCTTGCCACGTCCTAGTCCATCCATGCCTTGTGACAAGGTCCATGGGTGGAGGAGAGCGCTTCAAGGAATCGCTTCTCCAGGAAAAGGACACCGCATGTGGGAATTGGGCGCAAGGATCTTGTAATGTTTTATACTGATAATTGTAATTTGTGTAATTCACATATATATATTTTCATGTAATACTCAATATGAAATCAAAAATAGAAACTCCGGAGGAGTTACTAGAAACCTTCTAGATAACTTTGTGAAAACTAATTGTGAAATTCTACCTTCTGTGAGTAGTATGAGAGAGTTTATACAAAAGCTTTAAATGAAAGAGCTCATGGAGGAGGACTTACAAAATTCCTGTGAGACAGCTGCCCTGAGACACTGGACAGGCAGCCAGAGACGAGCAACTAGGACACATTAAAGTGTAACAAAGGTGAAAAAAGTTAATTAATACATATTGTTTAAGATTATCCCTGCCTGGCCCTAAGCCTGGGACACTTCCTGCTTGGGGTTTAAGTTACTGCCAAAAGTTAGCAAATATATACTCCAGCTTCTAAAAAATAAAGCAGATTCAGATTCACTCACAGACTGGTGTGCAGTGTCTTCTGTCTCTCACTCGCCGACTCCCTGACCACATTTGGGACCCCTGAGCCCTGCTGCAGCTGGACTCCGGCACTTTCTTATCTACTTTTTTGTTGAGGGTAGCAAAATACAACAGAACAAGACAGAAGAAACTCATGCTACCACACTGCAATAAAACTACCACAGAACCTCAGAGCAGGTCACCAGGACACAAGCAATGGGCTCAATAGTACAGCCCATTTCGTTCACATTAGCTGTTCTTTCAGTCAAATAGAGGAAAATGGAAGAAAATATCGAACATTTAAAAACATAATATTGAACAAGGCAATACAATTAATCAAAACTGAGCAAAACAGTGATAAAAATATTTGCCTTCAAAGAGATGGTAGAAGGAAATCCCCCTTACTTGCCACGCTGTATACATTCATCCTCCAAAAAGACACTCAGACCGCAGGTGCCTACTTGCTAACTGGAGGTGGGGGAGGATGGATCAGTGTCTGATTCTTAGCCCGTGCACTGTCAGGGCCCCAGCTGCTTACAGGCCAGCCAGCAGGCCACCTTATCTCCCAGCACCCAAAGTTCCAACATGATGCAGAGCTTAGGAGTCGCTGATAGTTCTCGCCCTGGTGTGCCAGTGGTTTGCCAGGCCACCAGCTGCTCACCAGGGCAGTGAGTGAGCTGCCTGTTCTCCAGTGCCCAAAGTTTCAACATGATGCAGAGTTCAGGTATCACTGATCCTCATTGCATTTTTCACTTCTGTTTCCCTGTATGGCAGTAAGTACATTCTTTTTTTTTTACATCTTTAAAATTTTAATTAAAGAGAAGGAAAAAAAGCAAAACAGAAAAAATGGTAGCAACAATACAGAATTCTAGAAGAAAGAAACAGAAAGAAAAAAAAAAGGAAAATGTGAAAAAGCCCCACTAAGAAATCAGTAGTTTATAAATTACATACTGTCATCCTGGATATAGTTGTTCAAATTACAAAGTTAAAGGGTACGTAGTAAACATTCGAACAGTCAAACTACAAGCAGTTCTGCTCAAAGATCCAACAAAGATTCAGCAATAAGTACATTCTTGAGATACACTCTACAAAATATAGTAGAGCCTATAGTTAATGACATTGTACATGTTCAACCTTCCTTATTCAAATGTTCCACATCTGTGTGCTCAACATTGAAATGAAAACAATAAAATTGTATCTGTATGGAAGACTTACAGACTTTTCACTTGTCATTATTCCTTAAATAATATAGCACAAAAGCAATTTACATTGTATTAGGTATTATAAATATTCTAGAGATGTCTTAAAGTATGTGGAAGAAGTTAATAAGTTATATGCAAATGCTATGACATCTTATGTAAAGGACTTGAGCATCTTTGAATTTTGATATCTGTAGTGTACATGAAATCAATTCCCCATGGTTGGCAAAGATGAGATCGTATTTCAAATTTTGTTAAGAATGTGGATCTCCTGTTAAATATTCTTTCAAGAAAAAAATGTTTAAATTCTAGCTCATAAGTCGTGTTTATTGCTGCAATTTCCATAGTTTCCCAATATACTTATTCTGTATCTAATTGCTTTTGCTTTGCAAATGGCTTTCACTGTTTAATTATGCTTTGTTCAATCTCTCTGGAATAGAATGTAAATTATCTGAAAAAAATACATTGATCATCCTATTCACCAATTTACCTTTCCTACTTAAAATATCTGACTTATAGAACTAAAACTTTGCTAAATTTTGAAAAAAGATGTACATGTACCTATGTATCTGTATATATAATGTCTTGGCAATATTAATTTATTATCTTCTTAGGTTCTCTCTTTTTTTTGTTTTTCTTTTTGTACTGGGGATTGAACTCATGACCTCAGGCTTACCAGGCAAGTGCTTGAGCTGCTGAGCTGTATCCCTGGTCCAGTTCTCGTATTTTATTTTTATATTTTTCTCTACTTTTAAAAGCATTAACACATAATATTTATTTTATTTGAAAATATGTTATACAAATGATTAAGGGTATAAGGAACATTTATGCAAAGAACAGCAATATTAATATATATTTTAAGTATTAACCCTTATTAAAACATATTTTAAGTATTGAATAAGTATAATGTTGTTTTATTTTTTGTATTATAATTGGGAGACCAATGAATGAAAAGAGAAATGTTTTTCCTATACCAAGCTTTTATTTACTCTTTGTCCTAGAGTTTTACTGACATTTTTCTCAAAGGCAGCACAAGAACTGTGTAATAAGCTGTGTTTCCACATCTCAATTCCCACACCCATACGAATGATTTTTGTGCTAACTCTACCAAGGTAGCACAGCTTATAGTTTCTCTTTCTTTCTTCTCCCTTTTTCTCCCTTGTTCTCCTTCTCCTCCTTCCCCTTCTGCTGCGCCTCCCTTTCTTTCCTTTCCTTTTTTCTTCTCTTCCCTTCCTTTTTTCTTTTTCTTTTTTTCCTTCTTTCTTTTTTTATTTAGAAATTGTCTTGTTATGGAGTCCAGGCTCACCTAGCACTCACTATGTAACCCAAGCTGGCCCCTAAAACACAGAAATCCTCCTGCCTCAGCCTCTTGAGTTCTGGGATTACAGGCCTCTCCTCTTCTCCTTTTTTCTCCCTCTTGTCCTCCTCCCCCTTTCTCTCTCTCTCTCTCTCTCTCTCTCTCTGTCTCTCTCTGTTCTTCCCTTCCTCTCAAAACCTCCAAAATGATGACCAAGCACAATACCCAGACCAGTATTGTTTAACATAGATTTTGATTCTTTACTATAACCCTACTTACTATATTTTGTTACATGCATGTTAGGTATATAATTTATTACTTTTGTCAGTGGCATTTATTTTTACAGTTTTGCAATTTTTAACATGGGCAATCATCTTACCTTAATTTTGTTTCTTCTTTGTTAATCTTTATATATTCTATCACTGGAAGAAAAAGTAAACAAAACAGCCATAGTATCTGGTAGAAATGTGATTATATTTATAGCACAATGTTTAACCCATTGCTGTCATTTATGTGAGATATGTTCCCTTCATCCTTTACCTCATTGTTAAACAGTGCTTCTTTCCCCAGTTTTTTTCTTATTCAACCTTATCACAATCTATCAATTTTACTTGCCATTTTATATAACATATTTCTGGGTTTGTTGATTCCTTCATTGCTTCATATTTTTCTCTTTTCTTAATTTCTGCTCTGATTTTTATATTTTTTCTTTCAAAATTTTAACTAAATTGATAGTTACCACATGAGCTTTCAGAATTTTTCCAGTATACATATTTAGTAGTATTATTTTCCCATGAAAACAATTGATTAATCATTGCATATCTTTTGATATATATGCATTTAAATTTTCTATCATTAAAATAGTTTATCAATCATTTGAGTTATCTAGAAGACTTGTTTTTACATTAAAATACCATTTCATGTGTAACTTAATTTTTAGTTATTGATCTACAATAAAATTAAGCCCTGGCTAAATTATATTTGTTTTTTAATGTTTCCTTAATATGCATTCAAGCCTGCTTCATGGCATGGTAAATTATGAGTCATTGCAAAAGTATCACATGAACATGAGAGAAATGTGTTCCCTCTGTGAATTGCAAGATATTGTCACTTATTAAACTGAGTTTTCTTTTTTTTGTTTTAAATACTATATGTTTACCTTGTGTTTGTTTGCTAAACAATTAAGACTGATATCTTAAAATCTAATTGTGTGCTTATAGATTAGTCAGTATTGGCCTTTATTTTATATAACTTTGCTTTCTATATTGTGAGAGCTTTTTAGGTGAAAAATTTTTGAATTTTTATGCATTCTGCAAAATTAAAGCTTTCACTCTGATCATTGTGTGAAGTCTACTAATTAACAAGAATACCTTTTGAAAAAAATGGCATTATTACAAAGCTATTGCAAATAAGGATGGAAAGAGAGGTTACAGGGAGGGAAGGGAAGGGAAAAAAGAGAAACTTCAACATGTCCAGATATAACTTCCCTATGATGAATGTGATCATTTTGTATATCTACAATGTATCAGTAAAATAAAAATCAAAAATAAATAAAATGTTTTTTGTCTTGTAGCTTTTATTTGATATTACTAATTCTGGGGTTTTATAATTTTATTTTTGGTTATTGAACCAAGGGCTTTGAAATAAAATACCCAGATTTTTTATTTATTTGTTTTTATTTTGTGATAGGATCATTCTAATTTGCCCAGGATGGGTTTTAATTTGTGATACTCCTGTGTCAGTCTTACAGAGTGTTGTGATTATAGGTTTGCAATAAAATGCTCAACTTCAGGCATCTATTTTTGACTTGTATGTGTGTTTTAGTTACTTTTCTCATTACTGAGACAAAATACCTTACACCCAATGTTAAAGAGGGAAAGGTTTAATTAGCTTACAGTTTGGAGAGTTTTCAGTCCGTAATCTGCTGGCCCTAAGGCAGGGTAGAACATGGCAAAAGGGAAGCAGTTCATGGTGTAAGATACCAAAAACAATGAGAGAGAGAGAGAGAAGGAGAGAGAGAGAGAGAGAGAGAGAGAGAGAGAGAGAGAGAGAGAGAGGGAGAAGCGTCCAGACTGTTGGGATTAGGGTAGTACCAATCCAGTAAGTGGACTGATTAACCAGTTACCCATCCTCATTCTCAGTACTCTTTTTTTTATTTTTTAAAACTAAAAAAGATATAAGCAATGACACAGAATTTCCAATCAAAATAATAAGAGATTAACATTAATTAATATATTCAGTATAATCTTCAAAGTAGTTGTTCAGATTATAAGGTATAGGCATGAAAAAATTGTCAATCAAATAATGAAAACACAAACTTGTTTTTGATGAAATAAAAGAGATTAATAATTTAGTTATTTATCATATATATATATATATATATATATAATCTTTGTCCTTTTTCTCTCCTTTCCCCTATCCCAGCTGCTCTTTCCTTTCAAGCAATTTCTTTCCCTTTAGCTTTCATAATATATACTGTATAATTTTTGGATCCCAGCATTGCACATTCTAGATTCAGCCACTTCCCAAAAGCCTGTCCCCATTACGTCATGAGGCTTTTGGGGCACATCAAGACACAAACCATAACAATGTATCTTTTTAAATTCAACCTGGAAATGTCTGTGTTTCAACATTTTTATAGTAAAACATATTACATTTATTCCAGATGTTATCTTGATTACTTTTCTTTTGTTGCTGAGACGAAATACCTGACACTCAAATTCAAGGGAGGAAAGGTTTACTTAGCTCATAGTTTATGCAGTTTTCAGTCCATAATTACCTGGCTGCAAGGCAGGGTGGCATGGCACAGGGGCAACTGTTCAAGGCAGCAGAGGAGAGCAAAAGCAGCAAGAGCAAAAAGGAGGGGAGAATAAGCCTTTGTTTCTCTCTTTCTTAAGTTGTATGCAGGCTACCTGCCCACATCATCTCTGTGCCCTCCTCTTGCAAAGCCTCAGGATGTTTACAGAATGAGGACCCTGGGCTCCTGCTGAATCACTTACTCAAGCTTCTAAACTTCTCAGTTCTCAAGTTGCCACAACATATCAACCATTACAGATGTATTTGGATTTAATTATTCTATCAAAATTTATCCTTTCCATTTACTTTCACTTTTCTTGGCTTCATTTACCCGCTTCTTCCTTGAATTTTATAAATTGTTTTCTTTTTAATATCATTATTTCACTTTTGTCAATTTAAAAGACATGTATACTTCTTCCAATAAATCTGCATGCTACTCATCTAAGAGCATTTGATATTAATTTATCCCTGAGCAGCTCCCCCATCACTGCAGAGTGAATTTAATTCAAATCTTCTACCTTTGTAAGGTCTAAGCTAATATAATGACTTGTCAATAGAATTTTTTTACTTGAACTACCAATATGGAACTGAAGTTTTCTTAATTATCTTCCATTGCCATTTTATGAATTTCCCACCTTTTTGTTTTTAATGAGGGTGTAGCCTTTTGAATGTCCTGAATTAATGCAGAACATTTCCACTTGAATTCTCTATTCTAGGCATGATTCTTTCCTCCACTTTTCTAGCTAAACACAAGCCTCTTGGTTTCACGGATAGAGAAAACGCTTTTAAAGCAACAGATGCAAACTTAGCATCAGATTCAAATACTGGTTCTCAACTGTTGAAATATCTTGTGAGTGGCAATGGAACATTAGGAAGTTGTTTTGATAAGTTATGTAGCCTATTTAGCCATTCTGTAATGGTGTAATTTTAAAATATCTTAGTTAATATGCTACCAGAAAGAGATGGCTCATAATTATATCTTTAAAATATTGGTGTAAAGATATTTTTCAAGGCTAAGATGAAAAGAATGCTTTCTGAGCTTCTGGGGTTATAGAGTAGCTATGCATGGGACAAGAAGTCTAAGTAAATGTTTAAAATTAAATTCATTCCTTTATACCAAGAGAATTTACAGTATCTTGATTATATTTGACATTATTAAAAGTACTAGGAAGGTTTATTCAATTTACTGAGCTAATAGTGTATCAATCTTTTCTGTTTCTGTTAGCCTACCTCCAAGTGAGACCTATATTAATAACATTAAACTAATGAAAACACCTTTCTCTCTCTTTCTTCCTTCTTCCTTCCTTCCTTCTTCCTTCCTTTCTTTCTTTCTCATTTTCTTTCTGATCACATGAAGAAGCCATCCCCAGACTTAATGTTGACATTCCTGTGGCTTCAAATTTTAGAAGCTCTGTAATTAAATGCATATGCTTTCTGCTTTAATATTAAGCTTTTAAATAAATATCCCAAGAGGATATTGGGATTTGACTGTGCTAATAGATCTGGAAATGGTTATGGATAGGGTTAGAGATAAAAAACGAGAAGTCTGCTCTTAGTAGGAATATCCTAAGGGACAATTTTAGTATCTTCAAGCAAGGGGATAGGAAAAATGGCCACATTTATTAAGGACCACAGCAGTATTTTAGCTGTGGGAGTTTGGTTGGGGAATAAGAAGATATGTGTATCCTCTGATGTCATCCATTTGTATACAACTTATTCCTGTTCAGTGTTACAACTTTTCAAAAGAAAATTGGTAAACCTGTGGATTTAACTGAAATTGTGATTTGTTCCCTTAGTATCTTGCTCAGTATTTTGTTTTCTCTTTATTCCATGTTATAGTAGCAAGAAACAAAAACTTCATTTAGCATGGTCATGATCATGGTCGTGGTCATGGTCATGGTTAAGGTCATGTAAATATATTCCTTCATCCTAGTGAGTTTTTTTTCTACAAGGTTTCTAGCATTGTTAGTGGCAGCTGCCTCTATTCGATGGTCCTTGACTTGTGCATGTTGTACTATAAAGCTAACAGCTGCTCCCTCCTAAGTTTTACCTTCAACAATCACTGTGTTCTAGCTCCCAACAGGCATAACTGAATCAGCTCTTTTTCATTTCATGCAATGCACTACTTGATTGTTATCCATAATTATTAACATAATCTCATACTGCATTCAGTCTACATTAAGTTACATAATTACTTCTAGCTTTCCTTGTTTTTCTGTGTGTCTGTAATATGCAACACACTCACTGTAGTAATTTCAATAGTAGTTGGTTTTCCTGGGTTCAAACAACAGAAATAAATTCTATTGAGTTAAATGAAAAAAATCAAAGATACTGAATAAATGCTAGATATTTCACAGAATTAATGCAAAGGAATATCAAGAAGGCACAAAAATCGGTAGGGAACAAGATAGTTCAGCATTTGTCTTCAAGTGTGTTCAGATGTTGAATAGTTGAAAACAAACTAAAAATGATAAGTAAGTACAATGAGTGAAAATATAGTTTTAAGTCCTAGAATGTCACATCAACAGCAATTGATCCAGCATTAAAGCATGTTACTTTATGAATCTTTAGACAATGAAACCAGAAAGGTTATTAATATACATAAAAATAAGAAGATAGATACAGGAGAGAAAAAGTCAATCCAAAGAAGAAGGAAAGAGGCTAATAAAAATGCATCTAGCATTTTCTTATAAACTGCATAATGGAGCCTAGTAGTAAAGATCTGCAAGCATGACTTGTAATCTTGGAACATTACATGGGAAAATAAGTTGTTAGCTATCGGAAGTCAGAGGCAAGATCCTGTTTGATATTTCTCTTGAGACTCAACAATTGCTCATAGAAGATTCGAAAATAGAATTGCAGGTGTCTCTGTAGCATTAACTTGGGTCTGTCACCAAAATTTTCTGTGTTACAAATGACTACAGAAGCACTAAAAAGACTCTTTTTCATATTTGCTTCATATATACACTATGATATCTAAATGTCATACTGTTCTTACGTAGTTAGGGTCTTCAAAATACAGCCAGCATTTCTTCAGTAAGTAATTATCACCTGCTTACCCAAACAAATGTTCCTCAGTTGCTAGATATCATCCCTCAGCACCTCAAACCTGATTAACCTGGAAAAGGAAAACAGTGAAATTATGGTCCGTTTTCCTCTTTTCCATTTGAACATTTTGGTCCAATTAGTTAAGATCTCTGAGAGACAGAATTATACTTGAAGATCAAAACATGATTCTTGAGTAGCATTTTGGGATAATAATAATTGTTTTCTCAACAGCCATGAACTTAATCTTCTAAAGGGCATATATAAAAATCTATTTCAAGTTGGAATATTATTATCAGTAAGCAAACTGAAAACCAGGTTAAGTTTAAAATCTGATTCCAAAAGCATCATTTCTGCTTCAATCTGCCAGGTTTGATATATATGCTTGCCTCAAGCATTCTGCTTGACTTTTTCATTGTCAAACTCAAATGTCATCTTTTCTAAGATTGATATTAAAAATTTAACTTCTTTCTTGCCAAAATGATAGAAACATCTGTAACGTACAACATTTAAGATTTGTTGGCTTTATCCCAGAGCAAAATTAGGAAAAGGTCAGTGATTTTTAGGCTTTATCTCTCTGTTGCATCTTATTCCTCAAAAGAAGGATAATTGGAAATATTCTGTTTTCTCTAGGAATAAGCAAATTGAGGATTAAAATGGAATGACACAGGACTTAGCTTATTGCATAAGAATTACACTGAGTGATCAGCTGTAAAAAAAGGTATAGAAACCTTTAAGAGTCTCCCCATTATACCCTGTGTCTGGTATCCACGTCCCTGCGTTGTCCTTGCCTGTGTGAAGTCAGAATGATCCTGTATAACCAGCAGAATATGGAAGAGGTAGCAATGTCTTAATGCCAAGGCTATCATGAAAATCATGATGTCTTTCACATTGGTTTCTTATCCCTCACTCTGGGGAAAGCCAGCTGCCCTGTTGCAATACTTAAGACTCTTTGTAGAGAGGCCAATGTAGAGAAGAATTGAGCAATAGCTTTCCAGCCATGGTGAGTGCCCTTGTGAGTGTATTCCTGTAGCCAAAGTGAAGCCTCTAGAAGACTCCAGCTCTGATCCACCACTGGTTGAAAAACATGGAGCCACTAATGTTCAACAAAGTGCTCCTGGACTTTGTGACCCAAAGAGATGTGAGAAGCCATTAAAAAACTCATTGTTTGAAGCCACTAAGGCTAGAGGATTTTAGTCAGCAATAACACTATCTTTAAGTGAATGTGTTTGATTTATTAGCAGGTGGCTTGAATAAATGAATGGATATGATATAAACAGAAAATCTCTAAAAGTCATAGAGATATATTAGTATCAATTTCATTGTCAGAGGAATCTCTGGGCATGCCAATCCTTAGAAATAAGGCCCTTGGTTCATATTTCTTAATCACTCTTCCCATAGATCATATTAGCAATGCACAGAAAAACAACACAGTGCTCTGTCCTACTCATTTCTGCTTCGTTGGCTGAAGTTTACTGAGATGACCTAAATTTTAGGATCCTAAATTCTTTTAGAATTGCAAGAGTACTTGATTATTTTGTGAAATCTGTCTGAATTTGCCCACATTCTTCTTCATTTTAGCTAAGACTCTTTTGTTATGCTCCAGTTAGCTATTTTATAAGGCAGTGTTTTGTGGGGGAGGATCCACACAAGGTTTTAGCTTTTGAGTTTATGAAGAATGACCATCATCAATAAGCCCTTTATTTCATGGAAAATTATTCCAAAGCTATTTTAATGAGGCTGAGTGTCACTTACACTTCACTCGAATTTGCAAAATTTTGTCCCATGTCGTGATTTAACTGTTTTGACAGAATTAACTAGTCTACCCAAAAAGAGTAAATTTTCCAAAATGATTCATTTTGTTGTGTTTATTTTTCCTCTTCTATGAGTAACCTTGGACTAAGTCAATATGGTAATATTTATGAGCAATTATAGTAAAGTAAAGTGGATTCTAGTGATACTAACGCATTTACTCACTGGTGGACTGGAATTTTAAGCATTATGCGATGTATAAATGACTCCCATTTTCATTTTGTTTTTATTTTTTTCATGATAAGTTATGACCTTTTAAACTTTATGCAAAACAAAACAAACAGCACATTTATCCAGATTTAACAGATACTAAATTTGCCTTATTTGTATCATATTTTTAAAAGGAATTAAATCACTAAACCAAGTAGCTTTCCCCTTTCTTCCCATGGAGCAGTTATACCTCATGGGTTCCAATTTGTTAAATCTTATTATATATCTATGTGTGTTCATACACAATATGTGTAAGCAGTTTTTGTGATCTAAGATTGTATATATGCCTCAAAAAGGTCCGATGTGGCAAAGGAAAGTATAAGGCTAGTAAATCATATGTTTACGCATTTAGACAGTTTTGTAAACTCATATTTGCTTCACATTATGATTTTCAAAACTCTCCATAGTAATTCAAATAAATCATCTTTATTTTTAATGCTATATATTATTCAACATGCATTTGAAGCACATTTGATCTATTTTATCTTGATGGACATCTTAGGTTGTTTCTTTCTTTATAGGCAGATATAGAATGATAAATTAGTCATTTGTAAAAAAAAAATGGATGCACATTGAGACCATAATGTTAAGTGGAACAAATTAGACACACAAGCTTACATATAGCATGGTTTATCCTATACAATAAACCCAAAATATAAATAAAGGACAAAATAAAAGATAGACAATAGGAAATAGGGAGATAGCTCTTTCTCAGATGGAAAGGGGATCAAAAGATAGAGGAGGGCTGAAAAAAAGAATCAAGATGTGTACATGTCTCAACTCCACATGACAAAAATGAGTATTATGTGCACTGAAAAAATGGATTAATAAAAAAGAGGAAATCATTCCTATCCAAATATGGAACAATTTCTCTGTGTCCGTTATCCAGGAGCACAATCATTGAAAGAAGAGCCTCCGTTTTTACACTGTAACTGAACATCAGCAAAACATTCTCTAGGGATATAATAATCCACAGCTTCTTTAAAATTGAAGCTTCCATTTCCTCAAATTTCTACCTTAAATTGTTGTTGTGAGACCCTTTATTTTTTTGCCCATCAGACTGGTGTGAAATAGTCTCAGTATTGTTTCAAGTTGTCTCAAACTCACTGTGATCCTCCTGCCTCAGCCCCCCATGCTCTGGGATTACATACGTGTGTCACCACACCCAGTATTTTTTATTTCTTTAGTATAAAAATATTTTTCAAATTTCTCTCAGACTTTTTGTTTAGACAAACTAACCTATGAGTGAAGGGAACTTTGCTTCTTTCTTTCTAATTCTATTTTTTATCATGTTACAGAGCCAAGAATATCTAGTATTAGGTTGATAATGGTGATTTTGAACCTACACTTTCTTTCTCTGACTTAGAAGGTTTAATAGTTAAACTTGATTCTGTGAAGTTTATTGGCCTGAAAGCTGCCCAGTGGATTAGCGAATTACATTCTGGTTGTGTCAGGATGGGTCATTAAGGCATGAACTTGGGTACTATACATGGCCCATGGACTCCTTTCTTCTCTGGGGTTGCTCCCCCATTGTGCTTCCCCACCATTTTTGTACTGCCACACCCTTCTGCCATGACATTTTCTTCCTCAGAGCCTCCTAACCATGGACTGAAGCCTGTGAAACCATGAGTGAAACTAAACCTCTCTTCCTTTAGTTGTACAAGTGAGGAATTATGTTCTAGCATTGAGAAATGTGACAAAAAGAAAGTTTCTTGTAGTGTTTTCTACAGATTCTTGACAGAAATATTATTTATTCTTAGTTTGTCATAATTTTTTAAAATCAAAAATGTATGGATAAAATTCAAAGTTTATTTGTCTTCTTTAAGAGGGAATTACATTGAATTAAATTAGTAGATAAACTTTGTTAAGTCATGTGTGTATTTCTACAGCCAAATCCATTTGGCCACAATATGTTATTTTTATACCTACCTAGACTAAAATATTAGCAAAATATTTTATTTAATGTTTTAATCTTCATTTATGATTGATATTTACTTATAAATTTTATCTGTCATGTAGTACCTACGTTTTTGATGTCAGGCTTGTTTTATTTTTCATGAAATGATTTGAAGACCTGTATCAGTCTGGTTTCTGTTACTATGATGAAAAACTTTAGTCTGTGTACTTTATAAACAAAGGACTCACTTTGCTCATAGTTTGGGAGGCAGAAAACCCAAAAAGCATGATATCAGTTCTAGCAAGGGCATCATAAAGAATAACATCATTGTGGAAACACATTCAGGAAGATTACATGGTGAGACAGGAAGTTAGACCATTCAGGAGTTAGACTGCATGTTTTTATAACAAATGTCTCATGAAAACTAACCAGGGTCCCAAGAAAATGCCATCAGTTCCTTCCAACTGTAGTACCATACTCAGTGACCTAGTTACATGTTAGACTTTGTCTTTTAAAGGAGCTAGCGTATTTCACATTGCCACATTAAAGAACGAGATCTCAAAATAAAAACACACTGAAACCATTAAGAATCATAACATAAAGCTACCCCTATATCCAGAAATTGGGCTGAAATTCTTCAATACTACAATGCTACAATACTCACAATTAAGAGAATCCGTAGGTCTCTTCTTGGCAGGTCAAGTCCTCCAGAGAAATACTAGAAGTGATACCAGTGCAAGAAGGAATGCAAGGTAAAGGCATATCATGTGTGAGTTTTCTAGAAACTAAATTAGGGAGCAATAGGCCATGTTCACCTATTAATAATAGTGTTAAATGGTTAGGTTTCAAAGCTGTCTAGTCAATTCCATGTTTTGTTATCTAACAGTGTTGCATTCTTAGTAAAATGAGATACCCTTACTGTCTTACAGTGTCCTCATATGTGAACTGGAGAACATTATAGCACATCTGACAGAGTGACTGCCATGTGACAGTTAAAATACTTCTAGTAGCATATGTCATATAGAAATCATTCAATGATGGCCAAAACTTGCTCTTCTTTTACCTGTTCCTTTTTTTTTCTTCTTCATGGCATCTATCTCTCTTTCCTCTCCTCACTTTTACTACAATGCTTCTAGTATTAATCATCCCTGGTGTCTAGAAGCCCAGAGTCTTTCACTTTCATGCTCTCAGAGAACGTAGTGTCCTCTGATGGGAAGAGGTTTCTGAATTAAATTCCTATAGGGTAAGCATGTGGACCACTTCTTTTACTCTCTGTTACATCATCTACTTTTGTGTCCACTTTCAATTCTGAATTTTTCTGATATTCTGTGGCCTGAGTAATCTTGCTTCTTGAGTTTTTATACTGCTGACTTAACCACAGTCCTATCCCATGTTCTCTTCCACTTTCAAAATTGTGTTGCCCTCTTTTCTCTTTGTCTTATATGTTCATAGCTTTTAAATTTATTTTTTGGTTTATTTTTGAATATATAATATAATCCTACAGTTTAAAAAGTAAAACAATACAAAAAGTAATTCAATAAATCTTCATTCTTTTCCTAAATACACAATAGGTGACCAGCTAGCTTCTTGTCTGGTCTTTAATAATTTTATTTGAAAAAAAAAAAATATATATATATATATATATATATAGAGAGAGAGAGAGAGAGAGAGAGAGAGAGAGATGCATGTTATTTTTCTTTCTTTCTGTATGGAAATGTAGTTCCCTATAAAAAATTGCTGAAATTTCTCTCTCAATTAGCAACCTTTTGTCCAAGACAAAAGAAAATAGTCGGAGGCCTCCCTAGATGGGCTTTTTAGGGCAACCTCCCATCAAGGATTGGATTGGATTGCAGGCAGCTTTGATAACATAACCAGTTCCTTGGGGAGAGGCATTACCCAACGGGGCTGGAGACCACATAGCTAAAGATCAGGAAGTGCAGGCAGTCAGAAAAAGGATTTGGGAAGAAACACCTTTACTGGAGCCAGCACAGTGTTCAAACAGCTTTCCCAGGAGAAGTTTTAACGGGTAGATTAGAGCAAGCAGGCATAAACTGCAGGCAATCTCATAGTTAACTGAGTGGTGACTGTGACATAGCGGCAGAGTATATGTGGGGTGTGAGGGTGAGTGGAGCCAGTCAGGAAGGCTGTACATAGCTGTTCCGTTAGCGGGGTGGCCACCAGCAGGAAGCCCTGGAAGGCAGACAAGAGGATTGTCCTCATAGCGCATTTGGGAGGAGGCAGAGGTTTAGACATGTGTTTAAAATGACTGAGCCCTGCTTCTACAAGTTTTTCCCTTATGCTTCTGGATTCAGTTATAAAGAAATTTTCCAACTTTTCTTTTACTACTTTTGTGATCTTAAGTATTTGTGGCATGTGGAATTCAGCATAGTATTTCTTGTGAGAAATAGGTTCAACTTATTTTTTCCCTTCCTATGTCTACACAGTTGCTTTAAAACAATTACTGCAGTATTTATCTTTTTCAAACTGATCTATTCATGTATTTGTGAACATATATGAAAAATAAATATATATGAAAAATAAAAATAAATATATATGTGTGTCTTTCTAGAAATTTTCACATAGAGTCTATTGCTTCATATATTTGTTTTTGTCACTCTTGGCTTATAATAATATTTTATTTTCTTATAAGGTTAATTTCCACCCATCAATCTTTATTTGCTGAGTTTTGGCTGATGACATTTGCATGTGAACATTAGAATCAACTTGTCTAATTCCAAATGAAAATCTGTGCTTAGTTTTAATGAAATCATGTTAAATCAAAGAATTACTGGTCCTTTAAATAAAATTAATATCTTTATTAAAAGGATTTTTATCTCCTAATAACATGGTATCATAAGAGTAATATATAGAGTTTCAATGTAAAGATAAAATATTCAATTAAAATTTTTCTATTAGAGCATTATAGTTTCAAACAACTAAGAAAACATGCTACATAATTAAATGTACTCAACAGAATAAATATCAAAATTTTCTGTCATATCATTAAGTTCAATTTGTCTTAATTTACTAGTTAAGAGCAAAAATATTATATTAGACCATTTCAAGTCTATTATGTAGAAAATAGCCATTTGAAAAATAGCATGTTTTGAAAGGTTAAAATTCAAATTATGGCCAGGGATTTAGCTCATTGGCATAATTGCCTGCCTGGCAAATGTGAGGTCATGAGTTTGATCCCATTGCAAAAAAAAAGGCAAATTATGGGCAAATATATACCAGATAAGTAAAAAAAAACAAGTCTCACAATCTTAATATTAAACTGTAATTCAAGCATGCAAAACATAGGCAAAGAAATACCTTTTATAATATTAAAGCATATAACTAACAGGAAAGATATACATGTGTATACATATGTTTTTGCTGAAAACCTTATTTTCACTATTTTTCTTCAATAACTTAGCTCAGCATAAAATTCTAGGAAACCAACTATTTTTCCTCATCACTTTGGATATATCATCAGTGTTTGCCAGTATCAATGCTGTTGAGATTTCTTCTATTGGTTTATCATTCCTCAGTAAACATTGTCTTGTCCAAGTTGCATTTCTGGTTTCTTCTTTTCTTGTCTTCTTTTTCCTCTTCTCCTTCTTTCTTCTCTCTCTCCTTTTTGATGCATTTCACCTCTTTTTACAGGAAAGTTTCATTGTACTTTCCCTGCTACAGTTAACTATTGTGCTCCTTCATAGTAATCCTTTATTTTAATTCTGTAAAATAGAAGTCATTCTTATGTTCTCTTTTCTGGAATTTCAATAGAAAAATGTTGATTTCGAGGTCCTCACTCCCATTTCTCTTAATATCTTATGCAGACTTCTCTTTCAATGTGAGTTATTCTTACACACTGAATCTTACACAGCTTCTAATTCAGTGTTCTGTATCTATCAATGTTTGAGTGTGTAAACATGTTTGATTATATCCAGTCACCTGTTGATGACCAGAGATAGATTCTGATAAATGTGGCAATAAGTTATTTTGTTGTTCAAATGTCAAACACATTTGGATGGCATAACGTGCTACATGCCTAGACTTTGTGGTGTAGACTATTTTTAAACCTTTTATATAATTCTTCTAAAACCTTTTCTCAAATGCTTAGACAAAACACACATATGCTTAGGCCTGTACGGGGTCAGGATCATTCATATCACTATCTTCCACCTCCACATCTTGTCTACAGGAAGATCTTTAGAAAGAATGTGTTATGCTATAACATTACCATAGTTTTCATGTCACTGATAGTAATTTTTCAGAACCATTATCATTATAGGGAGCCAACTATGGACCATAGTTGACCAACATTATTTGGCACAATTATGTTGTTTTTCATATCTACTTGTTTTTTTATTTTAGATATTATATGTTATCATGGGTAAGAATACAGATTCTGAATCCAAACTGCCTGTAATGTATCCACCGTGTGCTAACTGTGAGAACTGAGGCAATTCATTTCCCCTCTTAATGCCCTCATTCTTTCTAGCCATAAATTTAACATGCCGTGGTTTCTTGAGGAAGTTAATCTCTTGGTTTACTCACTGGAGCCTACATGTCTCTCAGCTCTTAACCCCATATGCAATCAATTTACTCACCACAATTCCTTCTTTAAATAGTGATTTCTGTTTTCTGTAATAGACTCACCTTCTTGTTAATCCACAGCTTTAATGAAATAAGTTGACAAATAACATTTGTGTGTATTTAAAGTGTACAAGGTAGTGATTTGATAATATGCACACATTAAGTAATGATCACCACAATCAAGTTATTTATCACTTGTCATCGGTGGTTACTATTGAAACTGTGAATGATGACATTCAAAATCTGGTCCCTTATCAAGTTTTCATGCTGTGTGATATAATTTGAAGTCACATAGCATAGTGCCGCAGCTTCATTCTGTTTTCTTAGGATCATTTTGGTTATTTGAGGACTTTTGCTTTGGTTCAATATAGATTTATAATTTTTTATTTCTGTGAAAATGATGGGAATTTTGATAAAGAAGGCACATTACGTGCTGGTCTTATTTATTTTGATGACGGTGAGAGGTTATTTTTAAAATTTTTTTAGGTTATGGTAAAATACTCTCAACATAACATTTATCATCTAGCATGTAGTTCAGTCGTATCAAACACACTCATAATCATGTGCAACCGTCACTACTACCCACCAAAAGAATCCTTTTCTTCTGGTAAAAATGAAACTCCAGGTATATTAAACAATAATTCTCTATTTTGTCCCTGGCGATCAACATTCTATTTTTGGTCTTTATGCTTTTTACTGCCCCAAATATTTCCTATACACTGAATAATACAGTAATTTTCTGTTTGAGACTGGATTATTTCACTCAGTATAATATCCACAAAGTTCATTCATGCATCCATGTTGTATTATGTGTCACAATCTCCTACTTTCTTCATGAGTGACATCTATTCACTTTCACCACGGGATATTTGCATTTGCTTCCTGTAAATCATTTATACATGTTCATAACATTGCTAAATTCTTTTGAGTACTTCTGAGTTTCTGCTGTATGACAATTTTCAAGATACCTGCCTGACTAGTGCATTTATATACTGTATTAGGAAATAAATGGAGTTATTATAGTATTATCGTCAATACATTATGCTAACAGAAATAAAGGGAAAAACTATACAAATAATAGCATTTGACTTCATACTTAAGATTAGTGAATTATTTTCTTCGGATTTACATAGTTTAGAATTCTAACAGCAGTTGCTTAGAAACTAATTGACTTATAGAGCTGAGAGACTAGTGTAAGAAATGTCAGAGCTAATTTTCCACTTAAGTGGAATTGAAAATTGTTAACTAGAGATTTTATGCAATTGAAAATTGTAACTATTAGAGATTATTAAATGCATTATAATATTTATAGATATTTCAATCCACATTTTGATGCAGAAATTATTTTGTAACGAATACTGCCGTAGAAAATACTATGTGCTTGACATTGTTTTTGGTGCCAGTAATGCATGACTGAATAATATACACAGAAATCACTGCTTCTCTAGGCTTCTATTTTAGAGAAGAAAGAGTAGGAAAAGTGATACTGGGAAAAGAAATAATTCCAATATTAAATATGGTTGCTAGGTTTTAAAGAGGACTTGAAAGAGGTGAAGGAGTAAGCGGTGCAGCTATCTGGGAGAAGAACCTCACCTTTATAGAAAATAGACAAGTCAAGAACTCACAGACTAAAAAACATGCCTAGTGTTTCAGAAATGGCCAGAATGGGCAAAATTCTGTCATTTAGTTTTGAAAAATTGATTATTTTATATATTGCATGAAAAGTGAAAACTGACTGAAGGTTTGATTGCAATGCAAACTTGTTTAAAAAGACATTTTTGGGCTTGGGATTTAGCTAAGCACCTGCCTTACAAGCACGCAGTCATGAGTTCAATCCCCGATACCGATCAAAAAATTATTTTTCATTTTTTTAATTTTAACTGTTACATGAGACATAACAGTCATATATGTTAATGGGATAATGCAAAACGTTTAATATGGATGGGTTACATAATGCTAACATCACCTTAAACATGTATTCCCAAACATTAGCTCCCTCTGATGAAAATTTTTTAAATCTTTTCTTCTAGCTTTAAAATGTAAAACATATTATTGTTATAGTAATGAAAACTGAGCAATTGTGCCCCATAACTTCTTGTCTCTTTCTAATTTTATCTCAGCGTATTGACCAACATTTCCTGCCTCCTCCCTCCACCTGCACTACCTTTCCTGACCTCTGACAATCACCATTCTACTCCCAACTACTATGAGGTCAAGTATTTTTAGGTTGCAAATACCAGTGAGGTGCTAAGCCTGGCCATTTAGCTCAATATTATAATCTCCAGTTCTGTCAATGTTGCTGTAAATGACAGGACTTTAATCTCTTTTATGGCTGAATAGTATAGTTACTTTTGAAGTTAAGTGAGGAGAGTGGGCAGTGATTCTCACATCATTGTGTTCATATGAGAAACTTCTCAGAATATCTCAAGTATGAAAAATTATTAGGGACAATATGTAATGTCAGAGAAATTAGCAAATTAATGAAATAAAATAAATAAAAAGTTATGCTCAATAGTATTTAGTTTTGAGGGGTAAAATGTAGGATGCAGATTGTCATCCCTTGATTGAAGACTTCATCCAGATAGCAATCAATGTCAAAACAAATATAATAGAATGCTAGGCATTATCATCAGTGATGTTCAGTTATCATACATGTGTAGAATCATTCCAGTAACACAAGTTTATTTTCTTATTATTAGTATACATACACAGAAAATAGATATTTAAAAGTTATTAGTATTCATAAGAATTCTAAATTTCAGGGTGAAATATATGCCTGGAAGAATTTTCATATTGCTTAGTTTCTTATTTTATATTATCAAACAATCTGTATTAAAGTTTTTTAACATAGATTTAAAAATCAGATACCCCCATGCATCAAAAACAATGAAAATATAAGTAAAATACTTTGTTTAATGTTTCACAACTATTTAAGCCAAATCATCTAAATCATATTTTGACTCAGTCTCCATTTCCATTAGTCAGTTTTCCCGTCTCTGTTAGTCAACATCTGACAGTCACACCCTAAAAGATGGAGGGGGGTTAATGTGTCTCATGCTTTCCGGAAACTCAGTCCATAGCAGCCTAGCTCCTCATACAGAAATGTCACAGTGGAAGCTTGTGACAGAGAAAAGCTGCTCTCTTCCCAAAGGAAAGCAGAGCACAGGGGAAGAAAGGCGATTATCTCTACTCTCCAACAGCACGCCCAGGAACCTACATTCTCTAACCAGCTCCACCTTCCAAAAGCATAGTCAGCTATGATCATCAGAGAGTGAAACCACTGTTACATTGTTCCACCATCAGTCAGCTCTCCAAGGGTCTCCTACTTCCCCGACCTCTCCTCCCCAAACTAGGAATGCTCATAAGCAGGAGTTCTGTAACGTTATTGGCTTATGGGGGCTTTGTAGCTGACTAGCTCTTAACAGATGGGGTCTGGTCAGGAGAGTTGGTCCCCCAGGGGTGTGATCTGGAAGGGTTTATCTCCCTTTCTTAGTCTTTCTTCTTGCTCTTGCTTCCCAGCAGCCATGCCATGAACAGCTTTCCCCCATCCTTCCATGCTCCCATCCATGCAAGGACTAAAATGTATAAAATATGAGCCGAAGTAAACCTCCTTTAAGTCGTAGGTGTCAGGTTTTGTGTCCCAGAAGAAACAGTTCAATTCAGCTTAACTATCAGATGATGCACATTTTGAAGAAGGCATTCACTGTTTTGGGGATTTTCTTCCTAGGGAGTAATACACACTCTGCAGGTTTCATTCATTGCTGTTCCTTCTCTTGGGTGTGTAATAAGCAGATACATATCTCTCAGTATGGAAACATAACCCAGTTTCATTCAAATCGCACTTTCCTAAGTCCCATGAAACATTTCCATATTGTTTTGGAAGCGATCTACAGTTATTATTTGTTCTACCATCCGTGAATACTGTTTTCACTAGAATCACTTGGATTCCAGAATTTTGTATCCCAGTTTTTCTACGTAAACAGTAACTTCTTTTTAATACAGAATCATAATATGTATAACCTTTTTGAAGATTTAGGTCAGTGCTCTATCACTGTGCTACACATCCAGCCCGATTTGATGATTATTTTAATGCCAATTAATAGAGCAGCATCAACATTGCATATAATTCACTTGAAGAGAAGACAATATGAACAGCTGTGAGCCAGTCTATTAGTTTGCTAGTACTGTGCAACAAAGTAGCACAAATTGTATGGCTTAGACAAACATAAACCTATTATCCTACAGTTTTGGATTGCAGAAGTTCAAGATGAAGGTGTTAGCAGACTTATACTATCTCTGAAGTGTTCTAAGGAAAGATTTGCTTCAGGTCTTTCGCCTGGTGTCTGCTATGTCGTCAAGCCTTGAATTTTATTGCTTTATAAGACTGGATAGTGACACACTGAATGTTTCAGAAGTCACTGGATCTTTCTGAGCCATTCTCAAATCATTTCCATTGGAGGAATATGCTGAATGTGATGTTGCTCCTTATTATGCAAATTATACTCATTGGGAATTTGTTGCACACCTTTTTTCTCTAAAGAACTTCTGGGTTTCTTAGGCAGCAAAGTCATGCTGAATTAAGCAGAATAAAAGAGATAGAGGATTTGCCATACATACACAGTGAAATTAAATACAAATTAACAAAATCCCTTTTAAACTTAAAGCAAAACCATCCATGATTAACACTTGAAGCTAAAAGTATTTTCATATTTTTACTGGTTTCCATGTATGATTTATTTTTCTGGAGGTTAACATTGTATGTTGCAATTAAATTTACAGAACTTCTCAGGTTCTCAGCTCATTTTGTGACATTTCTATCAATATATCTAATTCAACATTAACATTATTTGTTTTAAAGTAGGGTTTTAATTCCATCAACCTCACAAAACCTTAAAATTCTGTATGAGTTACTGTGCAGTATAATGTTTTAAATCAAATAACAGAAATTTAAGTATTTCTTAAAGTTATAGTACCAAATTGGCAATGTCAATGAGAATAAACACCGTGAAAGAGCTAATGAATCTAAAAATATTTGTAGTACAAATTTTTTTAAAAACTGAAGTTATTTTTATGAAAAAATTATCACTATCTGACTAACAAACAGTTTTAGCAGTGATTTCCATAATTTAAATTGGGATGAAAAGTTTCCTGTTCCATTAAAAATTCATTAAAAGCAAGTCATTAAATACTTAAAATAAACATGATATGCAAATAACTTGGTGCACTGAGAATTATGGTAGCAAAAGTAACAGTGTTTGTATGTTTATTAATAATATAAGCAAGAAAATTCAGTAATGGATCATAGACTGAAATCCTGATTAATGTAATATGGCCATGTTACAGATACACAATCTATTTCCATCAATAAATTTAATCTAATTGGAAAAGCTATATACACATATATCTTATTGAGATCACAGTACAAATGTTTTCAGGAATCCATCATGATTTGTGTGTATGGGAGCTGATGACACAATAATCTAACACCAAAACAAGTACCATTATGGAAATCCTTTCATGAAAACTTTGTCTGAGCTCCAGTAGTTTCCATTAAAGCAAGTGTCAGGGAATTTCATGATTTGATTTTCTAGAAAAATCACCTGACTAAATGGTCTGAATTTTAAGATAAGCTGAAAAGATTGGTCCTACAGAGTACATGTATAACTTATAAGGGTTTAATGTTCAAGCTTATGATAATCAAGAATACAGATATAAGGAGTGCATGCTATTGCTTCATATATCTTAATCATTATATACTGTTCAATTTTTATAGCAGAAACTTTAGCATTTTCTGTAAATTTGTTGATTGTCTTTTAACTGATTGTATAGATTAAAATACGCATGAATTCTGAAGACAGGCAAACTTGGATTCCTATTGTCATTCATTCATTAGTCACATTATCTTGAGTAACTTTAAATTTTAAAACTTTCCATCTGTGCAATAAAAATAATAGCAAGAAGATCTATGTCAGATTAATGGAGATAATACACAGATAATAATACCTATGAAAGAAACTCAAAACCCTTAGGAATCTACTTTTGTTAAGTTTACTGGAATGTTTTCCACTGGGCAGCTTGGCTGTCCTTTGTCACCTTTGTCTTTGTTACCTAGAATCCATCTAATTAGGATCCCTGACCTCCACGACTCTGGTTTATACACTCACTCTCAATTGCTCACTTGATACTTGTGGATTTGGAGGAGAAAAAGAATCCATGATTTTCCAGTGGTATGTGTGGGCAGAACCTTCAATACTGGGCATTGAAGACCATCTTTAGGGCTGAAGGCAGCTAAAGTTACTGGTGATAGAGTCCCTGTGATGCTTATTCCTTCAGAGTTCCTGAATGTCAGGCATAGCCCTCTTGGACTTTCCCACTCCAGGTTTCCAAAAGTTATGCGAACTTCTAAGTCTTTGTTTTAAAGCTCTGTATTCAAAATACCTAGCATGGTTACTGTTTTCACAATAGAACCATGACTGTCACTTGGAAGACACTCTGTCTTTGTTGTCACCCCTAATTAGCAGTGTCACACTTCATTGCACTCTGCTGTTGGAATCTGGCTTCCAATTTCTTCCATTTTGTCTTGACCATTGCTTAGCATGATCTCATGTGGGGTCTTTTTCTTTCAATATCCTCTTAAATGTTGATTCACCCAAGGTCTAGCTCTGAAACTTATTTTATGATACTGTACACATAATCCATGAATTGCATATTTGCACTTTATCTCAGTAATCTACATCTCTACCCTATAGAAGACTTAAATGAATGAATAATTCAGGAAAGAAAAGCAACTGAATGGAGAAAAGGTGCATATTTTATAAATATTATGTTTTAATTGAGAGTATTTTTTCCATCTGCAGTAAGGGAAACATTTAAGTTCTGTAGCTATTCTAAACATACTCAGAATGCACTATTTCTTGCATATAGGTCTAGTGATGAGAAATATGCACAAAAACATGCTGATTTCAGTAGGATAGGAAGTCTAAAATTTCAGGAATTCTGGGACAAGTTATTTTTAAATTTTCTATTCTTTTTCAAGGCTACTAAAATAATGAAAAATTGAAAGTGAGCAAAATAGAACAAGAGAACAGTAACATTTATTACTCTTGACAAATTGTAATTCTTGCCAAGAAGCCTCCAATAAAGGATGAGATTTTCAAACTGGAATATTCAGAACTCTAGCATTGTCAGCCTATTTTCTAGTACACAAGGCAGAATTGCAGAATGTCTCCCAAGATTTCCATGCCCTTGTGTACATATATTGTATAATTTTGGTGACTGTACATATGATGCGATTAAACTCTGCTTATTTTATATTACAAGACACAATTAATTATGAGAGACTTTCTTGCAATTTAAAGGAGAAGCAATTAATTTTGCTCACAGTTTTTAGCAGTGTCAATCTGTAGTGAGCTGGATCCAAGGCAAAGTGGTTTGGCAGCATGGTGGCATGGCAGAGGGGCATGGTAGAAAAAGAATTGCTCATGGCAGGATTAGAAGCATCAAGGGAAGAGGGAGAGAGACCCTTCCAGGCCACTCCCCCAGTGACTGAGCTCCTCCAATCAGGCTTCAGCTCCTAAAATCACCCTTAGCTATAAATGCCTCAGTGGACCTGTCTACACTAAGTATTTTGCCCCCATGAGGCAATCATCTCCCAAAAGCCCCACCTAGAGCAAGTGAGGATTTGGGGAAACTTCCAGATACAAACACCACTAGAATGGGGGAAGGGGAAGGGAAAGGGAAAGGGAAGTGAGGGGGTGGAGAGATGGGAGGGGAGGGGTAGAGAGGAGAGGAAAGGAGGCGGAAGAGGAAAGGAGAGGAGAGGGGAAGGGAGGGGAGGGCAGGGGAGGGAAGGGGAGGACACAGAGACATTCTTACTAACATAGAGGGAAATCAGGTATATAGACACTCTGGATACCTCAACTCCCAATTTTCATTGCCATGCTGTACAACATAGCTTACAAAAATAGATTTTTTGGTCGCTTATATATTGCATTTACATTTCAAGCAGGCTTTCACAGGAATTTAAAAAGAAAGTCTAAAATCCCACATTCCTTTCTTATGTAAATCAATCATTGAACCATTTGCAGAAAATTTTGCAGAGGAAAATGGAAGGCACTGAAGAGAATATTGAAAATAGCATGGCTGAAAGAAATGATTCCTAGAAGTTAGAAAAAACATCCAGACCTGTCTTGCTTAGAGTCAGACCTTGATTCAGAACCTAAGAAAAACCCTAGGTATAAGGCAAGCTATAGTGACTAATATCTGTATGATGGTTTCCAGCATTTCCACTAATGTCTTTGATTCCAACACAGCGGTGGCTAACACGGAAGTCAGGACTGATGGAAACATGAAAATTCTATTAATGGAGATTTATGCAGTGATAAGTACAAAGAGACAACATATGAGTATAAACCATGGGGCCCACTTATTCTGGCCCACCTCCTTGTGCTGCTATATATGATACTAGGATAGGGGAGGTATAATCTTGCCAGTAACTGTTGTTATAGAAGTTTTAATTTGGAAGATGATTAGAAGGCAGTAATGTGGTACTTCTTATCCTCCTGTGCTTTTGAACTTCTATGCATGACTTCTACAACCTACTGCGATTTGATGTAAGATTTACTTTGAATAAAACAAGATCCAATTTTGTCTATCGACTGATTTTTGTAAATAGTTTCATGGAACACGGATATTCCCATTGCTTTACTTCCCTACTACAATAGGAGAGCTAGTTGCAAAAGAAAGTGTGTAGCCAGCAATCTTAGAAACAATTAGTGGCTGGTCTTCACGGAAAAATATTTGCTGATCTCTGAAATTTTCTAAAGTGAATTTGAGAAGTACAATACTGAAGAAACGTGAATTATTGAAATAATATAATAAAGAAACATACCTGAAATTTTGGAGGAATACCAGAGAGACCAAGATTTCCAAGTGCCAGTTATTGGGAAGTTTTTACCCTAAATCTACTTGGCTTTATTCTAATCTTAACTATGACCATACTATTCTCCAAATATTATGTTGCTTGAGATGATCCTCTACTTGCTGATCTGGGAGTATGTAAGTTACAGGAAGATGGGCATGGGGGCCAGAAAGATTGGATTTTTATTGCTGGAAGACAAAGTCACCTCCACAGAGATCCTTTTTTTTTCTTTTCCTAACATCAATTATAATAGGTCTACTTACTCATTTCTTAAGAAACATGAGGAAATTTTTTAAACTATAATTTATAAATTAGTATGTTTTATTTTAAAAAGATAATTTCAAAAAATTGTTTAAAATTTTGCTTATCACCCATGAGAAACCAGTCACAAGAATTAGACAAATTAATTTGAAAACTTTCTTCCAAAACTTTGTTTCTCTCCATTATTAAAGACTTTAATCAAAGCATGTATGATCAAAGTATGTATACAAAGGCATGCATAATCAAAGCATCAGCATTACAGCTGACAGGTAAGAGCAGAAAGTTTGTTTAAGGGGTAGCAATTGAAACTGATTGGCTCTTAGGTCCCTTTATTGATGGAGTCTGACATTTTGTCATAAATCCCTCTAGCTTTAGTTATAATTATTTATAAATTTTGATAATTTATTGTTATAGGCAACTGAGTTAATTAGAAATATTATAGATAATCAGACAGGGCTGGGCCCTCAAAGGAGCCAGTGCAGAAGACCAGATACCTTACAACCTTGGAGGAGATAGACACCCCCACTGTGGGCCAGACCTCAAAACAAAAGATAGAACAAATGCACCACACCCTAAGAGTAAACATCAGGGACTGATATTCTAAATCACTTTCTAAAGCCCTGAGGAAACCAGAAGGAGCCCCAATCCAACCTCCTCCTGGTAAAAGCTCTGTTACCACTTGCTAAGTGACTCACTTCCTTATTGGATCCTGATTTTATCAATCTTGCTTGAGCAATTTTACCCATAATCTTATTGGATGACCACAGTTCTGTCCGACCTCATGTCCACCTGCCATGTTAGCTCCCCTTTTTCCACACCATGAACCTGCCTCACTTCGTGGTTTCGCTCTATAAAAATCCCTACAAAAGGTGAGGTCCTCGGCAACACACTTGGGACCCCTTCTGGCTCTCTCTCTCTCAGGCAATAGCTTTCTTTCTCTCAGTAAATACGTTCTGCTCTTCAAAAAATTAAAGTCTTTATTTTAAACATGCAGAACTTCTGAGTTTGCCGTTATAGGTACACAGATTTTTCCCTTTAGGGAAAAAGAGAAAAATGTTTTAGAAGTTATGCTTTTCCTATTGAGTGGTAATACTTACCTGCAGCGAATATGTCACCTGTTCATAGACAAAGAAATTAAAATGTATTTCATTTTATTAAAAGGTTATATGCTACTAAAATTATCATTTACATGTATGTCTCTGTACACTCTATGAGAAATACGTGAGCTATTGCAAGTTAATGTTTATTGGTGTGCGCAAATGTTTTTTCTACCTCTATTGCAACCATATGAATAGCTATAATGAAACCATAAGAAAAGCCTACCTTCCCATTTACCCAGCTGAAAATAACTATAAATTTAGTGGAAGATCCTCATATGGTCATGTTCACTCACAAATCTCCAAATATGGAATTTGTCAATCTCATGTATTTAATAAATATACTAATTTTTCTGTCTGTATATAGTACTTTCTATGCTCTATAAACTTTCTAAAATTTGTTGCTGAAATACTATTTAAATTTGGCCATTGCAGGGTGTATGAAGTGTATATTGTTATTTAGTTTATAACTCATTACTAGCATGAGTGAGCAGTTTCTCCTGTTTACTAAATACTCACATTTACACTTCAGAGATTCACTCACTGTAATATTATGTTATTTGCTTTTGATTGTTGATTTAGAAACAGTTTATATATGGTATGGATTCTAAATGAGCTGTGTAGATTGAAAACATTTTCTCTCACTTCGTGGGTGACTGCTCTGTAGAGTCTTCACATACACACGCATTCGTATTTTAATGCAGTTAGATTTTTTCTCTAAACACATGTGAATACTTAAATTATGTTAAATAATGGTATCTTACCCTTCACTCAAGATATTTTCTATTTTATATCGAAGGTATTAATGTTTTTGTTTGCACTTTTACTGCTGACCTCCAACATTGCAGTCAATCTTTTTTCCACTGATCAGAACTATCAGCTCTGTTTATATATATATATAAATGGATGTGTTTCTGAGTTTTCTTTCCTGACTTCAGTTCCATTTTACTGTGTTTATTGCCCTAACTTTATAATAAAATTTTATACTGTTTAGAACAAACAGGCTAACTTCTTTATATTTCGGGATACCTCAAATTTTCTATTTCTTTGTTCTATGTCAATTTTAGATTCAGTTTATCAAGTTATATAAAACCTTGTGAGAATTATTGCCACTGTATGATTTATAAATCACTTGGGGAAGACTTGACTGTTTTCCCCAATATGGAAGTTTCAAAAGTGTATATTTTCGCTAATTGATGTTAACTTTCCTTCAAAAATGTTATTTTTTTCCTGAAGATCGTTGCATATGCTTGGTTAATTGTTTTATAACTGCAGAGATTGTGGTTACCATTAATGACTTATTACCAATGGTACATTTTCTAACTCTTCTACTCCTAAATAATGGAAAGTAAGTGATTTTTATATTACCCAGAAAGCTTGCCAATACTGCTTCTTAAATCATCATTTTTTTGATCCTGTGCTTTTGTTGAATCATAATATGTCAAAAGGTGTACTATATTATGCCTTTGTAATATATCTTTCTTGAATCTTGTTACACTGACTACTCCCAGTAAGAGGTATAAAGGAAGCAGTCTAAACAATCCTCTTTAGTCCATTCCTCAATTTGGAGGTAATCTAGCTACTGTTAGTCCATTAGGGGTTTCCACATATTTAATTTATCATCCAAATTAGGACTGTTTGTGAAAAGGAATTTGTACTAGTTTTGTATTACTATTATAGCATATTGCCACAAATGGTGATTTAAATTAACAAAATTTATGAATTATCTTCCAGTTCTAGAGGTCAGAATCCAAAATTGGTTTTCCTGGGCTGAAATGAGGGAGTATGGTCTTCCTGTCGAGTATAGGACAGAATGTAAGTCTTTGCCTTTTCCAGCCACTGTGCCAGCTTGATATGTGGCTTCTGTCCTTTATCTTCAAGGTCATCAACATTGCAGCACTTTGACAACTCTTGCAATGTCACATCTTAGGCTGTGATAATTAACTGTGGTATGAACTCAAGTAAGAAACACCTGATTGCTTTAGCACAGTTCTGGTGTGTCTAGATGATGGACTTAGTGAAGAAGGAAGACTCACCCTGGCACTAACCAGGATGTGGATGACACAAACCAATAGGCTTGTAGTCAGAATGGAATAAAAAGGGAAAGGAGAGGGAAGTCTCTCTTTTGCTTCTTTTCATGAGCTCCAGTCTTAACCATTGCCTTTTCATGTTTGTCTCCTGGCTTCTATTGCAGACTCTTTGGCATAATACAGATTCACACAGGACTCTGCAGTGAGCTTCAGGAATCTGACTTTTGACTGGACCATCCAGACCTGTGATATGCATAAGACCCTTTTGCATTTTTCAAACTGACTATTCAGATGACCATTATAAGCTTGTCTTGTCAATTCCTATATATATATATATATATATATAAACTCAAATTAGAGGTGTGTGTGTGTGTGTGTATATTTAGTTTGCTTAAATCTTAGGGGTTTTGTACCTATATTAATAAGATCAGCTGTCTATTTTTATGATGTTTAAATTAATAAATATTTCTGCATTTCACTTAGATTCAGTCTTAGAAAAGTAATTTTCTATACAATATTTATCCAACTTTGCAAATATATTGGCATAGAATTCTTCAAAATAAATATTAGGTTTCCAATATCTGTTCTGGTTTTTTTCCTACTTTTAATCCACAATATTGTTTTCACTCTTTACATTTTAATGTATTTTATAATCATGTCCAGTAGCCAACCATTTGGTTTATTTGATTGTTATTATTTGATTGTTTCTATTTTATTATATTTGTTCATATTTTCTATTTCATTTCTGTTCCTCCATTTATTATTTTTTTAATTTGCTTTGGACTAATCACCCTGTTCATTTTCTAATATGTTTTATAGAATGTTTAATTAGTTTTCAGTTTATTTTTCTATTATAAGTAGTTTATCTTACAAATTTTTAATAAATTTTATCTATAGCCTATAAAATTTGTATGTGGAACTTTTCATCATTTAGTTCATTTAGTTTTAAATATATTATAGGGGTTTTTTTGTTTTGCACTTTTTTTTGTACTGGGGATCAAACTCACAACCTTGTGCTTGCCAGGCAGGAACTTATGCCACTGAACTAAACCTCCGGCCCCTCTAGTTTATGCTTATAGACAATTTAGATATTGTCTGTACATGTGACTTTTTGGTATCTCCATTTTTGTAAATTTTGTGGTACTGAGGGTTGAACTCAGAGCAATGGCACTGAGCTACATCACTAGTACTTTTTAATTTTTCTTTTGTTTTGCTTTTAATTTTGACCGGGTCTTGCTAAATTGTTAAGTTGCCCAGGTTGGGCTCAAAGTTGTAATCCTTCTGCCTCAGTCTCCCATAATACAGGGATTACAGGCATGTGCCAACATACCAGGATTGCTGTCTTCTTAATATTACAGATGCCTTACAGTTATTGTAAGTATTCCATGTGACCTAAAAGAATATATAGTCTTTAATATTAAAATGTGAATTTCCATATATATCCCTAGATCAATTCAATGATCTCATTCAAAACTTCCCTGCCTTTTTAATTAAATTATATCATTATATTTACTTCAAAAATTGTACTGTTGTATCTGGAAGTAGTACCATATTTTGTTTTACATTTAGATGAATTCACTAAATTAGCTCTCTCTATATACATGAAATACTTCTATGAGAAGAATATTTTCATGAAATTTATATTATTTTTATTGAAAATTTATGTCTAAAAGTGATTAGAAGTTAGCTTACTGTTTTTCTGGAATCTGTAATTAAACCTGGAAAACATCTTGAGTCAAATATTAAAGAAAAATCACCTGTTAAGAAGTACATTGTTATTAATAATATAAGTTGTACTTGAGATCCTCCCTATGTAGTTTACATTTAATTTGTTGGTTACTTATAGGTATGTGTTAATATGACTTATATGTTAGCTAGAATTCAAAACTGTTCCTCAACACATGAAAATATTCTTGATTTCTTCTGTATACACCTCCTGTTATTTAGTCAGGCCTTAATATAAGTATTGCTATAAAAATGACTTTGTAGATATAATTAAGGTCTCAAACTAGTTTTGACTGAAGGAGCTTCTTTTAGTATGCCTGGCAAAAATCATGTTTACCCTTTAAAAGGAAATATTTCTCAGGCTGTTTTCAGATGAGAAAGTCAAGTTGAGTTGGCATTGTGGGCCTTGGGATGAAAACCATGAATGGACTTTAATAACTGACAATGCTCCTTGATCAGTATCCTGGAGGAAAGGAAGGACTTTTGTCCTTCAGTCATAGAGAAATGAAATTTACCTATGATCTGCCAAGCTCACCCCAGCCTGAATTCGCATGGCTAGCAGAGCCTCCCAAACTTGTTCCCACCGCCACTCACAGGAGTCACAACCGCAGTGAAGTTGGGGGTTGGTGAGCCCAACAGAGAATGGAGCTAGTGAAGGGGCCTTCGTTAATCCATGGTCAGCACTGGAAATTCGACCCCCCAAAGGAAGGGTGTGACCAAAGGGGCAACATTTTGGAATCAGGCAGGAGGAGACTGAACTGGGAACAACAGGGACTTCAGTTGATTGATCCCTCCCCAGAGCAGATTCACGGGATTTGCTTGTACTGGATCATGCCACTGGCTGGGACCCAGTAAGCTGTCCCAGATCAATTCCCTAAGCTTAGCACACACTAACCTGGTGAAGGCCCCTGAAGTTTGACTGGCCTGGTGGGGAGCGGCTAGCATATGCAGCCCCTGCTTAAACCTCAGTGACAAAAGCAATCAGGAGAGGAGGGAAAAACAAAAGAGACTGAGGGTAGCGAACATACAACATCAGACATGGCTTCAATGGATATTAAGAGATATCTTCGGGACCTTGTGGACAAGCTCAAGGCTGAAATACTAAATCAGGTAAAGCAAGATATAAGTATATTAATAAAAGAAATGCTAAGCATCTCTCAGGATGATATAGAAGAAGGGAGGAACACAAAAAAACAAAAGAAACATTCTATAAATAATATAAAGAAAATATAGAATACATGAAGCAGATTCAAAGAGACTACCAGTAAATTAAAAACTCCATTGAAAGCCGGCAAAACTCCTTAAAAGAAACTAAGGATAGACTATCAAAACTTGAAGACAAGTTTGCAATGTGTGATCAAGACAGGAAAGTTCTCTTAAAAATAACAAGGAAACGGGCAGTAACAATACAAAGGCTAGAAGATGACAAGAGAATCTATAATTTAAGAATAAGAAATGTAAGTGAAGAAGCAGGAATACAAATAGGCAAATTACAAAGGCTATTCATGGAAATAATTAAAGAAAACTTCCCAAGCATGGAAAAGAAAATGACATTCAGTTATGTGAGGCATACAAAACTCTAGCCACCTGCAACCAAAACAAAGGTACAACCAGACATATAATAATCAACATACCAGAAAATCAGTATAAAAAGAGAATATTAAACACCGTCAGAGAAAAGAAACAGATTAACTATAAAGGAAAGCCCATCATGTTCTCAGCAGAATTCTTGACACAGACCATCAGATCAAGAAGAGCTTGGAGCAAAGTATTCCAAAGCCCTGAAAAAAAATAACCTCCAGCCCAGATTGATGTACTCTGCAAAACTGTCATTAGAAATTAATGGAGAAACAAGATGCTTCCATGACAAAGGGGAACTGGGGGAGTTTGTGACCGCCAGTCCAACCCTACAGAGAATACTGAAGGACATTCTAGAGAGAGAGAAAAAAATACCAGGATTTTAGGAACAGTGGCAGAAAGGCCTCAATGAACAGGGCAGGCAGTAGAACAAAGGAGAAAAGTAGACAAACAAAGGCAGAAAAATAGCATAGCAAAAATGAGGCAAACAAGGATGGCTAGAATCTCTAACCTAGATGGCCTTGATACACTATAATGTTAATAGTGTACCATGATTTCAAACCCACATTATGCACACCACTGTGCTTAGATGTATTATATTCTGTTCCAGTCATTCTACTTGTATAAGATTTAAGGGCACAGACAGCTACCCTGAAAATAGCAGGATATAGTACTGTAATCATCCTTAATTTCCAATTAACTTAATCTAAAGCTCTGTATAATCTACACTGCTTTACCATGACTGATCTTAATTGAATCTGGTTTGTTACATTAGTGTTTTGTATTGATAGATTTTATTCAAAGCTGTTATGATTGATTGTATCAAGTTTGAGAGTATAGACAACTACACTGAAGATGACAAAATTAACTAGAATATCCACTCTGGTTTGATTATTACCTGCCTTTGAAATTTTATACTGTCTAAAATGTTTTATTTTTACTAATATTTTTATGTGCTGCTATATTCAATTATAATGCTATATTCAATTATGCCTGATGATATAGACAATTCTACTGTAGGTAATAAGAAACAACATGGTAACCATTGTAGATCACCTTGTACTGTGGTTTTATACAACTTTTTGGTTTCATGTTTTTATAGGAATTTGTTTTGTTTTGTCTTGCTATGTTTTGTTTTTCCCTCTAATACAGAAAGGATAGAAATACAAATAGAGACTCATGCATGCATAGAAGTTTAGAGTTGCACTGTTTCAATACCTGCTTTGTATGCTTTAATTTTGTAACTTGAACAACTATTTCCAAGAGGACAATATTTAATTTATTAACTAGTGATTTCTTACTATTTATCTTTTTTTTGAAATTCTGTATTATCTCTACCCTTTACATGTTTTTTTCTCTATAAATATCAATATTAAAAGTAATAAAAAGAAATTAAGAGTAAAAAGCAACATCCTCACACTAATAAAGGGCATGCATAAAATACCCTGTTAATGTTCAATTTAATAGTGATATTAAATGATTTTCCCTTAAGATCACAAATAAGACAAGGATTTCTCTTCCCAAAATTGCTATTGACATTGTGTGGGATGACCTAGCCAGTGTAATTTCATAAGAAGAGAAATAAAAGGCATTCAGATAATAATGGAATAAGTAAGAGTATATTTGTATGTGATATGATTTTCTATATGGAAAATCCTAATTCCCCAAACTCTGATTAGAACTAATAAACATAAAAATGTATTTGCAATGAGTAATATGAAATAACATAAGAAAAGTTCTGGTATAATATCAAAAATAAAACACTCATAACTGTCTAACAAAGTGTAATAACTGTGTGCAGAAAATGACAAAACACTATTACATGAATTTAAAGACCTGTTTCAAAGGAAAGACATTTTATATGGATCAGAAGGCTCCAATTTATTTTGTACTGGAAATCAAACTCAGGACCTGGCACTTGCCAGGCAGATAGATGCTTTGCCACTGAGCTATATCCCTGCCCCAAGACTCCAAAATTTAGGATGGTCAAATTCACCAAATTGTTCTACATATACAGTATAACACATATTAATACCCCAGGTATATTTCTTTCATAAATCAAAAAACCAATGATAAAATTTACATAGAAATAGTTTATTCATTTTCTTTGGTTATGTAACTTTTGTGAATTGAACAGTACAAATCACAAGCCACATCTTTTCTGTAGATTGGGAAAAGACATTTCCTTGTGTTTTCCAGCCCTACAATATATTCATCCTTTCATGGCTAAGTCATCAACCTGACTTCTGTTTTAATTGTTACAACTCCTTTGGTTTTTGACTCTGTTACCTCCTCCTTATATGCATTCTGGTGGTTATATTAGATGCACCCTAATAATACTAGATAATGTATTTCAAGGTATCTGGCTTTAACACATTTGAACTCTTCTTTACCATATAAAGCACCACATTCATAGATCCTGAGGGTTAGAATGTTTGAGAAGAGTTATTATTCTATCTACCACATCAAGAGACCCAGAATAGTCAAAATATCTTGAAAAAGAGCAAATTCGGATGATTCCTATTTCCTGATTTCAAAATTTGTGTCAAAGCTCTAGTAATCAAGACTGTATTTCAAAGGAATATATAGACATGTAAATTAATGGAATACAATTGACAGTCTAAAAATAAATCCTTAAGTTTTTATGCTCAGTTGATTTTTGGTAATAATGCTAATGCCATTCAACAGGAAGAGGAGGAAATTTTTTATAAAATAGTTTTTAGAGAGTTTAAATTTAAAAGAATGAAAATGGAAAATTACCTCATACTATGTACTAAAAAACACTCTAATGTTTGAAGTTCCTAATTAAATTATACATAGTTCTGGCTATTCTGATCAGTTGTATATTCTTATTCCTGCTTCTGTTAATTTATTGCATAACTATGTGCTATGCCATCTTGGTTGGCTTTCGTACAAGAGGAAGAAGATATTCTTACCTTTACTATACAATGGGACCACACTCAAGAATTCAAAATATAGGCAACAATGGATGGAGATTTCCAAGTTCAGTATCTTTTAGGGTTTTTAATGAACCAAGAAAATAATATACTTCTGAGAATATACAGGAAGTTAGTGCCCAGATAGATAGAGGCAGTATTCCATTTACGAAAGGATTAAGGAAATAGACACTTGGTGTCTGGAACTATTTGTATTATGGGGGAAGGATTACAATCCAAGGAAGAGAATTGACTAGGTGTAGTTACAGGAAGCTTCAGATAATTAAAGAATTGAATGTGAAGCCACAAAGAAAATGTACTCAGGCCCTTTTATGAAGAATTTTATCCACAAGGGAATCAAGGTAAATTGACAGGGTTTTTAAAGCCCCAGCAACCATCAAGATTAAAATATAATCCAGAAAATGTGTTTAAATTGTATCCTCAGGCACTCAAATAGAGAAAATATTAATACAAATTTGTTGAAGATACAAGTGAGTGGTAATGGATTGTGAGAATTTTATTGACTATCCTTAGAAAAACAGTTAAAAAGAGACATAGCAAATAGCAAATATTAGAAAACTACTAGCTCAAATTTGATTTGCCAGTTTATTGTGCTTTGTAATAAAATTTCATCATCTTTTAAAATAATAAAGTGAATATATTTTATGATTCCCTCGGAATACAAATCAAATTGTAATCAAATCATTTACAATAAGAGTAAATAGTAGAAAACTTTGAATAACGTTAGACCCTTACTAGTTCTGGATTTTTTAAAATGTGAGTATATCTTTTAAAACGTTTTGTATTTGGTCTTTCCTTGTAGGCAACCAATGATGTGAACTAAATAAATAGATGTGTCCATAAAATGGTATTTGGATCAAATAATTCTTTACTAATTGTGTTAAAATGATTTTAGAGATATAGGATATTGAAAAGTGATTATCAGTATGAGAAGTGCCATTTCAACAAACAAATTAAAATATGTAGTAGGGAATATTGTGGATAATTTTAATTGTTAAAATTTTGTCACTTTTTTTCATTTTTTTATTTAAAGAGAAAAAACAGGAAAAAGGTAGAAATATTACAGAAATTCAAGAAAAGAAGATAAATAGTAAGAAAACACTAGTTGATACGTTACACATTGTTCTTTTAGAAATAGTTATTCAAGTTACAGGATTAAAGCTCACAAAGTAGGCACTAAAGCAGTGAGAGTGCAAACAGATCTGTTCAACAATCCAACAAGAACCTAGAAATATGATCATCAATCCCACACATCTAAACATACATGCAGTTATATCTTTTATAGCGCTTCCTATTTCCTCTTTTTTTTCAATAGCAATTATACATTTTTAAAATTTTATTTAAAGAGAAGGAAAAAAGCAAAACAGAAAAAAGGGTAGCAACAATACCGAATTCTAAAACAAAGAAAGGAAAAGGAAAATGAGAAAAAGCCCCACTGAGAAATCAGTAATTTGTAAATTACGTATTGTCATTCTGGATGTAGTTGTTCAAGTTACAAAGTTAAAGGGTGCATAGTAAATATTCAAACAGTCAGACTACAAACAGTTCTGCTCAAAGATCAAACAAAGATTCAGCAATATGGTCATCTATTTTACACACTCAAACATACATGCAGTAATATCCCTTAGAGCACTTTCTTTTCCTCTCTTTTTTACAATAGCAATTACACATTTTGGTTTTATTACACTTGTAGTTCTTATTTACTTTTTACACTAGAGACACAATGTGATGTTTATAAATAGGATTCTTATTTATTTCACTAATGAAGATAGTCTCAAGTTGTCTCCATTTGCCTATGAAGGCCTCAAGATCATCCTTTTTTATAGCTGAGTAATATTTCATTGTATAAAAATGCCACATCTTTTTCATCCACTCTGCAGTTGATGGGCATCTTGGTTGTTTACAGGATTTAGCTATCACAAATTGTGTGGCTATGAACATGGGTACACATATATCACTGTGATATGAACTTTTCAGTTCTTTGGGGAAAATACCCAGGAGGGGGATAGCTGGATTGAATGGGGCTTCCAATCCTAGTCTTCTGAGAATTCTCCATATGGATTTCCATAATGGTTGCACCAGTCTACATTCCCACCAACAGTGGAGCAGTGTTCCTTTTTCCCTGCAGCATCGCCATCATTTGTTATCAGTTGATTTCTTGATGGCATCTATTCTTTCCAGAGTAAGGTGGAATCTCAATGCTGTTTTAATTTGTATTTCTCAAATGTTTGTCACTTTTTTGAAACATAGTTTTGGAATGTATAGGAAACTCCCATCCACGTTGAATACATGGATTTTATGAGAACGCAATATACATGTAATCTGAGGATCCTCTATGATCCCAAAATATACTAATAAAGTAACAAAAGAATACTCAATTTTTTATTATAAATTAATCAGTCATTTAAATCAATGATTTTTCTACTGAATTTATAGGAAGTACTGGCAATATTGGAAGAAATATTTCTAAAATCCTGACCTATGTTTCCACTTACCTGCTTGCTGTCTTTATTTGAATATCTTTCAAGAATGTGAACTTTGGACCATCAAACCAAGCTCTTCGTAATATTCTACAACTCATCTCCTCCCACAGTCTTCCCATTTTAATTGTTGTCATCCCAGATCTTTTAGTTCTCATGTCAAAATACCTTGCTGTCCTTCTTGGTTTTTTTGCACACCCCATATGTTATCCATCAATAAATTTTATCAGCACTACTTTTGAAATGCATTCTACATGGGATAGCTACTAACAATTACACTTTTTTATTTTCCTGTCTTATTAAGTTTATTTTTTAACATTTCTCTGTGATTCTGGAAATTGTACCCAGGGCTTGTCAAATTCTAAGCAAGTGTTCTAACACTAAGCTAAACCCTAGCTCTCCACTTTTAATTTAAGTAAGAGCCAGTTACACTATTTCATAGGTCTGACAAACTTTTTAGGTATCTGATGTTTTCAGTTTCATCAGTGTTTACATATTTTCTAATTCCCATCATTTTTCCAGGGATATTGTTATATATTTATTAATTATTAATTGATAATAGCTCTATGTATTTATGAGATAGAATGTGGTGTTTTGATCTATGTATATATTATACAAAGATTTAAACAAGTAATATAACATATCTACTGTTTCAAAAATTTATCATATTTTATGGTGTAAATGTGGACAATCCATTTTAGAATTTTTCACATATGCAATGTATTATTTTTAATTATTCTTACCATGCTCCTCAAGAGATCACTACAATTTTGATGTGAAACATTTTAAAATTTCCAAATGTGTGTCTTAAGATCATCTTTTTATTACAGTTCTAATTATAGTGCATTATGGTCTGAAAAGATAGTCTTGATGAAACTGAATTCTTTGAAGTTTGTTGAAGATGTTGGTATCCTACTATGAAATCAAATTTACAAATGTTTGACACTTTCAAAAAAGTATAAATTGTTTAATTTGAGGAATAGGAGTAAATTTATCAATTTTCTTGGTGACATAATTCTCAGTTCATTTGTGTTTATTTCTTTTTTACTCAATAGACCTTTCCAGAAGTTAGTCATTTCAGTGGTTTAAAAAAATATTTTCCTTAATCTTCTCTATTTTAAGTTTACTCTTCCATATCCCTCTGTTCCTTTATTATTCCTCATTTATTCTCATTGGGTTGATAATGCTATTGTTTTTCTATTTTTTTCAGATGAGTAGTTGGATTATATAACTGGTTTTCTAATCAATGTCCTTTGTTTATAATGTAAGGATATAAAATATAATTTTTTCTTTGAGTTACTACAATACATGTAGTCATTTTGATATATTAGTTTTGTATTAACATTTTTCTTAATTTTAAATTGAAAAAAGAATAAAAATGAAGATACAGAATTTAAAAACAAAATAATAGGTAATTAACACTGATTAATTTATTGCATATTGTTATCTTCAAGTATCTGTTCAGATTACAAGATTTAGGCATGAAAAAAATGATCAAGCAATCAAACAATGAAAGCACAAACTTGATTTTGATGAACTAACAGATTAGAAGTATAGTTGTTTATATAAATTTTTCTTTCGTTTCTCCTTTCCTTATCTCACATGTTCTTTCCTGTTGAGGAGTATTTTTCCCTTTTCCTTTCACAATATCTCTCTTAAATTTTGGATCTTATTCAGTCTTTCAGTTTTTTAGACTCGAGAGACAATAAGACACACATGCAAGTCTGATTTATATCCATTTACCTACAAAAGCATCAAGTTTATACTTGTTTATAACTGAGTAATACTTCATTATATTAAAATAACATATTTTTATCCATTACTCTGTGGATGGGCATTTAAGTTGTTTCTAAGATTTAGCTATTACAAATTGCACTGCAATAAAAATGTGTGTACATATATCTCTATGGTATAATATTTTTAAAATGCCCAGAGGGTGAATAGCTGAATAAATTGGGGCCTCCAATCCTAGTTTTTAAAAGAAACTCCACACTAATTTCCACAGGGGTTGTACCAGTCTACACTTCTACCCACAATTCAGAGGGGTTCCTTTCTCCCCAAAACCCCACCAACATTTGTCATTGGTTGATTTCTTGATGGCAGCCATTCTTTGGAGTTAGATGGAATCTCAGTGTTTTATTTGCATTCCTCAAATGACAAGTGATGCCAAACATTTTTCATGTATTTATTTATTATTTTTCTTTCTTCATCTAAGAACATATTCATTTCAGATGCTGATTTTTGAATTGGGTCTTTGAATTTGGGGGGCCTGATTTTCATCAATAGTTTATATCTTCTTGATAGATGTCCTTTGAGGGAAAGTTGACTAAACTTTTTTCCCACTCTGTGGGTTTTCTTTTTACTCTGTTGGTGATTTCTTTTGATGTGGAAAATAATTTTAATAAGATGAGATCCCAGTTGTAGGTTCTTTGAAGTACTCCCCATATAGTTTGCATTTAGTTCATGAGCTCTTTGCCTACACCAATGCCTTCAAATTTCTATCTACCTTGTCTTCTAATAGATTCAGTGTTTGCTTTTTAATATTTAGATCTTTGCCAAAAGATCTAAATATTAAATATTAGTGCATGATGATAGACATGTCTAGTTTTAGTCTTTGGCATACAGAAAGCCAATTTTTAAAGCACCATTTGTTAAACTGGCTATCTTTTTTCCAGGGAACATGTTTGGCTTCTTTGTGAAAGATGAGGTGGTTTAGTGTCTTTGTACTTATGTCTGTATCTTCCAATCTGTTCCTCTGATCCTCAGGTCCACATTTGTGCCAGTACCATGCTGATTTTATCACAGTAGTTTGCAGTATAATTTCAAGTCTGGGATTGTCATGTCTCCTGATGTCTTACTTTTTACTAGTCACTGAGAAAAAATACCTGATGCCCAAAGTTAGGGAAGGAAAGGTTTATTTCTTATAGTTCTGCAGGTTTCAGTCCATAGTCAGTTGGCCCAAGGCAGTATGGCATGGCAGCACCGCAGGTTATGGCAGCTGTGAACAGCAAGGCAGAAAGGAGAGAGAGAGAGACCTTCTTCCTACCATTATCTAGTATATTAGCTCCACCCCTAGGTGGGTGTAGCACTCACACCACCAATCCCAGGGCTAGACAATGAACCAATCACAAATACTAGATTTGGTTGAGTCCATAATTAATGAGGTGTGGGGGCCACTGAGATAAACCATGAGACTTGCCTTGCTTTTGTTGCCCATGATACCCTTTGTAATTCTAAGGTCTCTTCAGTTTCCAAATTAATTTTAGGAATGTATGCTAATTGTATTTTGATTGGAATTGCATCAAATCTGTATAACAGGTTTGGGAGCATGGCCATTTTGACAATGTTGGTTCTTTCTATCCCAGAACAAGGGATATCTTTCCATTTTCTGATGTTTTCTTCAATCCAGTTGTTCAGAGTACTGTAATTTTCAGTATATGGTTATTTTACAACTTTTGTTAGGTTGATTCCTAAATATTTCATTTTTTGGATGCCATTGTTAAAGTGTTATTTCCATAATTTCTATCTCAGTGAGTTTGTTGTTTGTGAAACAGAATGCAATTTATTTTTGAGTGTTGACTTTGTATCTGACTATGCTGCTGAATTTGCTTATTAATTCTAGTAGTTTTTTTGTAAACATTTACAGTCTTCTATATAGATTATCATGTCATCTGTGTTAATGATAATTGAGCTTCTTGATTTCCTGTCCTTACTCATTTTATTACTCTGACTTGTCTAATTGCTCTGGCTAATTTTTCTAGAACTACATACAATAGAAGTGTAGATAGTGGACATACTTGTCTTTTTCCTGATTTTAGAGGGAAAGCTTTTAGTATTTGTCTATTCAGAATGATGCTAGCCATTAGTTTGTCAAAGATAGATTTTATCAGATTGAGGTAGAGACAATCCATTGTGAATTTCTGTAGAGTATTTATCATAAATGATTGCTGGATGTTATCAAAATTTTTCTGCAATTATTGGGATTATCTTGTATTTTTGTCTTTGACTGTTGATGTGATGTATAACATATATTGATTTACTTATGTTGAACCGTCCCTGCATTCCTGGTGTGAATTACACTTGATAATTGAGTATAATCTTCTTTTGATTTGCTGCATTTTGTTTGCTAGTTTTTATTGAGAATTTTTACATCTATGTTCATTAGGATGATTAGTCCTTCATGTTTGGACTTTCTCTGGTTTTGGTATCAGAGAAACAAATACATCCAGGAATGAGTTAGGGAGAATTGCTTTTCTTTCAATATTATTAAAGAATTTCAGAAGTATTGGCATGAAATATTCTCTAAAGTTCTTGCAGAATTTAACCATGAACCCATCAAAACCTGAACTTTTGTTTGTAGGTAAATTTTAATTATGTTTTCAATTTCACAAATTGATATTGAGTTACTCCAATTGTTTATATATTCATTTTCAGCTTGGAAATTCATACATATCTTGGAATCTGCTCCTTTATTCTGTGTTTTCCAGTGTACATGAATAAAGATTTTCAAAGTAGGCAGTAGTTGAGATGAATTTCCACAAGCTCTTTAGTGATTTCAACCTTTTGAGTCCTAATTGCATGAATTTGAGTTTTTACTATCCTTTTCTTGATAAGGTTGGCTAGAGGTTTATCAATTTTTTTTTTATTCTTTCAAAGAATCATCTCTTCAATTTCCTAATTCTTTGTATTGTTTTTGTAGTCTCAATTATGTTAACTTTTAGTCTGATGTTTATAATTCCCCCCCTTCTATGAGTGTATATCTTGACTTGCTCTTCTTTTTCTAGATATTTCAGGTGCAGCATTAGGTTGTTTATTTGTGCTCATTCCTTTTTCCTGACGAGAGAATTCACTGCTATGTAGTTCCCTATTGGTGCTGCTTTCATTGAGTTCCACAGGTTCCTGTGTGTTATCTCTGTATTGTCATTTAATTGTAGATATGGTTTAATTACTTCCTTAATTTCCTCAGAAACCCCTTGGTTGCTAAGTTGGGTTTTATTTAAATTCCATGTGTTTATGAAGTTCTTGCAGTTTCTTTTGCCATTAATTTCCAATTTTAGTGCACTCTGATTAGATAATGGGTAATTTCAATTCCTTTGCATTTACTTAACCATGTTCTATGGTCTTGTATATCATCTATTTGAGAGAACATCCCACGTGCAGCTGAGAGGATTATGTATTCTGATGTTAATGGGTGGAACACACTGTAAACATCTATTAAGTCCATTTGTTCACAGGTTTGATTCAGTTCTATTATTTGTTTGCTGATTTTATTGTCTAGTAGATCTATCTCTTTATGACAGTGAGTTATTGTTTCCCTGTTAAATTGTGTTACCACTTATTTGATTCTTCATGTTTGTTAATGTTTGTCTAATATAGTTAAGTAGTCTCATATTTATTGCATATATATATATATGTATATATATTTATGGTTGCTATATCTTCCTTTCAAATTTTTCCTCTAAATGTATGTAGTGACCTCCTTTATGTCTTTTGATTATTTTTGATTTGAAGTTAACAATTTCTGCAAACAGCAAAGCTACCTTTGCATTTTTGTGGGTTCTGGTTGAATAGAATATTGTTTTTCATCACTTAACTTTCAGTCTACAAGTTTCTTTTTCAGTTAAATGTGTTTCTTGTATATAGCCTATTGTTCAATCTTGCTTCTTGATCTATTTTCCCAGTCTGTTTCTTATAATTGTTCATTTACATTGATGGTTATAACTGATATGCATTGGCTTGTCTTTGTGATACTATTTTTCTGTTGCTGGTTCTGTGCTTTTCCCTTTGTTTAACTGCTTTCCCTGATAGGTGGGTTTTGTTGTTGTTGTTGTGGGAATTGTAGTCATTTTTATCTCTATCTAGAATACCCTTCAGTACACTTTCTAGTGTTGGTCTCATGGACATGAATTACTTCAGTCTTTTCATTTGTCATCGAAATATCTTATTTCTCCATTAAGTTTGATAGATATTTTTGCAGGGTACATCAATCTGGGTTTAAAGCTCTTTTCTTTCAGGGGTTGAAATACTTCACTCCAAGCTCATCTTGACTTGAGGGTTTATTTTGAGCAGCCATGCATGATTCTAACAGGCTTTCCTTGACAGTTGATTTGTTTCTTTTCTCTGATTTTAATATTATGTTTTTATGCTGAATATTGGGATTTTGGTCATTACATGTCTGGGTATTGTTTTATTCTGGTTATGGCTGTTTGGAGTTCTATATGTGTCACTTATATGTATATCAGATTCTGTTCCTATGCTGGGGAAGTTTTATGTAGTTACTTCTACAAATAGTTTTTTTGTGTCATTTATGTTGACTTCTTAATTTTCACTAACATCTATCATTCTTTATTGATTTTCTTTGCATCATCTTGGAGCTGTTGAATTATTTTGTGGTCTATCATTATTTTTAATAGATTTTTCCTTTCTTGATCACTAACCATGATCCTGTCTTCAAGGTTGGAAAGTCTATCTTCCATTTCATTCAAGTTGCTTTGCCTGCTTTCAACAGAATTTTTAATTTCCTTGTTATCTCTTTGAATTTGTGTGATGCATTCTTTTTCTTTCCTATATTGTTAATTCAGTGTTTTCATCATTTTCCTGTGATCATGAATTTTTTATCTATGTATTCTCTATCTATTCTGAGCAATGCCTTCATTAAAGTTGCTATTTATTTTTTTACCTGAAATATTGTTCCTGATTTGATTTCCTCTGCAGCCTTGCTGGTATGTTTCTTTACTTCTCTTGCTATCTTTTCAGAAATTTCAGGTATTTGTCTTCCAGTGTCTTCCAGTATCTTCCATGTTGATATCTCCTGTACTGATTTCAGATGGGCTGGGAGTTTGAGATTGCATTTTGCGTTTTTGCTTTTTAATTTTCATCTCTTGGTGTGTATTGTGGTATTTTCAATCCTGCTACTCTCATCTGTCTGTCATGTGTGTCTCAGGGTCCTACTGTGTGGGTGGTGTTCACTCAGTTGCTGGGTCCCACAGTGTAGGGGAGGGGATAGTCAGCTGAATTCCTCCTCCAGGGCCAGTTGGCTGTATTCTGGATTCTTCCTGGGCTAACTAGCCTAGGCGCATGGGTGTGAACCAACCTTTTGCTGGTATTGTTACTGTACCAACAGACTTTTCCAGGATGTCAGACTCACCTGTCCATGGTGTGCACCACAGACTGGGTGACTAGCCAGTTTCCCCCAGGTGGCGGGGTGAACTCTCTGGCACTCTTACCAGATTGCTTGGTGTGTTCAATGTGGAGGAAGATCTCAGCCACACTCTTGCCAGCCCACCTAGGTTCTCCAGGTGTGGAGGAGGGGGTCATCCACTCTCCTGCCAGCTCCTCCATGTAGGGGGAGGGGTTGCCAACTTTCCTGACTGCTGCTGAGCTTCTCCAAGTTAGAAATGGCACTGCCAACACTCCTGCCAGCTTTTGACCTCTTCTGAATGGGGTGAGGGGTTGTTGAGGCTCCTGCAGGCCTGCTGAGGTACTGCCAGTTTTGTATTAATATCTAAGGTAAAATATTACCTTACTGAAGGCAGTTTTTATTAGTGATACATTATTTAAATTTTAGATCATGACAATTTTGTTATTATATTTTATTACAAATGGATTTTTGCTTTCTTTCTCTAAGTATTTGAGGATTTCAGTATATATATTGAAATTCACTTGTATTTATTTGATATAATATTTTGATTTTCTATTATATTAGCTCTCACTTTTTCTTTCATTGCTTTCCTTTCTTTGTTGCCTATATGACTCATTTTTCTTTTGTTTTCTCTATATTTACTGGTCCAGAACATATACAATATATTCATAAAATTGTTACATTTGCAAATTTTAATTGATCCTGCTTAACTTGAGGTCTAATATAGTCATTACCGTTTATTTATCCTTGTAAACAATATACAAGATACTGTACATATGTTAGCTATGTTCATTATACAATCTTGTTTGTTATGATGAAAGCATAATAAAGACTGATGTTATTGGCATGTTTGTCAAAAATTATGTGGTTTAATTTATGTGGATTTATTTCTGCATCTTGTATTCATTTCTATTGATCTACATGTCTGTTTTCATATCAGGGTACTATTTTTGTTACTATAGCTCTATATTATCTTTTGAAATTTGGCATTGTGATGTTTCCTACATTTCCTTCCTAGCCCCCATGGGGTTATTTTGGCTCTTCTGAGACTTCTGTTTCCATATTGATTTTAAGGTTGATATTTCTAGTTCTTTAAAAATGTCCATACTTTGCTCTGTCACACCATAAACTGTTTCTCCTGTGTGAAAACCCTCTACCATGCCACCGGGATTTGGAGCCAGCTGAATATGGATTGAAACCTCTACAAACTGTCAGCAAAATAAAACGTTTCTTCCTTTTAAAAAAAATCCATACTTTGATAAGGATTTCATGAAATCTGTATGTGGTTTTTGGTAATATGACCATGTCAACAATATTAATTTTGCCCAATCATGAACATAGAAAGTCTTTCACTTTTCTAGTTTCCTCTTCAGTCCCTTTCTTCAGTGTTCTACAATTCACACTATGGATCTCTTTAATTCCTTTGTTAGCAAAGTAATTTAGAGTTATTATCTGGATTTTATAGCAATTCAATTCACAATAGGAAGTTGTAGATAATATTTAGAAGTTATTGTAAATGGAACTATTCTCCTGATTTCTTTTTCAGTGGGTTAGGATTTAGTGTATAAGAGTACTATTAATTTTTATGTTTTTTTTATTCTGCTAATTTGGTGAGTTTATATCAGATCTAAAAGTGTAATGATGAAGTCTTGATTTCTTTCTTTTTTCTAATTGCTCTAAAATTTCCAGTACTATATTGAGAAGAAGTGCTGCGAATAGACATCCGTGGATTGTACTTGGTTTTACAGAAAATATTTTAAGTTTTGCAGTCAGTGTGATGCTAGCTATGGGTTCCTCATATGTAAACTTTATTATGTTGTAACATTGTCAATTTATGTATATTTTCTTTGGGATTTTTATCATGAAGATATGTTAAATATTGTCAGAAGATTTTTCTGCTTCTATCGAGATGATCTTGTAATTTTTCCTTGATTCTGTTTATTTTGTGTGTTACGTTTATAGATTTGTGTATGTTAAACCATCTTGGAATGAAAACAACTTGATCATAATGTATTATATTTTCAATGTATTGTTGAGTTTGGTTTGCAGTTATTTTTCTAAGACATTTGTAACTATGTTTATAAAAATATGTATATTTTTTACTTTTTCTATTTTGCCTTTATTTGATTTTGATATCTGAATGATACTTTGTAGCGTGATATTGACAGTTTATCTTTCCTTTCAGTTTCATAGATTAGTCCTTTTCTGTTTCATAGAATCATTTGAAATCTATGGTATTATTTCTTTAAGGGCCTGGTAGACTTTACTCATACATTAATCCATTGCTAGATTTTTCTTTGTCAGGAGACTTTTTTATGATTATTTCAATCTCACTTATTAATAATGATCTGTTTAGATTTTTATGTCCTCATGATTTAATGTAGGTAACCTGCATATATCTCAATTTTTTATTCTTTATAGATTTTCAGTTTGTTGAAGTATAAATTTTCAAAAGTCCTTAATGATTCTCTAGATTTCAGTGTTATGTACTGTACTAATAGTTTGATCAACTCCAATTTTTTAAATTTGAGTTATCTCTTCTGTTTGTTCTTGCCAAAGGTTTATCCATCTTTAATATAAATTCAAAGAACCAACTATGTTTCATTGATTCTCTGTAATGTTCTTTTATTCCATGTTCATTAGTTTTGGTGTTTATCATCTTTATTTCTTTCCTTATAATAGTCTTGTGTTTGATTTATTATGCCTTTCTAAGATATATATATATATATATATATATATGTGTGTGTGTATTATTTATTTTAGATATCTTTGATGTTTTAATGTGACCAGAGATAGCTGTAAAATTCCCTTTAAAACTGTGTTGTTTACCATTTTTTGGTTTGCTGCATTCACATTTTTATCTATATTTATTTATTTATTTATTTATTTATTTATTTATGGGTACTGGGAATCAAACACATGACCTTGTACTTGCAAGGCAGGCACTGTGCTGCTGAACTATATCCTTGGCCCTCCATTTTTTATCTTAACTTAGTATGTTTTAAATTTCTACCTTGATTTCAGTGACTGACTCTCTGACTGATTGAAGCATTTGGTTCAATATGCTTGTATTTTTATAGTTTCTATAGTCTCTTTTAGAGTTAATTTTAATGTGATCTTATAAGATTCATGAAATCACAAATGGCAAATAAATACATGAAGAAATGTTCACCATCACTGATCATTCAAGAAATGCAAATTAAAACAACATTGAGATTTCACCTCACTCTGGAAAGAATAGTAGCCATCAAGAAATCAACTGATAACAAATGTTGGCGAGTCTTCGGGGAAAAGGGAACACTGCTCCACTGTTGGTGGGAATGTAGACTAGTGCAACCATTAGGGAAATCCATATGGAGAATTTTCAGAAGACTAGGATTGGAAGCCCCCATTCAATCCAGCTATCCCCCTCCTGGGTATTTCCCTGAAGAACTGAAAAGTTCATATCACAGTGATATATGTGCACCCATGTTCATAGCAGCACAGTTTGTGATAGCTAAATCTCGGAGACAACCAAGATGCCCATCTACTGCAGAGTGGATGAAAAAGACGTGGCATTTTTATACAATGGAATATAACTCAGCTATAAAAAAAAGGATTATCTTGAGGCCTTCATAGGTAAATGGAGACTTGAGACTATCCTCAATAGTGAAATAAATAAGAATCATATTTATAAATATCACATTGTGTCTCTAGTGTAAAAAGTTAATAAGAACTGTAAGTGTAATAAAGCCAAAATGTGTAATTGCTATTGTAAAAAAGAGAGGAAAAGAAAGTGCTCTAAGCGATATAACTGCATGTAAGTTTGAGTGTGTTTATCTTTGTTCGATCTTTGAAAAGAACTGTTTGCAGTCTCACTGTTTGAATGTCTACTATGTATCCTTTAACTTTGTAATATGAACAACTACATCCAAGATGTCAATATGTAATTTATCAACTAGTGATTTCTTAGTGATTTTTTTCTTTTTCCTTTTTTTCTTTCTTTTAGAATTTTGTAATGTTGCTACCCTTTTTTCTGTTTTGCTTTTTTTTCTTCTCTTTAAATAAACTTATAAAAATGTGTAATTGCTATTGTAACAAAGAGGAAATAGGAAGTGCTATAAAAGATATAACTGCATGTATATTTAAGTGTGTAGGATTGATAACCATATTTCTAAGTTCTTGTTGGATTGTTGAAGAGATCCGTTTGCAGTCTCACTGCTTCAGTGTCCACTTTGTGTGCTTTAATTTTGTAACATGAAAAACTATTTCTAAAAGAACAATATGTAATTTATCAACTAGTGATGTCTTACTGTTTATCTTTTTTTTGAAATTCTGTAACATTTCTACCCTTTTTATGTTTTTTCTCTTTAAATTAAAAAAAAAAGATTCATGAAATCATTTCAATGTATTTTGCTTTAAAGACTTTCATTGTGGTTTAAATCATGGTGTATTTTGGAAAAGTTATGACCTACAGAAAAAATGTGCTTTCTGTAATTGTTGTATAGAATAATCTGCAGATGTTTGTTAGGTCAATTTGACTTACAGTGTATTTAACAATTAGTTTTATAGTTTTTTTTTCTGGATGACTTGTTTGTGATAGTGAGGTGTTGAAATCTCTTATTATAATTGTATTGGGGCCTATCTTCCCTTTTCTGTCCAGTAGTCTTTGTATTGTAAAATTGGATGTGCCAAATTATGGTGCATATACATTTGCAATTATTACACCTTATTTATGGATTTTTACATTTACTGGTAGTGTCTGTATTTGTCTCTCTTGTCCAGTTTCATCTTGAATTCTCCTTTGTAAGGTGCAAGAACAACTATTCTTGTTTGCTTTTGCTTTTGGAACCCAGTTTTATTCATAGGATTTCAGTTTCTGTCCTTCCACTTTTAGTTCATGTGTACTTTTACCAGTGAGATATGTTCCTTCTGGCAACAAATAGTTGTGTCTTGTTCTTTAATCCAACATACAGTCTGTGTCTTTTAATTAGACAATTGCAATTATGATCACTTACAATCAAGATTATTGTTGAAAAGTAGAGAATAATTCCTAACATTTTGTTGTTTTATTGCAACAAATGTTTGATTTTTTCTTAATTCTCATTTTCTATTCTTTCTCTTTTCTGTATAACATTCCTTTATGTTCTTTTCTGTAATGCTGAATTAGTAGTTATGAATTTGATTTCTGCTTATCTTGAAACATTTTTATTTCTCTTCACTTCTGAAGATTTTAAATATAATAGTCTAGGTTGGCACTTATTTTCTTTCAGAGCTTGAAATACACTATCTCTCATGGTCTTCAACTTCTTCTGAAAATAATGTTCTTTAGATGTAGTTGCATCTATAAGTGATTTATTTTTTCCCCTTACAGCTTTCAATATCATTTCTTTCCTAGATGCTCTTGACTTTTTAGCTACAGCGTACCATGTAGGAAATTCTTTTCTTTTCATGTGTTTAAAGTTCTAAATGTCTTCTCTACCTGGAAATTCATATCTTTCTAAAGATTTGAGAACTCATTTGTTATTATATAACTAAATAGAAGTTTTGCATCTTCAGTCTGCATTCTGAGCCCTCTTTTATTTCAAAGACTCTTTAAATGAATTTTTGTCTTTATCTTAAAGGTCTTGCCTTTTTCATAATTTATATTTTATTATTTCTATATTCATGGGATTAATCCTCAACATTGTGTTCAGTCCTTAAAATTCTATATTCTGCTTGATCCAGTCTATTGATAAGGATTTCAACTTAGATATTTTTGATTTATTGGGCTTTTAATTTACAAGATCTTCTTTGGTGCTTTTTAAAAAGTTTCCACATTGAATATCTTCTTTATAACTTTATTGTCTCCTTTAATTCAGGTATTTTCTTTACTCTCATGGAAACTGTTGATCTTTAAAAAAATAACAATTTTGGATTTTTTGCACTGAAGATTGAACCTAGGGGAATTGTTCAATTGACACATATCCACAGCTCATTTTTCATTTGTTTGTCTTGAGACAGTTTTGCTAAACTGCCTAGGCTGGCTACAAATTTGCTATCTTCCTACCTCTTTATCCTAATTAGCTGATTTATGCTACACTTATGCCAGAATATCCAGTTCCCTTTTGCCCAGCATTTCATTCTGTTAAGTATAATTAACATCAGTTGCTAGAGGATCATGTACTTTTTGAGGAGTCCTGTTGTCAAGTGTTTTTGTATTTCTTCCAGTGTCTTCCATTGTATGTGAGAGCCTTTCTTGGGAAATTTTTAACAGTCAATTGTTGGATATATTTCCAAGTGGGCTTCATGGTGTAGATTTCTTTTACTTCTTTGATGTTGATGACATTATTTTGACACAGTGTATACTATATCAGAGTCTGAAGATTATGCTTTCTCTGTGGGTCTCATGAGCGGGTTCCTTGTAGTGGATCAGGCAGTTATGCAGACATCTGTGAGCAGGCCCATAGTTCTGTTGAGCATATATGTCCCAGCGTGTTGCAAGGGACATTTGTTGAAGCCTCTTTGGGGTGCACTGTCCACATTATGTTTTTCCTCTTTGCTGTTGCTATAGGTGTATAAATTAGACTGAGATGAAGACCTCTCCATTCTTGGTCCTGCGACCTGGTTATCAGTTCAGTGATTTTTTTTTCTTCTATTCTTTAACTCTCAGTTCAGGTAGGACTGTTCCATGTGTGTAGCAAGGTATGCTTTCTTTTAGTCTGATTGAGAGTGTAACTCAGCAATACTATCTACCAGACACATTTGGAGATGTCTCTTCAACCACCATCATTTCATAGAAATGGAGAAAGAAATAACAGCAACAATAACAAATAGAACTGAACCAGATAGAGTAATAGGGAAAAAAACCACACTCCAACTCTGTCACCCATGCGTTAATATCAACATGAATTGTGAGGTAAAAATAATATAAACTAAAATGTTTATTAAAATGATAAAAACACAAGAAGGAAAATTTGAGGAAAGCAGAACAGTTAAAATATTCAAAAATTGAAATGGGGAAAAGGTAGAAGAAAAGTAGAAAATGATAGCCATTTGTATTTATATATATATATATATATATATATATATATATATATGACAAAAATACATGTGTATGTGCATGCATAGGTACATATGTGTGTTTGTGTATCACACATATGCCCTGTGCATAGTTATCACATCTGCATTCCTGTAGTCTCAACTACCTGGGAGGATGAGTGAGGAACATCACAGCTTTGAGTTCACTGGCAAGCCAATGAGACCCAATATCAAATAAAAAACAAAAAAGCCCTCAGAATCTAACTCAGTGATTAAGTCCCAGGGATTTGATAAAAATAAAATGTAATCATTACGTGCCACAATCATCAACTAATAAAACATAAGTACAGGAAGGTGATCTAGAGATGGAGGAGGGTAAGAAAGAAGCAAAGAGAAAGTGAATGAAAAGAATTAAGATACAGTGCATGCACCTACTCCCTAAAGTAATTGTAAAGTCTACATACGACAAACACATACTAGTTAAAATACATTATAAGAAAAAGAGTAAATATTCACTACTGAGGCAAATCTATACTTCTTTCCATGCATTGGACTCTCCCTTCAGGAGAGCAAGGCTGGTGGCTATCTCTCCTCTCCTTCCCTTGTTACTTGCCAGGCTGTTAGCTGGAATGGTTCAGAATCTGAGCTTGTTGAAGCAACTTATAGTTTCTGGTTGCCAGTTCAAGGTAGCAGGGAATGGGAACATTTGTTGACTGGAATTTACTCTGCTAGAGAGATTAGCTCCATCCAAGGCTGGGCTGAAGCCAAGATCTTCTAAGGATCTGGGTCTCTGGCACCCTGGGGAACCTCACCTGGAGAGCAGAACAGCTGACTGTTCTGGATGGAGGGGGACTATCAGGTCCCACATAACCCACCATCCACCACTATGGCTTTGCAAAGCACGATCTCATTTTCAACCAGGTGCATTTGCTCAGTGTCCAGATTGCCTTCAGCTGGCCATCCAAGCCACCAGTCTTAAAGGGAAAGAATGCTGCACTCTAATTGTCACCAACCTGAAACCCAGTACATATGTTTTTAAGTGGGTTTGATTCAGTAGCATTCTTCTGGGGCCACACTGGACCACATGTGGACCTTGGCCCGGAAAAAGTGACGATATGCACTGTGATTTCCAGCTGAAAGGAATATGGAGGGACTATTGTTTCTGAAACCAGCGAGCTTGGCTGTGACCTTCAGAAGGCCCTTCTCTGACACAGCACCAGCCCACTGCTTAGCTTCCAGATCAGCTAAATTCAGAGTGCCTTTCCCTCCCAGATCTGGTTCCATTCCAGTTTTGTCTACTATGTCTCTTTCTCTTTCTCTCTGTGTCCCACTGCTTCTGCCATTGTAGATTTGCTGTTGAGGAATCTATCTTGTGTTTCATCCAAGTAAAAACAACCACTGAATGTTTTGAAGTCTGTTGCTGTTTAGTAGCTAACTTCATTTCATTACCATTGTCATTCACTTTACCCAGTAATTCATCTTTAAGTGTTTCAGTTCCAGGTCAAAGAGAAGCTGGAAAATGCTGCCTGATTCTGATTTGCCAGCTTGATTTTTCTATCCCACTGTTTGTTTCTTAGAACCCTGACAGTTTTAAAAATTATTGGTCAGATCATCTACACAATGTCCCCAGATTGGGAGCCTCTGGTGATTTTTCTCATGATTATGCTACCTAGTGCATTTGTCACATCATATCAAGCAGTTCCATTATATCCGTATGATGTCATTGGTGGTGTCAATGTGCATCATTTGGTTGAGGTGTCAGGTGTTTGTACAGTACCATTATTACTTCTTAGTACCTGTATTTATTTTTTGGAAATGAATCACTCTATCCAGCCCACCCTCGGTGGGGAAGAAATGGAACTCTATCTTCTGAAGGGAAATATATTTGTGTACATTATTTATGTTTTTACAGAAGCTTTGACAGTCTTGCCCTAATTCATTTTTTCAATCACTTGCTTATATCATAATTGATACATACATATTTATTTTTTTGAATTGTAAACTAATATTACATTATTTATATTTGAGCAACACTTACGTTCAAATTATTCTACTTCTAATATTAGGAAGTTCTTTTAGTCTTTTAGTCGTGTTTTTAACAGAGCTTCAATCATTTGTTTTCATTTGTTTTGTTTTTGAGTACTCCTGTCTCTCTGGAGCAATAAGGTGATTACAAATCATCTTTAATGTTCTCTGTCCCAATTCTTTTTTTTTTTTCTCTATCCCAATCCCATAATTAGTCACTTCTCTGCAGATCTCTTATTCTAGTTAGTGGAAAATGCTTTGAGAAACCAAGATCTGGGTTGTGGGTGTGCTTATAACAAGTAGGGTTTTGTTATTGATACTGGCCTTTTCATCATTGGAGAGTGCTAGGAAGACAGAACATGGTATATGCCTACATAAACACACATGCCATATCTATAAGTGTTTCTATGTTTCTTTATCTAGCTGTGTTTATATGTGCATATACATACATACTTATGCGTACCTTTGTTTGACTAAATATATATACACACAATTACATCTGTAAATATAAGTTTGGCTTGTATACACTTATGTATGTGTGGATGTCTGTCCATCTATACACATATATATGCTTTGGTTCTATAAACATATACATGTATGTATGTATTTAAAATCTTATATAGAAAGAGTTTTGATGGAAAAGTAGTTGACTTAAGTATCTCTGGAAAATTATGGTTTCACTGGATATTGTAAGGCTAAAGACAACTAGAACTAGGCATTTACAATTTCCAGTGAAATCATGACATTTTTGAGACAGAGTTTTACTATGCAATTCAGGCTGGCCTTGAACTGATTTTTTAGCACATGTGAGCCTCAAACTTGCAGTGATCATCTTGCCTCAGCCTCCTGAATGCTGTGTTTACAGACATGTGCCACCACAAACAGCTTGTAAAATCATAACTTTTTGATAAAACTTACATCAACTACTTTTCTTCCATGGCTCCATCAACATGGTTGTATTGTATATATGTAGTAAATTTATTCATTTGTCACAGTCTGTGCTCTGTCACCTTCAGGCATTCTTGTTTCTTGGTTGTTTTCTTCAATTTTATGCATTATGTTTCCTTCCTTGTAGTATATATTTATAGGGATTTTAATAAATGAGGTGCTATATCCTGCAACACCCAAGACAGTTTTTCTTACAAACGCCCGAGTGTATGCATTCGCATTGGAGACTGCTGCTCCTCCCGCCTCCAACCCTGCTAACCACCAGTGCCTTTTCCATCACTGTGCTTCTTCCTCTTTCTGTTCTCCATGGGAATGAAATCATAAAATATCAAGCTTCCTTTGACCTCTCGTCTCTCACTTGTATCAAAATTACTTACTATTCATCCATGTTCTGTCAGGAATCAATACATTTATCCTTTTTATTGCTGATTTTAAGTATTTTATGTTGTATCAAAGGTTTTTTTTATTCATTTCTGTGGATAGAAAATAAAAAAACTGATATATGCATATCCTAAAATAGGTTTTAAAATGTTTTTAAAGTGCCAATATTGGGAAAATAAATAACTTAGTAAAGCTAAATTAGAACTACATATATTCAAATTCATTATTTAGAAAGTATGGACAACTATTTAGAAGAAAACGAGACATTATGGTAGCCACCATTAATCTCCTGTTATCTTGCTCTGAAATCTTTTGTCACTTGCATGGTTTTGTTCTGATCTGCTTTGTTCTGTTTTGTTTTATCCATTTTAAAGTAAAACAATAAGAACTACTTATATTAGCACACAGCTTTGTTTTCAGTAAAAAACCTAAGCTATCTCTACGCTGCTCCGTAGTTATCAAAACAAAATTATGTACATTTTATCCAGATAATATCATCAAATATAACAATAAGACAGGTCAAAAAGCTAAAGACATGGGAAATTTCAAAAATGGACTTTTTATAAAGACATAGGAACTTTTCAAATACAAATCTAACCAGTGAGAATATATTGGATCATATGTTTACCAGAAGGGAAATATTGTGCTTAAATTTTAAAAAAATTAGAATAAATAAAAGTTTACACACTGTATTTGATTGGATGTTGTGTAAAATAAATAGGGCACTATTTACATACTATACAAATGTACTAAATTTGAAGGATTAAGTTGACATGACTCGGTAAATAAAATTTAGTCTTGGTCAATGTGATACGTGAAGACACAGAAAACATTAATCCACAGAGGTTAGACCACCTTTGTATTTGGGAGAAACCAAAAAAACAGCTAAGTTTTGGGACCAAATCAGTCAGTGTCTGATTGAGTGAGCACAGATCTTACTTAACTGCATGTGCTACTCTTCCGGGTTCCTGAGATTCTGCCTCATAGCATGACAGTGTAACGGGGGAAAGCTGTGCTAACAAAGTAAGCGATACTCAGTGATAGAGCCATGAGTTCTGCAGCATGGTCTTCCCAAGCTAAAGAAGCATGGTCTTTGCACAAATTACAGGGCTAGAGAGAACTCAGCTGTGAGCTCATGAATAGGGTGTTTGTTTGTTTGTTTGTTTGTATTACTTTCTCTTTTGTCATGGTGCTCTCTTATGAGAACATGATCTGTAATGTATTTCCTTTATTTATCAGCATTTTTTTGAGGAAGCAACCCTGGAATAAGAGACAAATGAAATTTTTACCTAAAGATGATTTTACAAAAAGGCTTGGGCTTCTTAGCCTGCTGTTACAGTAGCTCCCTGTTTTCTTGCTATTAAAGGAGGCTAGAGCTGCCCACAATTGTTACAATATGGAGTTGAAGCAGTACTCAGATGTTCCTTGCCTCACTTCCTAGCATAGGTGAAATGGAGAAGAGATATCCTGTTTGGATAAAATACGAGCAATTACTGACAATCACCCTTCACATAACCACCCCCTTAGCCAAATGCCTCCATACAGGCTCCTGAACTTTGGTTTACTTCTGCTTCAGACAGCACTAAAACACAGACATCGCCCCTTATGCATTACGAGAACTGGCTGTTGGCAGAAAAAAAATGTTCTTCAAGCGCCCAGATTTTTCTACATTCTCACCTTAATATCTTGCTTCCCTCTTCAAAAAATTCCTACTCTGCCTCCACCCTACTTATAAAAGCCTTTGATTTTGAGACTCCTGCACTTCCCAAGGTTAGATTGTTCTCCTTAGTTCAGTAAACTTTTTGAGCAGTCTCTCCTAACATAGGTCTAAATATGTTGTGATTTGACAGCTGTTATTACACAATCCCTAATCTCAGTGGCTTAATGCAGGGAAGATTATATTTTCCTTTCTAGATTAGTGTTCTCTTTCACACAGTCTTTCAGGGACCTACGTCCTGTCAATCTATTTGTGGTGTGATACCAACACACACTTAAGAGAAAGAATAATGACTTAAATACTATTGTATTGCCTTCTGTCTCAATAAAATAAAAATCTTCTAGTAGTGACAGGGGCCAAAAAATTTCTTTTAGTAGCAAGTAGAAGAAACTAATTTTGGTGTTTTAGAAAAGTATCAAGTACACTCAAAGGATATTGTTGTATCTCACAGTTTGAAGATTTTATTAACAGACTCAGGCAGTGCTAGGATCATGGTGGAAGTGGGAGTCTGACAGAAAGAATTTGCGGGTTTTTGGTTTTTTTTCTGTAACAGTCTGATACTGACATGGTTTGTCTCTGAAGACTACAAGTCTCTGTTTTGGACTTTTCAAACACCCTGAAGAGATATTGCTATTTGGTCTATAAATCAGTCAGTTATGAACATATATTAAAAATTCATTTGACTATTAGTGCTGGAGTTTTTCATGTTCTGTATTCCAAAGAATTATGAACCCAGTGGTTACTCGGAGAAGAATTTACTGCAGGTTGAAAGTCACAGACTAAGAATTAAGTGCAGTCTATAGATAATAAGCAATGATATGGGGTAATTTCAACTCCATGCTGGTTGTTCAAGTTTGAAATTGTTCTATGCTTAGAGGAAATGATACAAAGACATGTTTAACACCTATCACCTTTTCTGCTTACCTTGGAGACCACCCTCAGACTATACTGGAAAATTCCTGTACAACGTGCAGAAGGCAAAGTTCTAGAGAGCTTGCTTTTGGAGTCGGTAAGTCTAGGTGCTTCAGTATTTCCAGTCCAGGTAGAAGAAGGTGTGAGTCACAGTATATGTATAAATAAAGTAGTGTGGTGCCTCCTCAAAAGAAAAACGCTACTCAGTGAAGAAATCATGAATAAAGAAACACTGGGGAGTCATGACAGTTGTGCGTATGATAAAAATACTGGTCATTTACCCTAATTCATTTTTATATTCCCTCCTACTTACTAGATGTAATCAAAATTCGCAGTGAATTTAATTTTTCAAGAAAGTTCATTACAATAAAAGATACATTGCCATTAATTCCCCTCAAAATACTCTTCCTGCTTCCCACACTTTTATCCCGTCATTCTTGCCACTTTCTGAAGTAATTCTGGAAGTCCTCTTTCATGAGTGTCTTTCAGAGGTGTGAGCAAAAGTGAGACTCCTCTGCCAAGTGTGGCCCAACAGAAAGACAGGCTTGTGAAAGCACTGTAGTGTGTTTATGTATACTTACTCACTTTATTCACTGGTTTTGGCACCATGCAACTTGTGGCCCATCCCCAGATAAAAATCACCATGCAATGCAAACACCTTGATTTGACTCAGCATGTTGAATAGCCTGACAGCACAATTGAAGATACTCACAAAAAAGACTTTGCTTTAGAAAGAGGCAAGAAATATGAGATAAATATGTTCAAAGCTAGGGAGAATATTCTGAAGGGGATTAACAGTAATGTGTCTTCTACTGTAACACATTTTAAAATACTAACATTTCCCGTAGCTTTTGATCACAACTTGCACATAGCTATACTGCATTTCTAGGTCACTATTATAGTTGGATATGGCCATTTGACAGAACTAGAACCAATGGAACATGAGAGAAAATGTCCTGGACCACACATGTTTTACATATAAACACTTTGTTCAATTTTCTTCTTCTGAAAACATATGGCAAGGCCAGGAATATAGCTCAGCAGCACGGCTCCTGCCTGACTAGTGCAAGGCCTAGTTCGAGTCCCAGTACCAAAATATAAAAAATAAAAAATAAATAAGTATGCAACAACCTATATGTATTTGGAAGCTGTTTGTTGAATATGATAGAGCTGCCATAATCCTGTGTTCTTAAATCACTATATAGCTGAGTCTCAAGAATCCAGAACCACCTGGAACTGCTTAAGTGCAAGACAAATGAGCTCTTAATATGTAAGGAGTTTTCTTTAACATGTTTTGGCATCTTTGTTACCTTAACCTAATGTAGAAATTAGTACCAGAATAAGGGGAATGCTGCAAGAAAAATGTAAATATGAGTCACTGGCTTAATGGGCAGGAAGAGGTATAGCAAATTGGGAAAATAAAATATTTGTTATAAAAGGGCAAACACTTGGTGAAATTGCGTTTCAATGATTTGAAACTAAAACAGTTATTTGAGCCTATAAAACTAAGGGAAGTGATGACCAACAGATACAGTGCTGAGTTTGATATGTCACCATGACAATTGCTTGTTACTTTGATCAAGAAAGTGCTTGGTTACTTAAAGATCTCATAGAGCTGTGAGCCAATCTGTTTCCCTTAAGCCTGGGTTGTATGCAGTGATTTCTCATGTATACAAACTTCTCTACTTTGATAAAATTGGCGCAAACATTACTTTGACTATAGAGTATGGTGGAAAGAATGAAGAAAAAGCACAAAATACCTTGTGTGTACCTAGGAAATGTGAAACCATTTTGTCTGAACTATAGGTAGGCATAATATGGATCATGGACCAAATCCCACCTGATACCTGTCTTAGATTACAAAAACAATTGTGTTGGAATACAGCTATAGTCATTTGTTGACGCCCTGCGTGTTACAGAGATATTGTTTATAACACATTGAGTAGTTGGAACAGAGATCATGTGGCTTGTAAAGTCAAACGTATTTACCAAGTTGCTTATTACAAAAAAGATCACTAATACCTAGTCTAGACTGTACATTATAAAGGTAGAGGGAGATAATGCCTAAAAATACTTGCTAAAGTCAGTGTTGAAGTTCTTAAAAGTTAGAATCAATGGGACAATGTGGAATTACTGGTAGCATTTGGAAAAAATAGTGCTGTCCTTAAATGGTTCTTGAAATCTCTTTGTAAAATGATAGTGTTGAACTAAGGTGATCAGGAACAATAAGGATGCCAGTGTATGGTCAGTACTTAGGTCACAAGTGGGATGCTTGGAGAATCTGTAAATATTTAGCATACAGAAGAGAAGATTTAAGGCCTACAATATATAGGTATTCAAATATTTAAGAGCTTAGCTATTGAGAAAATATTCAATTTATTTGGAAAACTAAGCACAAGGCACTTATCCTCTGAAACTGACAATTGAATAAGGCTAAATTGTGCTTCTTTAATGGCCAAATCAGATTAGTAGGAATTTATTCTAAAAATACCCAGTATAAAATCATTCTGTCTGTCCTTATTGTGAAATTTCATGTTATATTTTCTCATTAATCCATTTTAATCTTACTTTCACCATCACAGCCACTCCACTGATTTTGTTTCTGCCAAGGTCACTGCCAGTGACTTTGTTGAAAAATTCAATGAATAGTTTCAGGCATTTACACTATTCATGACCTGTTTTAAAAATCTTCCTGTCACTTTGATTTTGTAATACCGACCTTGCTAGGTTCTTTTCTCTCTGAATAGTTCATGTTAATCTCCCTCAGATTCTCCTGTTTTATAGGCCTTCCATTGCATTTTAGTGTTACTCAGAATTCTGCTATGGACTCTTTGCTCTACCCATCTCATGGGTTGTTGCTGGCTATTATCAAAAGAAAATGTTAAAGATATATTGCACAGTATTATCCATTCATGACCTTAAGAGATTTAAAAGTGAGAGTTAAGAAAATCTTGTCATTTTTCATGATTTTCCATTTATTAATTTGTAACTGAATACCTACTTGGCTCCATCCTTGGTGCTAGTGACCTAATAGTGAAAAAAAAAAAAGATGAGAGTTTTGGTGCTAATGGAATTTTTATTCTAATTGAAAGAAAAAAGTAGAAGTAAATAAAATGAGGCTAAACATTAAAATTTCAGAAAGAGCTAAGGGCTGTGAAGGAAGTAATTAATCAATAGTTATCTGGGAAAATGGGTGGTTTAGATAGGATGTTCATGTACATTATCTCTGCAACCTGAATTAATGAGAAACTGAAGCTTTAGACTTTATTTCTGGACAACAAGAAAGAACTAGTCAGGTGCAGACTAGGTGAATATTATCCAAAATTAGGAAGGTGGGAAAGAGGCTAAGATCTTGAAGGAACAGAAAGAACAGACTCCAGTTCCAGTCGGGAAATGAATGTTCATAAGGATAGAATCATGGGACTCAGATTATACTGGACCTTGTAGGTCAGGAGATGCAGTTTGAAGAGTTTGTGGTACAATGAAGACACTTAGAAAGTAGGTAGCACGGTAGTAACACTGATGCCATATTATCTATTTTATTCTGTCAGATATTACAAATTACATAACTGTCTGACTTTATTGAAGTCATGAAAATGAAATTTAAATCTACAGTAAGTGGTTGACTAGAGGAAAAGGATTTGAAAACTCATGTATATTTGTTATTTTAATTCTTATTCAGACCTGATTTGGCTATAATTTACATATACCATTTGTTGTAAAGTGACTCAATGTATTTTCAAGGTATCAATAACAATGTTCTTTCTTATTTGACAGAAGAGAATTGGATTTGAATTTGGAAAAATGCATGCTATGTGGATTTTAACACTGAGTTACTCATGTAAATTTAGAAAAACTTTTCAAGGTCTTTATATTTTTATCTTCAAGTGAAAAATAAGGAAATTGACACTTATTATTTCTATGCTTCTCAGGAAAACTATGTAGAGGAAACAGACATATATATTTATATGAGTAGACAGTCACAAAACTATAAATATTCAGTACATAGTTTTTGAGGTTCTTCCATGGACCAAAAGTCAAATATGAAAGTTTTTAGACCAAAAATGTATGTTTACAGAAACAATCTAGCTAATTTTTTGTTAAAAATATGCTACCAACCATTTTAAATTCCATATATTTCATATGAAAAATGATACATGTTTTCCAAACTGTGTGTGCACTCCTGAGATTTTTCTGCTTAAAGAGGTGGCAGAGTTTGCAGATGAACCTATGAAACTGGAATCAGGGATATTTCAAGTTCAATGCTAAAATTAGGAGCAAAGTTTGAACAAGTTCTTTGTATGCATCCATATCAGGATTACTGCTAATGGCTATGTGAAAAGTTTAGCTGATGAATTATTCAGTTTAATATCAACCTTTTCTGTTGCCACAGAATTTTAAAACAATGACTGCTTCAAAACTCTTGAGAATAGACCTTTAGGCAACCAAGAAAATCCTACTTGACATCCATGGTTTTCAGGCTTTTCAAAATTTTTTAATGTTTAGGTAAATTGCATAAAAAGCTTTCAATTCCTCTAACTTTTTAATTATTTATCTTATTTTTATTAAGGTATTCTGTGGGTATTTTGCTACAAACCCTTAAACTACATGTTTGCATTATTTTAATCCTAGCTTGTCATATTTTTATAAATATTAACATTGTAGTGCTGGTTGGCAACAAGAATTTGGAACCCAAGTGCTCTCTGTGTGCAATACTTTGGAGCCCATTTGATAGTGAGAAATGACTATTTATACACTGATGCCAAGATTTCAAACTTCAATGTTTGTCTTTCCATCTGGTCCATATGAAAATTTAAGGTCTATTCGTGGTGTTCCAAAATTTAAGAAATCTGATCCTCTGTTTCCATAGCATTACCCAGTTCTTTCCACATTTAAATTCTTTCTCATCAATAACCACTTATTTCCAGTTTTAGTATTAGTTGCCATAGAAAGCTCAGACTTTTCTACCAGTATTTCATATATTTGGAATGGTAAGAAGCAGTCGATTGTCTTTATTGACACATAGCTGGCTTTCCATATGGTTATTTATTGCATGTTGTCTCCACAGCTGTCACTAGAAGGTGTTAGGGCTGGGGAAATTATCAGTGAGGGCTGCCCAAGCAAATCATGCATAGAAAAAAACTGCTCTGTGGGTACCATTTGTAGCTCCCTGGGATATCAACAGAAAAGACATTAAGGGGAAGCATCTATGCTGTGCCTCAGATGGGACACAGTGACACTGTCATGTTTTCCCACCCAAAAAATAAGCCCAGTTAAATTATTTCAAACTTGAGGATATAAACAATATTATTTATCATACTATCTTTACTGTTTTGCATATCACATGGTAAAAGCATCTTCCACACTATTTGAAATGATTGGAAAGGATATTTGACATATTGTACATCATGGGTTTATATGCTTTTTAGATCATTGCTTTTTCATAGATGAAAATTTTTAAAAAAATTATATGACTAGTATGTTAGTTCCTTGAGGGCAGGAATTATACATGAGATTTCTAGAAAACTCTGAGGTGGAAATTCTATGTGATGTGTTTATTGGTGGCCATTCTCACACCTGTGATGGAGTAAAGACAATAGGATTCATTGGAGGGATGAGTTCAACTGCCAGGCAGTGGCAGAACAGTTTCCCTCATCCATCCTACTGGGAGCTCTCAAACTAGGACTATTGTGAGTTGTCTAAACTTGGCATAAGATACACACTCATTTATGTATCAGTAACAACTGGGGGACAGGTTGCTCCTGAAGCAGAGTATGACCTTGAGCAAAGTAGCTCTCTTCAGCTGGGAAGTTTTCAGGGAATCTCATCGGGAGTAAAGTGACTGCCAATACTCCAACAAGCTGCGTCAATTGAGGTTTTCAGTCCTAATATTGGACAAGGCCCCTGGGAAGCACCTCGTAGCACTCATTACAACAGACTTGAATGATTTTTCATCTCTGTTACTGCCATACAACTTGGAAATTGCTGGCACATTACAGACATTCAAATAGTTATTGACTAGGAAATCAGTACAAGGCTGTTGGTAAAAATAGAATAAAGAATATGAACACATACTAAGCAGATGATAATGACCATTTTCACATTACTAGTAATTTTTAAAAATTCACACTTGAAGCTGGGTGTGTTGGCATACAGCTATAATCCTAACACTCAGAAGGCTGAGGCAGGAGAATCACAAGTTTGAGACCAGCCTGGGGCTATGAAGTGAGCTCAAGGCCAGCCTAAGCTGCATAGTGAGACTCTGTCTCAAAAAGTCAAAAAAAATTTCACACAGGAAAACAAAAAAATAATTACTTTTTTATTCATTGTATAGATTTTCATCTAAAGTTCCAAATAATTCATTATAATAATTTAATATCTTAATTATTAGTTGTCCTTTTTCAGGGTCTGAACAGGAAACAGAAAACACTGAAATCAGCTGCTGAAGACCGCTAAAGGCAACCAACTTGATACAATTAAACGATATGGGGCTTAAAAAGGCAGGAAGCAATTCATAACTATAGGCTTAATTGGGGGTGAGAGAGAGTAACCAAGAGAGAGAGAACAAGAGATAGATAGATAGATAGATGGATAGATAGATAGATAGATAGAGAGGAGCTGGAACCCTTGGAGAGGTTTGTAGACATTGGTAGAGAAGCCACTGCCAAGACAAGACCCATATGGGGGGAACGTGGTGAATAAGCCTGAAGGACCTGTCTCTCCTTTTACTCTTGATGCTTTGTTGGTGATGCTCTTAGGCTAAACCCTACAGAGTTGGATACAGGGAAGTCCAATTGGTAGCATCCATGCAGGTTGGATTCTAGAGCCAGGAAGAGGATGAAAAGGTGGAAGGAAGGTCTTGAGGGATCAAACAGGAAGTATTCCACACACTGGTTGCATGTGTATTTGGAAAAAAAATAACCTTGGCATTTCTACTACAGTACTTGCAGAGATCATTAGGACACTGTAAGCACCAAAATAGGCCAGACCTGCGGTGAAAGTAAAACAGCGTTTCTCAGGTTTGTCAGAACCTAGTTTTAGAGTTCCAGAAACTCAGTGCAAATGGAAACAGAGAAAACTTCATCTGAATTTCCTGATAATAAATATAATCTAATATCTTGATTATTAATTTAATAATTTAATAAATTTTGCGTTGTCAAAATTCTGAAAACAGCCTTGGGAAGTGATTTCTAGTAAAAGAGTGTATGATGGGGAAGGCTTGCAGAATGCTACCTTGCCATTTCAGGGAAAGTTTACTTGCTATTGTGGATACTTTGAATCAACTCCTGCAATAATTACAATAAATAAAAAAGCAAAAGAGGAGGAGATAGAGGAAAGGAAAAAGGAAGATATGGAGGAGGAGCCATGAGGAGAGCATTAAGGGCAGAAAAGGAAAAGAAATCAAAGTTGGGAAGAGGAGGAGAGGAAGAAGCAAAGGGAGAGAAGAGGTGGGTGAGGGAACATTTAGATGGATATTGAACTGGATGTCCACAAATCCTGTTATAATGTAAAAGATGTATTGATCTCATTCCACTGTTAATGAGTACTTGTGAAAACATTCTCTGCCAACAGGGCTGGGAAGGGCTGAATTCCTTTTTGTTTAGCTTCCACTGTTGACTAGAACAGTCAAGAGTCATCTGCCATACTCTTGTTTGGGGACCAAAGTTAAATTTTGTCCATACTTCAGAAAAGTAGTTCCAAAAACTAAAGGGAGACCATACTGTTGCAGGGATGCATTACATAAATCAGGCCATCTTCAAGTTGCCATGCAAATATTAAGGTGTAGAGGAAAAGCATGGTCAACATTGAAATTGTAAAGATTAAATACACAATAGCATGAGTCTCCCTCAGGAACAGGGGATGTGTAAAACTGAGTCATCCCTGTGCTTTCCCTTACTGCTAGGGTCATTAGGGCCCCGGAGGGAACCACATCCACACATCATTAGCTGCAACAGGGTGAGAAACAAGAAATGGGGAAGAGCTTGGAATGAGGCTCAGCTACAGGTTGAATCCTGCTGACACTTGGTAGAGACAGTGTGGAGTAGAATCATAGGGTAATCCCTTAGCGAGACCCAGAAAGCTGAGCTTCAGTTCCCACCCAGCAACATTAAAAGTTAGGGAGCTGGTGAGAGTCCCAGCCAACCAGCTCTCTACTTAAATGAAATTATAGAACTTAATGAAGGCACTGGATAATAAGCTGTTAGAACACACAACATATACAGGTCCATCTCCAGAGCTGCACATGGTAACTTCAACCCTTTTCTCAGCAAAGGACAGAAACGCTAGCAGAAAACCATTAAGAACATAGCATTATCACTTTTTGCATAATGTACATTGTGAGGCTCTGGTACTTGGTGTATACCCAGGATCGTTAATTGTCCTATAAAATTATATATTTCCTCTCTTTTTCTTAAGAGACATTGTTTAGTATTAAACTTTTGATATACATTAACAGAGTAACTGCAACTTTTTTCAGGTTTTTTATTTTTATTTTTTCAGTGTATTATTAGGTGTGTGTAGTACATGTGTATGTCTCTTGTGAAAAATTGGTAAATGATATTTAAGGGGTACGTTTTTCAACTTTTAAATTTACTTATGTGGTTACATTTGAGAAAAGTTACTGGCAGAAAGTATATAGTCAGATTATATGATTTGTTTTGTTTCTGAGTATTTTTATTGTTTATATTTCTTTGCTATATCAAACTTGTAACTGGAATGCTGAGACTTATACTGAAGCAATAATTGAATTGCTAAGGTTTTATTCTGCTCATTTTCTATGTGTTTTCTATTGGTTATTACTCTTTTTGTTCTTGTTCTTTGTGTACTACTTGCACAACTTTAAAAAACTTTAGAATTTCATTTAGTTACTTTACATAGGTTGATATAAAGAGTCTCTGCCACAGTTTATGGGCATTCACATGTTACCACTTCAAGTCACATGAAGGAAACATGTTTATGTCCCTATATTTTCTCCACCTTTAAAATATAATATCATTTACAATTATAGTGCTTCCACTTAAAATTTTTAAACTGTATGACTGTACAGAAACAATACATATCCAATAGTGTTTATAATTTGAATTCTTGTACTTTCCCAGGCTAATAATACATGGTGTGATATTCTCTCTTTTGATTCTGGCTGAGAGGTGCAGCTCTTTCACCAACATGATCAGGAGGGTAAAAAATTGCTATTCTACAGTGTATTGTGTTGCTAAAGTATGATGTGCAGGTCTATTAAGTGTGTTATTGACTTACGATATTGTCAACTTATGATGAGTTTATTGAACCATAAATTCAAGGAACATCTATAGTCACATATTTATATACACTGAGCACGACAATGGTTGCATTTATGTTTTTCCTTTCACTATAAAATATGAATTATGAAACTCACAGGAGTGAGGATTGTCTATTATGTCTACTCTATTTTTTTACCAATATGCTTATCTCATTTCTGAAGTGCCTACATTTCTGTTTTCATTTTCTTTATGCTCACAGAACTTTCTTTAGTCATACTTTAAGGATAGATTTCTTAGTGATGAATTCTCTTAGTTTGAGAATATTTTTATTTCTCTTAATTCCAGAAGAATGTTATCAGTTGGTATAGATATCCCTAAAATATTTATATCCTAATCCCCTGCATATGTTAAATTATATGGGAAAGAGGAATTAAAGTTTCAAATGCAATTCAAGTTGTTAATTAGCTGACCTTAATTTAGGAAGATTAGTCTGAATCATGGAATGTATCTGATAAAATCACAGAAACCCTTAAAATTGGAAAAGGAAGGCAGAAGAAGGAGCATTAGAGAGGTGGTAAGTTAAGAAAGATTTGACCTAGCACTTCTGGAATTAGGGATCTATGAAGCAGGACCACAAACTAATGGATACGTCTGCATTAGAGAAGCTGAAAAAGTATTCTTCCTGCGAGTCTCACAAAAGAAACACAAACCTGCCAAAAACTTGCTTTTAGTTGGCCCAGTGAGGGCTCTTTTGTACTTCTGAATTAAATAATGATGAGGTGATATATTTGTGTTTTTGTTTTGAACCACTAAACTTGCAGAAACTCGTTACAGCAATCATAGAAAACCACCGGTCATTAATCATTATTTCCTTGGACATTAAGCAAACGTCAACAAATTTACAAATACCAGAATCACACACAGTATTCTGTTTAGCCACAGTGGAATCAATCACAGAAAGACAACAGAAAAAGGTCTGAATATAGGACAATTAAAAGACACATGATCCCCAGCTCAAAGAGGAATTCTCAGAAGAAAAAAATAAATAAAATAAAACATGGAGATCAAAGATAACTAAAATATAACATATCAAATTACATGGGAGACAGCTAAACCAAGGCAAACAGATAAATTCATAACACTAAGTCCTAACAATGAAAAGTAAATGTCTTAGTCAATTTCCTTGCCACCGAGACAAAATGTTGGATACACATAAGTTAAAGGAGGAACAATCTATTTCAGTTCAGTCTGTAGGGGTTTCGTTCCAGAGTTGGCTGGCTCCAAAGCAGGACAACATGACAGAAGGGTCTGGTGGAGGAAAAGTTGCTCACTTCATGGTTATTAGGAAGTAGAGTGAAGGGAGGAGCATGTCCTTCTAGGTCAGGCCCCCAGTGACCACTTTTGACCAGAACCAATCTGCCAGCACCAGTCTTACTGTTAGCAACCCCACAATCTCACCACCTTCCATGAACCCCTGATCGGATATTGAAATCAGGAATATAATCTCCTAACTCATGAGCTAGGAAAATAAGAGCAAAGTAAACCTTATCTAATATATAAAACGGGAAAAATAAATGAAGTTGAAAAATTCAACAGAGAAAAATCAATAAAACAAAAAAGTTGAGGCTTTTAAAATATCAATAAATTGACAAATCACTAAAAAACTTACAATAAAGGGGGTAGGGATTTAGTTTAATGGCACAAGTGCCTGCTTGCCAAGTGAAAGGTGCTGAGTTTGATCCCTGGTATGAAAGAAAGAAAAAGAAAGAAAGAAAGAAAGAAAGAAAGAAAGAAAGAAAGAAAGAAAGAAAGAGAAAGAAAGAAAGAAAGAAAAGAAAGAGGAAAAAAGAAAGAGAGAGAAAGAAAGAGAGAAGAAAGAATAAAAAACAAAGAAAACTGAAAATGCCAATATAAAGAATTGTAAATGAAACTTCACTGTAAACCCTGAAGAGATCGAGAGGATGTGAGGAGAATAGTATAAATACCTTTAAACAATTTGCCAAATGAGAAAAAATGGGCCAATTCTTTGCCAACTAGAAACTAGTAAACTTCAAACAAACTGAGACAGACTGTATAAATAATCCTATAATTAATAAGGAAATAGATTTTCAATTAGAAATCTCCTGAAAATTAAGTCTCCAGGCCTAAATGATTAACAGGAAGATTCTACCAAATATTTAAGAGAAATTAACAAGTACAAAGTCTCCTTGAGTATAATATAATCATTACCAACTCACTTTATGAAGCTAGTTACATGATACAAAATGAGACAGATTATAGAAAGAAAGGAAGGAGGGAGAGAAAGAAAGAGGCAGAAAAAATGTAATCTAATAGACCAGCATCTAATAAACACAGAAATAAAATTCCTCAACACTTTATTAGAAAACTGAAACCAACAATATAAATACTATATTTATATTAATAAAAATAATAGTCACTGTAACCAAAGTGATTTTTGATAGATATATGATCTTGTTCAACATTTGCAAAATCAATCAATAAATCCACCATATCAACAAGTTTAAGAAAAAACCCACAGGATTATATCAACTGATGCAGAAATTCAACAGGTGACAAAATTCAATGATGCCTTTCATGATAAAAATCTTCAACTAACTAGAAAGCGAGGACTTCCTTTACTTCTCACACAAATTCCCATATCTCAGAATGAGCAATGATATACAAATCCTTCTCATTTTTGGAATTTCTGAATTTCCCTTCTGTTTCCTCTTTGCCACTTCCTCTTTTGATGCATCTCTGTGATCTTCTTGGGCTTTCCTCTTCCCAAATCGTCAGATTCTAGTCAGTGTAATTAGCTCGTGTAGGATAATCTTCACATTTTAAGGCCAGATAACTTCAGTTAGAAACTTTAAGTACAACTGCGATGTCCCTTTAGGGCAGTATCTAGAATAGTGCTTGATAGAGTAAGCTGGTGGTAGGAAGCTAGGGAACATGTGTATAGACGTCTGCCTACAACAGAAATCAAATTCAGGCAAATTCCTGTAGGACAGGAATAAGGAAACTTAGTGATTGAATTCTACTTCAGTAACACCCATTTTTCTTTTGTTCCTATGTTAACTTTGTATTTATTGAATGAGTGATGTGTACTCAGACTGCGATATATGAAAGGGATAAAGAGGTGAATAAGAAACGGTCTTCTGCACTTATGGTTTGGTAATCTTGTGAATAGCAAGAAAGAAATGTGTATGGCATTTACAAGTACACTGGGTAGATTTCAAGGTGCCTTGAAAGATTTCAAGGAAGAGGCCCCGGAAACAGAATTATGAAGAGCAACGTCTAAAATGTGCATTTAACCAAACAAAGGGAACCGAGAGTTCCCACAATGGATTGAGACCTAACAGAATGTGTGAGAAGTGGTAGGCAGATGGAGAGGTGATTAAGCTGGTTATGTGAGGACAGCAGGGTCTCCAAATACTTAACGTATAAGGCTCTGTAGAAGAGTCTTTGATGGGAGGTTGGGAAGGAAGCTACATATTCCATCTTCTAGTCTTCGCTGTGCTTATTATTTTTAGGTTGTTTTACTTTTCATTTCCTAATGTTTTATTCATTCAGATTTGTCATGCATAATGAGTACATTCATCACGAGGATTTGATACATATTTATATTCCATCTTACTCCTTTTTACTTCCTCTTCCTCTCTCTTCCTTCCCATCTCCCTCCATCCCTAGATACCTTTCCTTTTCTTATTTGAAATGTTTATGATGAGCAGTTGTGTTTCATACGCTGTAAGTTTCAACATTATACTGAGAAATAATATGGCAAGCTTTACTGAAAATAGCTTTTCATTCTTCCCTTTCTCTGTCTTTTTCTCCCTTTCTCCTTTACTTCATTCCTGCCTTCTTCCCTTGAAACCAAAAGGGGAAATAAAGGGTTACTGTCTTAGTTACTTTTCTCATGGCAAAGTCAAAATACCCAACATCAAAAATTAAAAGAGGAAAGGCTTATTTAGCTCCCAGTTTGTAGAGGTTGCAGTCCATAATCTTCTGGCTCGAAACAGAGAACAACCATTCATGGTGGTGGAAGACAGAAAAAGCAACTGATGGAGAGGAAGAAACCTCCTTTTATCTCTTATATTGTATCTATATTGGTGGGATTAAGATGGTGCTGGTCCAATCAGTGGACTGATCCAGAAATCACCCACTTTTTAGCCCTGCTCCCTTAATCCTAGTATTGTACTACAAATCCATCACATCCTCTAGATTCAACCACCTGTGTAAAAAACCTAAGACTGCATGAGGCTTTGGGAATACACCTAGACATAAGCCATAATGGTTAGGTAACAATTTTAAAAAGAGTATTTATTAGTGATTTCTGGCCATGTATGGGAGTTTCCATCACCTGTACAAATCTCTATAGTTCTTATTTTACACACTTCACATTTTTTGGCATTACATTTTTTTCTCCAAAATAAAAAGCTGTTAAATTATCACTTTCTTATTTATTTTTCGTTTCCCTTAAGAAGGACTTAGATAGGCCAGGGATATGCTCAGTGGCATAAGCGCCTGCCTGGCAAATGTGACGTTATGAGTTTGATCCCCAGTACCAAAAAAAAAAAAAAAAGACAACTTAGGGTGAAGAAGCACATCATTGTTGTGCTAAGTAAAAGTCTCTTGAAGAAGACATAGGGTGTAACTATTATGACAGTGACTATTCTGTGATAAAGTAAGTTTTGCTGAAAAATACAGTTCATGAAAATAAAACTCAGGCTAGCAATGAACAATAAAAGCTCAATGAACTTAAAACCCCAACTCAGTAAAGATTGTTTTAAGGACAATGTTTGCCATGATTTATTCCAAAATTGCTTAGGGTTCATTTACACGTAAAAGGGCAAAATGAGACAAAGTTAGAACACAGACAAACATAAGGCTCAGTTCAGTGTAGCTTCTAGGAAGCCTTCCCTTGTTTTATTTCCGTTGTACTCTTACAGATGGCTTAGGTGTCTTTTTTCTCTTCCTGTAAGTCCTCATGCATCCATCTATCAGGGTATGTGTCTTCCAGTAGATTAAACGGACTTCAAGTTTGGAGGATGCTTTTTAGTTTCACATCTACAGACCTTGCTCAATGTTTGCTCTAGACTAAGTACTTAGTAAATATTGTGGCTTCAAAGAGTTTTAAGTGGGCATAAACACAGCCTCTCTGTTTTTCTGCAATAAACTAATTGAAGAAACTATGCAAATGTCTTAGTCTTAATTCACTCAAAATTCTGTAACAAAATAGAATAGACTAGCAGCTTATTTTAAAAAAAATACAAGTGTATTTTAAATGGATCTAGAATCTGGAAAATCCAAAATCAAGTTGCTAGGTTTGGTGTCCTGTAAGAATCTGCTCCCTGGTTTATAAATCAGTGACCATCTTCATGCCGCAATTTTGCATGGTAAAAGAGATTAAGGAAATTTCAGGGGCCTCTTTCCATCAGCTTATTAATCTCACTCATGAGATCTTCACCCTTGTAACTTACTAACTTCTGAAAGTTTTCCATCTCCAATTACTATCGCATGGAGGGTTAGGTTTCAAGATACAAATTTTAGGGGATGCAACATTTGGTGTGTAACTAAAAGCTGTGTAATTGGAAGCCCTTTTTATTTTTGTCTTTCCTTGATCTCTCAGAACAAGACACACAAGAACTTGCCCCCCTATTTTGAAATACTCTTCTCTTAATTTCTTTGATAACATATTGTCTCCACTTTTCTCCTTCCTCACAGATAACTATTTTCAGTGTATTTGTTATTCTTTATCCTCCACCTAAAAACTGAAATTTCTCCCAACTCTTCGGTAACATTCCTCTCTCTTTCTCTACTTTATGTGTAAATCATCACATTAATTCTTCATTTATTCAACACCAGTTAAGTTCAAATATATCAAAATTACATGGATAAGCCATATTCATCTTTTGAACTTCAAATATCCCATTTTATACCTATATCTTTAATTTAATATTTAGCTCAAAACTAACTTTGAATGTTCAATTTGGAAGTCCTTATTTCCACTCCTGATCTTTCCCTTTACCATTTTCTCAATAATGGAAGCTATGTGATTATTCCCCACTGACTTCCAATTACAAGTGTAAATGAACTTCAACTAGTGAGTTCTGATATCCAGCTTTATATTTTTGCAGAAGCTACACTTCCTGTCCCCAGGAAATGATTGAGTGCAGAAAGGATTAAAGTAAGAATATTCATGTGGGATGCTGAACATGTCTGAGAGCTGACTTTGATTTAAGGACTCATAATCTTGTTAAACCTTCCCTAGACTTGACTGTCTGATGGATTTCCACCCTAACTTTCTCCCATCCCCACCAGAAATAATGTGATCTGAGAAGAAACCAGACAATAAGATATGTGTTTATAGCTCATCCACTGCTCATCAGGTAAAAAGGCAGTGCTGGGTTGGTAAGTTAGACATGGATCATCACTGGTACAAGTTGATGGATTAAGTGCTAATGATTTCTTAGATAACTGGGAAGGAATCTCAATGAGGGAAAGTCTTGTGTTGAAAGTAATAATGTATGTATTTGAAGAAGATGGGGACTATAATGCTTGCCAATATTGCAGATTTGGCTAGCTAACATTAAATTATATCAACGGACCACAGAAGAAGCTGGGAAATTGAAAACTGAGTGCTATAAACAAGCAGCAAACCTTAGTATGAAAGCCATGGCTTCTTTGGTAGTTGGAGGCATATAAAGTTGCTTTCATAATCCTTACTGCAAAGAGAAATAGCTGAATAACAGTTGAAGATCCTAATGGAGAGTCCCAGAGGCCCAGATATATTTCAGTGTCTGTCAAAGTAAGGCCAATTATGAAAAGTCAAAATTGTTAAGTGCTAATATAGTGGATGAGGATATCATCTGCATGGATGTCCCTCATGTAATTGGTTATACAATCAGTTGTCTTCTTAGATCTCCGTGCTGGAAAAGATGACTCATCCTTCCCTGGAAATATGCACTATCTCTGATCAAAACTGAATGGAGTTGAAATGACTGATTAACTCAAGAAAATAATATAGAAAGAAAAACAGACTCGGAGCACCAAGGACGTGAATCTGCAAGATTCAATGTCTTAGTCTCTTAGTGTTACTATAATAAAATCCTACACACTGAGTATCACTAAAAAGTTTGGTGTTGTTTTCTTCTATAGACTGGGAGAGGTCAGTCATGGACTTGGATTTATTGAAATACATAGGTAAATGAGGACTCAAAATGTCAGAGTCCAGGCATCAGCACTTAAATGGCCACATACATGATGTTGTAAATGCCATAATTACTAGCAAGATTTAAGGAGAAGTTAAGAGATTTTTACTTACACATAGTTGTAGACATAGTGTACCACAAGTATTCTGTGAAGCAGACGAAACAAGAAATGAACAAAGGTGCTATTAACTTTACTAAACAAAAATGAACAACTACATCCAGGATGACAGTATGTAATTTATAAATTACTGATTTCTTAGTAGGGCTTTTTCTCCTTCTCCTTTTTCTTTCTTTCTTTCTTTCTTTTAGAATTCTGTATTGTTGCTACCCTTTTTTCTGTTTTGCTTTTTTTCTTCTCTTTAAATAAAATTTTAAAAATATATAATTGCTATTGTAATAAAAAAGAGGAAATAGGAAGCGCTATAAAAGATATAACTGCATGTATGTTTAGATGTGTGGGATTGATGACCATATTTCTAGGTTCTTGTTGGATTCTTGACCAGATCTGTTTGCACTCTCACTGCTTGAGTGTCCACTTTGTGTGCTTTAATTCTGTAACTTGAATAACTATTTCTAAAAGAACAATATGTAATTTATCAACTAGTGATTTCTTACTGTTTACCCTCTTTTCTTTAAATTATGTAATATTTCTACCTTTTTCCTGTTTTTTTTTCTCTTTAAATTAAAAAAAGGCAAAAAAATAAACAGGGGAACAAATGACTTTGGTTGATTGATCTGATGTTACATTGTCTTGTTTGGTTTCTAGCTCTTAGTCAATTTTCAGATCTATTATCTAATGAATAAAGGAATAGAAATGTTCCTAGGAAGAATGTCCCTTAAAACTTATGGCATGTATATTCTGAATGTCCCTCTACAAAAAGACTGAGGATCCTTGATTTAGATGACCATAGTGAACAAGGAGGAAGTATAAGATATTTCAAAGGCACAAAACCCCACAGTACTGTCACACCCTTTACATTACTAGAGCACAGACTTAGTAGCTATTTAATAAATGGAGTCCTGGATAATATGCATCTCTTTTTGGACTCACCGAGGCAACAAATACACATTGTGGTCATGTCCCAGTTCCCTTGTACATAACTGAATGTACACAATTGGAGTTGATACAAGCTCTACATTGGGTCCCTGGTCTATGAAATGAGTTTTTATGTTAGGGAAGATCAAGCAGAAATCTCTCAAACTGGTCAAAAAGATACTAAATAAAAGTAATATTTTATCATAGTGTAAGAATGTACATTGGAAATCAGTTTTCCCACTGAAAGTATAAAAATGCAAGAGTAATACACCTAATTATATTTATATTTAATTTTTCAATCTGGGCTCATCTTGATGAATGACTGTATATTACCATAGTGTCAGTCAAGCAGTAATATGGTGTCATTATTAGAGCAAATTCATAAGTCCTCTGATATATTACATGTTGCCATTGATTTGGCAGATGTATCTTTTCCTATTCTAAATAGCAAAGAGAATCAGGAATAATTTTCGTTCATACAGGACAGACAAACACTGCATCATGGGTATATCAATTCACCTCCTTTTTTGTTATAACATTCTCTGAGATGATTTGGACCACCTAGCCCCCCACAGATCATCATACTTATCCATTGCACTGATAACGTCATACCAAGTGGAAAGGACTGAAAAGAAGTCACTGGAGGTGTTCTCAAGATACATGTACTCCAGAGGGTGGAAAATAAACCTTGTAACCTTCCAGGGACCTTCAGTTTCAGTATATTTTTAAGGTTTCTAATCATTAGAGACATTTTGGGATATAAATTCCAAAGTAAAAGATACACTGTTGCATGCATTTTGAATCCCTATTTAGAGCACAGCACTGGGTTTCTCAAACACATTCCTTACTTTCCTACTGTAAAATTTTGCCTTAGCTTAATAGTAGCCAGTTGTGTGACTCAGTACTATTACCTGAGGGATACAGGGGTCATTTTTTGTGTTTATCCAGTTGGTACAAAAAAGGAAAAGTGTGGGCCATGTGCAAAATGTGAAACTACTTGATATTTTATGTTACTATTAACTACACTTTGCATGATACAACAAGAACCTCCTAAAACAACAGCAAAACCAGCAAGTTATCAAGAATGTCCTACAAAAAGACCAGGAAAGTAAAACACATGTGCTGTATGTATAAGCAATATTTCTGTATGAAACAATATTTCTGTATGCTGTTTTCATGTGCAAAAACTGCCTTAAGTGTGCTAAATGAAGTAAAGATTGATTTTTGTAGAGCTCTATTGATATTTTCATTGTAGTTTATATATGAATCTATTTCATTTGTTCCTTTTTAGATTTTGTACACATAAAGCCAGTTGGATGTTGAAAATTTTGATGTTGTTTAATAAACAATAAACATTAAAAAGGCAATATTTTATTTTTGTGATTTTTTTCCTGTTAATCATTCATAGTTTAATATAATGAAAATCATAACTTTAAAATTAATGATCCAGGGCCAGTGATTTAGCTCAGCAGCACAAGCAGCTGCTTGGTAAGTGCAAGGTCGTGAGTTCAATCCCCAATTCCAAGAATAAGAATAATAAAAATAATCCATCAATAGAAATATTCTAAAGAATAAATATGAGTTTGACACACCCATGTTTATGAGTCTTTATGAAAACAAATTGTTATGCACTGTGTTTTAAAAAAAGGAAACAACGGTTGGTAGCAATCTTTGAATGTTAGTCCCAGAATTCCACACCTGGCAATATTCTAGCCTGTACACCCACTGCTATGCGAGTCTATTAGGGCTGAGTGAGGGCCAAATAGGTAAAAGGCATTGGAGCAGGTCTAGGCCATAATGCAATCATCTCTATCACTTAGTCCATGTAATTAAATAAACCCTATGTTATTTGAGAAATCAGTATAAGTAAAGAAAATAGTGTTTCAGTGGAATAGTCACAAAAAAGGCTTTGGGATTCTGGAATAATGCTGTGCCATACATACAAGGAAATACATACCTTTTAATAAATAACTCTTGGAGTATTACTGGGCCCTGGTAGAGACAGAACACTTTACCATTGGTCACCATATAAATATATATCCAAAACTGTTCATTTTGAATTGAATTCTCTTAGGCCAAGTAGGTTATACAGTGAGACATGCATATCAGAAGTTTGGTATAAAGTGGAAATTATAACTGAATTGAACCAAAGCATGACCAAGGAACATAAACAATACAGAAGTGTGGAGCCTGAATTCCTGTTATTCAAAAGAGTCACATCAGTGTCCCTTGCTTGGATTTTACTCATCGATATGAGGAGGCTTCTATTCTACCATGTGAAACAAGATGAAAACCCTTAAGTTGGATTTATGTGTAAGTCAACATGTTATGTCACTATAAGGCCTTGTAACACAGAGGAGAAAAATCTTAATGGTAAGAACTACTACAAGAAGTGTACTTGATTTTCCACTTTGTGTAGAGAGTAAAAGGTCCTTATTATGTTTTGTGTCTGAATGTTCCAACCAAATCCTAATGTGGTCATGGGGGCAGGCTTTTCCAGAGGTAGCTGAAACTAGACGTTGGGATTGATTCATGGTTCAGTGCTGGGATTAACAGTGTGTGTGCTACACCTACCCCAGGGCAGATGGCCGACATACAATATAAGGAACAGAAACTCTCTATGTCTCTCTCTCTCTCTCTCTCTCTCTCTCTCTCTCTCTCTCATTACTTCTGCTGCCATGAGCTGCTGTCACTCTGCAATGTGCCACCCTGTCCTTGAAGACAGATAATTATGGAAAGAAAATTCTGCAAATTGGAGCTAAATAAACCTTTACTTCTTTAACTTTGGGTGTCGGGCATTTTGTCTCAGCAATGCTAAAAGTAACCAAGAGAGAACTTGTTACCAGAGAAATAGACATTGCTGTGATTATACCTGACTGTGTAGTTCAGGAGACTTTGGCACTCCCCAGCTCTATCTTTGTCATCTCCAGCTTATTGGAGCTTTCTATCTGACCAAATTCAAAACATTTTAAATCATTTCTCTGTCCTGCTTGCTCTTGACTTTCTGCATAGATATGACTAAAACCCCCAAAATCAGCCATGCCACAGCCTCAACATTAAACTGCCTTAGAAAAAGTCTCTGTACATTGGAAAAATGTATAAAACTTTCTGCCAAGTCATTACACAGATTGTCTGGAGTCCCAATATCCAATGCAGTCCTCCTTCCCATCAGAAAGCTCCTGAGCCTGCTCTTTACCAGCAACATTTCTACCAGTCTTCTGGTCTGAGCTCTAAACAGAATCTCCCATCAGTACAGCACTAGGTCCTGCTTTACTTTAGAGCTGGGGAGATCTTGATTGCTGAGAAGGAACAGAAGAATAGAACAGATGACCTGAAGGCACCACAAAAAGCAGCAGGACTCCACTCATTTCAGTGTCAATGCTGCAAAAGTGCGAGTTTACTTCACCAGGGCACCATGTTCCAGAATGGTGGCAGCATAGAGAATTTGTGCCTCAGAATTGGATTGAGAATGCCCAGAGATCCATTTGACCACTACAGCCAAGAAAGAGGAAAGCCTGGCTATTGCTCCAGCTGACAGCAGACCTTGGCATCATCCACGTGGCACTGGTTTTAGGTGCATGCAGAATGTAAGAGTTGTGGCATTAGGAAGGCTTTCACTCAGGTTTGAGAAGGTCTGGGAGGCCAGGCAGTATATTCTGGAAAGGGTAATGTGTGAAGCTGTGATTGTGAAGCTAAAGGTGCGGTAGAGGCCCCAGAAGTTTGGAGAAGCCAGGAATATGGATCATCTAAAGAAAGTTTCACGGAGGGAGAAAAGCAGGCCCAAAAGAGAAGCTGTGGGAGCTGCTGCCATAGGAAGTGACACAGGGGCAGAGGCACACAAAGTCTTTTGGAGTTCACATCTTGCCACAGATTACCTGGGGATGCTACACATGGAACTACAGGGCTTACTGGTTTCCTACTGCATTTTAAACTTGCTTTGGTCCCATTCCTTTTTATCCCATTTGTACCTTTTGAAATGGAAATGTCTGTCTTGTGCCATTGAATATTGAAAGTGTTTGATGTTCTTTTCATTTGTACAGGGGCTCACAGTCAAGAGTTTGCCTTAAAACTCAGATGAGGGTTGGGACTTGGATTTTTCAGCAAGTATGAAACTTAGAATTTTGGCAACTCATAGAGATGGACTAAATGCCATTGGTGTAAACAAATGTACATGAGTCTTTGAGGGGGTCAGTGGTGGAATGTTATTGCTTGTGTCTGGATGTCCCCCCATCTTCATGTGATCATGGGGGCTGGACTTTTTCAGAGGTAGCTGAATCTAGAGTTTGTGATGGATTTATGGTTCAATGCTGGGATTAAAGGTTCTGGTATTATGAGTGGGTAACTGCTGGATCAGTACCCTGATTGCATTGACACTGCCCTAATCTCACCATTCTGAGTAAGATAAAAGGGACAAAGGGAGGTTCATATCTCTCCTCCTTGCTTGCTGCTTTTTCTGTCTTCTGCCATCATCAGTGGCTGCCCTCTGCCACACAACCTGGCTTTGGAGACAGCCAGTTATGGACTGAAACCTCCACAACCTTTCCTCTTTTAACTTTGGATTTCAAGCATTTTGTCTCATCAATGAGAAAAAATTAACTAAGACAGACTTAAGGGGAGAAGATTCATATTTATAGACAGTGATTAACAACCTGATCTTCCACTATATTACCTAAAAAGCCAGGTTTAAAAGACTGAACAGAAAACAGTCTAATAAAAAGGCACGTTAACAAACATATGGGAGTCATATGGAATGTTAAAACATTTTGTTCACAGACTATTCCCCTCAGAGAAGCACTTCAAAGTTGGTGCAATGACTTATTCAGTTCACATTACTCAGCCTTTGTCATCAGTGCTCCAGAAGTGGTATAATGGGCACAGGAAGGAGTGGACATGGTGGCAGAGAAGGAGGCCACATGTGGTCCTGCAGCATAGACTTCTACTAAACTAGTTCTCTCTGTCTCTCACTCTGTCTTTCTGTCTCTCTCTTTCTCTCTTTCTCTGTCTCTCTTTGTCTTTCTTTATCTCTCTATGTCTCTCTCTCTCTCTCTCTCTCCTCTCCTCTCCTCTCCTTTCCTCTCCTCTCCATCTCTTTCCAAGGGCCTGGAGCATGCTAGGCAAGTTATCTACCAGAAGGTGCATCGCAGTTCTTTTCATTTTGTATATTTGGTTGCAGGATATTGCTAATTTGCTCAAGCTGGCATCAAATATGCTATACTCTGGACTCAGTCTCCTGAGCAGCTTGGATTATAGGCAATAACTAACATACTAGCTTGTTGTCTCTTAGTGTACACCTTGTCAGTAACCCTAAACAATCCTAAATTCTCATTATGACATCATTCCTCAAGGAGATCAACTGGCTGTGTAGTGGATTGTCTGCTTCCATTTTGTGCTGCTTTAACAGGATACCACACACTGCATAAGTTATAAACAGTAGACATTGCTTTGGCTCACAGTTCTGTAGGCTAGGAAGTACAAAATTAAAGAGCTATACTGCTGTATCATAACATGGGAGGAGGCATTATGTGATGAGAGAGAGCAAGTGAGGTTTGAACTCACTTTTATAGCAAACCAATAGTCACAGTAGCAGAACTTCTTCTGCAAGAATGACATTAATCCATTCATAAGAACAGAGCCTTTAAGAACTAATCTCTTCCTAGAAGTGCGCGCTCTCCATACCATTGCCTCAAAGATCAAGCCTTCCACACTGGCCCTTTGGAGGATACATTTAAACTAGGGCAACTATGTTAACTTTATTTGGGAATGGTCATCAGTTGATCCTTCTAAGGACGGACACTTGTCCTGTCTTGAATTTGCCTGGCTTGCCTTTATAGATTTACCTACTCCTCCTGTCTGTGACCTCATGGGTTTCCTGATCAATATGTCTGATATTCTATAGGCCCGATATTCTACCGGCCTGCTGTGCATTTCACAGCATTTGGCTGTTATGGTGCACATTACATAAAAGGATCTCATTAGGAATGAGCTCATTGTCATCTCTTATACTGGTGATATCTCATAACGCACCATCCAGAAGCTGCACCCTCATAGAACCCTTGAAGTATCTTCTAAAGACATGGTGGCAGTGGCAGTCAAGAAAAAACACTCTGAAAGGGTGGTGCCATTCCTCCAAATGCATTGTGTTTATCAAGTCAGGGGTCTTTACCCAGCCTTTCATCTGCCTTTCGAAGGTACGTTTTTGACTATGAAAACTGCATAAGCTCATAGCTTGAAATGAAATATATATTTATATAATTAAGATATAACTAAGTTAAACCCTCCCTCTGATTGTCATTTTTTACTATTTTATAATAAATTACATGTATATTTTTATTCTGCTTCAATCTTATTTATATTAGGTAATCAATATTTCCCCATTTTTCTCCAATTTTAAAGGCCTGTTCTTGGTGTGATTCTATGAGAGTTCATTAATTTATTTAATCCCATTGTCATATAGCTGAATGTTTAAATTTTTGTTTTAAAAATTTACACAGTTGTTTTAGGAGGAACTTTCTTATTTATTAATTTATATCTTTATGATTATTTTCACCTGATATAATCCTTAGACATAATTTTACATTGTAATAATTGAGATAATTTAAAAATTGCTTTATACTGATATTTTTTCCATAAATTTACATATTTCATGATAAATTACACTCCCCCAGCAATGCTGGGTGATCATTTCATTCTTTACCATGGTTGTTTGCTTTTTAAAAGTTTAGATAGCATATTATTATCATTAAAATTTGTATTTGTTGGATCCCATATTATTTACAGTATTTATTTTCTATTTTAATCTGTATTTTATGCCATGTATTGGCATGAATTTTGTTTAATGTATGTATTTTTAACCTTTTCTTCTCTTTCTTTCTTTCTTTCTTTCTTTCTTTCTTTCTTTCTTTCTTTCTTTCTTTCTTTCTCTTTCTTTCATTTTGCATCAGGAATCAAACTAAGGCCCTCACACTTGCCAGACAGGCACTGTACCACTGAGCTATATCACCAGTCCCTTTAACATTTTTCTTGAACCTACTTTTTTATGACTTTTTGAGCATTATTTCAACATTGAATTCTTAGGCAAAGAATGTTTTTTATATTAGTTCATGTTTTTAGTACATCATAATTATAGTCATGTTGGGGAATTAGGACATATGCATACTGCATTTTGATAATTTCTACCCCCCTTCCTTCTACTGTCTTTCTCTCTTCCTTTATCCTCATTTTTCCTTGCCAACTCCATAAAATGTACCTGCTGCAGACTCCAACATGTCTTTTTGTGTCCTTGAAAATGTAGAGAAAAACTCTACTCTAATACAGTGAAATTACTGCCCATCCATTCCACCATTCATGCAGTCATTCATTCATAAGTCTAATACCATAACAGCAAACCTTTTAGAACTTTCAATGATACTGACAGCCCACTGCAGCATGCATGCCATAGCTTTGCCATCACTGTTTTAGTATTTCAATGAGCACTTCAGGAAAAGTTGGACATTTTCCATCTCCACCTATATCCTGAAGTTTCTTGATTCCTGAAATGTAACCATTAGAAATCTAGAAATACTTGGTTTGGGGTCTGTAGGTTCAACTGTCAAGAGTAACACAAAAACACAAAGAGCTGTCATCTCCTATCCGTTTTATGCAATTATTCCTGGACCCTTCCATACACCCAGAAATGCTGTGAAGAGCATTGGTCTCCTCATCTTTCCATTTATATTGAGTTTTTGTGGAGTTGAATTTGAAATGCAGACAAGTTATTTTCCTCACCAGCTTAGGGTACAGTTTATTCCATCTCCTGGGAGGAATTTCATAAATTTGCTCTTGAATGTAAATATCTTCTTTTTCTGGCTTTCGAGAGGGCCTAGAACATGATGGCTTTGCTCCAGGACCAGATGTAGCCATGGGGATTTCTCAGGCTAGTTAGATTAGAAAGAAACAAGTAAGCAAATTATGTTAGCATAGAATTTATTTAAAATTTCAACCATCAAAATATTTCCATTAATTTAGACCATTTAAAAATACTGCATTAAAATATTATTTATCTTTATTACTGAGTTTTTTTGGTGGTCTTTAAAATTTTGTGCCCAGGGTCACTGTCTCACTTGTCTGGCCTTGACTTTGCATTCTAGAGATAAAGGAGATATATGATCATACATGGGTTTCCCTAATTCTTCCAATATTAACCAAAACTGGATGATTCCCAAATCCACCCCCAGCTGCTGCTTTTGGAGAAAGATTTGCCTTTCTTCCACATCTATCTATCTGTTCTAGCTAGATGTGTGTCCTGGTCTTTCTCTGGGACCATTCAGATATTATCACCCACTCAGCACTGATGGTAGCACAACTGTAAAACAATAGGGAAATGAACAGTGCACTTCAGAGACCGCTACACATTTCTTTAATTTGGGAATTTGGGGAGGGTGGAGTTGGCAATGAGCATTAAATCTCTGAAGCCTGAGGTTTTTAAAAGTGCCTAAGATGACGTTGTTAAGCAAAAACTGATCTTAAAAACCACTACTTCTGAGTCTTTCATTATGCAGAGGCAACTAAGACTCATTCTTAACGTCTTGGGAATCAAATTATTATGGGTCTGAAGGACCAAGTGAAAAAGTAAGAGCTTTGAAAAGAAGCATCCCTGGTGGGTAGAGTGGGGAGCAGAACTCCATGTTTCAACAAGATTTGGGTAGTGATGTATCCCAGTGATATTAATTATTGATCCATGAAACTGATTCCTCCTTTTCCCACTGAGTGTTCTAGTTTGCATTAGGTTGTGTTTTGGAGGCAATTATATGTATATGTCTGCTAAGTATAACATGTAATAGTAACTTGGTAGCATTCTGAGTAATTTCTTTTGTCTTCTGAGTCTGTGTTAAATACAAATTGACAATCAGTGTGGGCTTCTGAGACTGGGGAATGGGAATCTTTTATGTGTCATGTAAGATTATCAGATTTGTTAATCCCAGTCCATTTAACACACTAAGCACATGTGTAACTTCATTCATTGCAGTTGTGAGAAATAACTTCATGACTCACAAATGAACAAACTATTTCTCTGATGATACAGGTATTATTTATCAAGGCAATCATATTTGAATTTAAAGAATCTCACCAGGTTTCTAAATATATTTTAAATATTTTCCAAGGAAGTACATCTAAAATATGTGCTCTTTTTGTCTAATACCTGTTACCTATTCTGTTTGCATTTTGAATACTGTCAGAGATACACAATAATGCTACAACTTTCAAGCAGTCTCAACTTCAAAATTATCACCCTCTATTTTCAGACTATTCCCTTTATTTTAGAGTTGGAAATAAGAGAGCACTGTTTGGAGAAGCTCTGATATTAGCTTTCCTGATCAGCAGTACCTGTAATCATATGAGGAAGCTGAAATCGTTTCTATCTTCATTATCCTAATAGGATTTTGAGGACTATTTAGAGTAATGAAGATTAATAGATCCATTAGTCTCTCACTTTTATGCAAACCAAAGCTGCAGATCACTGAAGAAACAAAAGTTTCCAAGTATTATGTAATTTTCTTGACTGAGAACAATGAGATTCTTTGTGATAAGTTTTGTTTCAGTCCTATCTGGGTAACTCTAATTTTCTGTGGTCCAGATTATGTGCTTAAAATGATCACAGTGTTATTCATTACTCTGAGGTTTGTTAAATACAGCTTTTGTTCTTCTGAGATTCTTTGGGATAGTGGGGATGGGCGGTCAGGGATGTTTTCCTGACTTACATATTGGAATCCTTGACAGAATAGTATTTCTGAAGAATTAAACTACCTCAGAGGACTTTCTTTAAGAATCATGATATTTCCTCTGGAAATAGTAATGAAGCATATTTTGTCTTCTTTCACAATGACATAATGGAAGTTTACCTGACAATCACTAACTGCATTGTGAACTTAGAGGGTCACTTCTGTTCCTAAGGTTTTGGTTTCCATGTCCACATACTAGAGTTGTATCAGTTGACTGTAATGCTTCATCTAACTCAAATGTTCTGTGGTTTGTTGAATTCTGATTAATATTTAGTGAATTTATGCATGTAGATTTTATTTTAAGGAAAGAACATAATTTTTCTGATTACAAAGTCAGCATAGCAATACTGTGATATTAAAATTTCTATTTCTATTTTATTTCTTCTGAGTAACTTAATAGACTTTGACATTTCTTAGACTTAATTATCATGGAAGCTGAATCTAAACTTTATTTCATTAATGCTCCCCATATCATTTTGAGTGATATCAATAAGAAGGTTCTTACTCCTATTTCATGTAGTGAAAAAAAAATCAGGGAACTTAAATTGCATACTATAAGAAATGTAAGGGGAAAAAGAGAATAAGTACTAGGATTGGTTAGCATTATGTATGGGAAGGAACAAACAAAAGGAGATGTTAGTACCTATATTTTGTTGTGAGGACAGTATATATGTGAGGCCACTTGCCAGAGAATAGCTTGAAAGTAAGCAAATAAGCAGTAAGTGATAGTGGTTAGATTGTTTTGAGTCTCTCTGTACAGCCAAGCACTAAGGACTTCCCTAAGAATTACGTGCTAAGTGCACAGGTGCATCTAAGTCTTCTAACCTTGTTTTTTACTTACTATTTAATTTTGCTATGAATTTGCCCTACAGGCCAATTATTACTTAGGTCAACCTAGCACCTATGTCAATAACCGTACCCAGTAATTTATATGCATTTCTTGCTTAAATATTTAGAGGTGGGTATTCCTATTATGTCCATTATTCATCTAAGTAAGCTAAAGTTTAGAGAAGTTTAAATGTCTTGGGTCAGGTCATACTTCTGTGTGTGGTAAAGCTGGCAACTGTGTCTAGATCAGTTCCAATTAAAATATGCTCTACATAAAACTTCTCCAATAATAGACATTTCAATGATTTATGGTACTACCATTTTTGCTGCAATACTATATGGTTTGTAAAAAAATACATTGCAATTCTTCTATGAGAATTTGGAAAACTCTGTCCTTCCACATGGTTTCTGCACTGACAATTGCTGCTCCAGAGCTATGATTCTTTAGCAACTAAAGTGATTTACTTGACTTGTTGTTCTTTGTGGACAGGGAGCTTATTTTCTCAATGTCATATTGTTGCATTAGGTCTCTCAGAACAGACGGGCCTCATGTCCTAAGCTCTGTTCTCCAAATGACTCTGTGCATATCACTTTTTGCCCTTTTCGCCCATGCTGGCTGAAACCATTCTCTTGCTCTCTACAATTTATGGTCAGTTATCCACAAAAATGTCTTATACCTTTGACCTATTTTTGAAAACTCCCTATCTAAAGCTCTGCTATCCTCTGAGGACATTGTTTCCTCTTTTGCCTTCTCAGTATGGGTGTTTTCTCTCCCACATCCCTCACTCATACCACAAGGCCTGGAAATAGAAGGCCAGGTTCCACCACTGCTCCCTAATGAATCCTGTCTTTGACTCTCACCCCCTTCAGTCTTTGCCATCCACAGTCCCTCCTCTTGTATATCAACTTTTTAGTCGTTAATTCTCCCTCCTCAAATTTTTCATCTTCTGGTTTCCTGTCACTCACTCTAGTTCTACTCCTTTCACAATTCTTGAAATTTTCATTTCCACTAGGCTGATCCTAGGGGAATGCCCAACACTCAAAATTTCTTAACCTTTCTTCTCATGTAAAGGATCTTGTCTTCCACCCTACCTCACCGTCTAAATTTGTGTAGTCCTATACTAGACTTTTGTCATTTGATCCTTTCTCCCATAACTTTCACTTCATAAATCTTAGTCTATCACCAATGGCTCCTTCCTTTCCAGTATATTTCCTCTGCTATTCATCTCCAACCATGTTTTGTTCTAGTCAGACCTCCAACTCATTAATGTATCATAATTTTATGTTCTTCAGTCCCTCGTGTTCTTAATTATCCTCATTAATAACTTTAAAATTATGGTCCATCAACATAGTCACCCACTTGCATATGCCTTCAATTCTCTTGATCCCCTTTCTCTTCCTCTGTCGTCTAACTCATTTTTTTCAGACAACTCTCATATACGTCCATGCACCCGAATATGACTTGTGGAAAACACCTCACCACAACAACTGACGCTAACTTAAATTCATAACATATTCTCAAGGTATCTCCTTGCCCTGTTCTACTTTATTTTTGCCTGATGAAAAGAGATTTAGAGAGTAACTTCCATACGCCCTCACCATCACTAACTCTGGTGTTACCTGTGACCCAATACTCTATAGTCTTTCCTATTTCCATAGTTGACCCCTACATTATATTAAATTTCATCCTCTATGTTTACTAGAAAACATTTAGCAATTATTTTCTCTCTCAAATAATCTATTATCTACATCTTTCCCAACCTAATATATCATGAAATAATATTTGTTTCATTTAAATAACAATCTTTATAAGCTTGTAGCTCAACATTCTTCTCCAGAAAATCTTATATGACTCTGTCCTTCAGGGTTATCAATTGAAGTTGGATGATCATTTTCTGCACTATTGTCTAAATAAGGCTTTTGAAAATTTGTTCATTTGGTAGATTTAATGATGATATTCCTTTCTCATCTTCATCTGTTTTTGTATGTGTCTTAGTTACTTCTGTCATTGCTGAGACAAAGTACCCATCACATACAAGTTAAAGGAGGAAATATTTATTTAGCTTACATTTTGTGAAGGTTTAAGTCCATAATTGACTGGCCCCAAGGCAGGGTGACACATGGCAAAGCGGCAGCAGTTCATAGTGATGAATGACAGACAGTAAAAGCAACAACAGAGTATGAAACAAGCCTATTACTGTCCCTTATATTGTATCCAGAATGTTTGGATGAGAGTGGTGCCAATCCAGTCAGTAGACTCATCCAGCAATAACCCACACCTAATCCAAGTACCCTTATTCCCAACATTGCACTACAAATAATCACACACTCTAGATTCAGACACTGCCAAAAAACTCTATGACTGCTTGAGGCTTTGGCAGGATATCTAGACACAAACCAAAGCAGTGCAGAAATTGAATGAGATTTATGAAATGAATCAGGAAAGCCTTCTACATTTTTTTCTATTTTTGAATAATTTTCATATGATGAGATTTGTCTTCTAAAAGTGTGCACTACAAATTATCTGATGCATTACTTTGGGAAGGTTTTTGAACACTCATTAATGTTTCCAATAACAGGTTCTAATAGTGCTTTCTGTTTTTCCTTCCGTCAGTGCTGTTCATTCACTATTTTCTAGACAGCAACCAATTTTCTTGCTTTTTCTTCCAAGATATCTTTCATTTGTAAGGATCAACTATCAATGCTAATCCTAAAAACCCAAGCTACTCTCCTTCCCAATTTGCCTCCTATGTTGTCATTAAGGAATGATACTTTAGAACGTAGCAGAAGCCCACATCAGGTGTAAGCTGCCTGGAACCTCCGCTGTGGGCCAGCCCTGCCACCAGGAACATCGAAGAAGCCCCCATCAGGGGTAAACTGCCTGGAACCTCACCGTGGGCCAGCCCTGCCAGCAGGACCATGGAAGAAGCCCCCAGGGGTAAGCTGCCTGGAACCTCCCCTCTACGAGGAACATCGTGGAAGCCTACCCCAGGCTGAAAACTGCCCTGAACTGATTCTGCTGGGGCTTCCCTGCCACCTGGAACATCAGAAACCTCAGCAGACTCGTCAGTGAGAAAAAAATTGGAACTTCTCTCCCAGGCGATGAACCTTGGACTGCACTGGATTAACTGTGTCAGTGTGCTGAGCATGCCCCTAAAACAGAGGTGTACAGTGGATAAATAGGACCAGTAGTAAAACCCCCTCCAACTAAATGTAAGACCTTGGTAAGTCTGAAAAGAATATGTGTGATCCCCTCCTACACACAGAAAACATCAGGCAGAGTGAAAATGGCAAAACGAAAAAGCAAAATACAGTCTCAAACATATAGTTCAACAGAAACAAGTACAGCAGGCATTGAAATAGAGGACCCCAAAAGTAACACACCAGCAATCTCTGAAAACATAGTGAGTGAAATAAAAAACAACTCCATCAGGCTATAGAGGAAGTCAAATTAGAAGTACTCTACCATGTAAAAATAAAAATAACAACCTTAGTAAAGGAGTGTTGAATGCACTAAAGAAGAAATAGAGAAAAAAGAACAGGAGCATGGGAAACTGATTGAAATATTGAATGAAAAATATAGAAAACAAGCAGAATTCATGAAACAAACTCAAAGAGACATCCAAGAAACAAAAGTTTCTATTGAAAGCATGCAAAACCGCCTAAAGGAAGCTGAGGATAGGATTTTGGACCTTGAAGACAGGATTGCAATTAGTGATCAGGAAAGGATAGAATTTTTAAAAATAACAAAGCAGAATGAAATGACAATCCAGAAGCTTCATGATGATGCCAAGAGCAACAATATAAAAATAATGGGCATTAGTGAAGATATAGGAGTCCAGGCAAATGACATGCATAAAGTACTTACGTATAGCAGAAAATTTACCAAACATGGGGAAAGAATCCGATATGCACATAAGTCAGGCATATAGAATGCGAAACAATCACAATCAACATAAATCCACACCCAGACACATAATAAATAACATTTCAGACATACATCATAAAAACAGAATACTAAAATCTGTCAGAGAAAAGACACAATGCACCTATCAAGGAAAGCCCATTAGAATCACGTCAGACTTTTTAGCACAAGCCCTCAAGTCAAGAAGAGCTTGGAATGAGGTATGTCAAGCCCTGAAAGAAAACAACCTTCAACCCAGACTGAGGTACCCAGCAAAACTTTAATGGAGAAACAAGATACTTCCATGACAAAGAACAACTGAAGAAATTCACATCCACCAAAACAACCCTATAAAGAGTACTGAAAGACATACTAGACAGAGAAAAAAATGACCACAATCCCCAAAACAACAACAGAAAAAACCACCAGGTAGGATAAGCAAATGAATAAAGGGAAAAGCAGAAAGAAACAACTGGAACATAACATGGCAAAGCCGAACCAGTACATATCAGTGATATCCATAAATATGAATGGTCTCAATGCACCTATAAAAAGAAATAGATTGACAGAATGGATCAAGAATCAGGATCCCACAATATGCTTTATACAAGAAACACATCTGATCTAAAAGTAAACTTATATATTAAAAGTCAAAGGATGGAAAACAGTATTCCATGCAACAGGAACCCAGAAAAAAGTAGGGGTAGCCAATCTATTTGCAGACAATATGAACTTCAATCCTAAAATGATTAAAGAGATAGAGAAGCTCACTATATACTCATAAGTGAAAAAATTAAGAGGAATAGCTAGCAATTATATATATATATATATATATATATATATATATATATGTGCACCAAATACAGGAGAACGCAACTATATAAGACAGACACTAATGGACATGAAAAACCAAATACACAAGAACACAATTATAACAGGGGATTTTAACAGCCCATTGTCACAAAGAGATACATCAACTAGACAAAAAGTCAGCAAAGAAATAACAGAACTGAATCATACCTGTGAGCAACTTGACTTAGTAGATGTTTAAAGTGTTCCACCCAAAAACATCAGAATACACATTCTTCTCAGCAGCACATGGGACATTCTCCAAAATAGACCATATATTGTCCCATAAAACATTCTTAAATAAATGAAAAGGTGTTGAAATCATAAAATGAATAATACCTGACCATAGAGCAATGAAATTGGTAATTAATAGCAAAGGAAATTGCAAAACCTGCATAAATATATGGAAATTAAATAACAACCTTTTGAACAACCAGTGGGTTACAGATGAAATTAAAGAAGAAATAAAGCAATACCTACAATTCAATGAATATTTAGAAAAAACATACTTTAATCTGTGGGATGCAATGAAAGTGGTCTACAGAATACAGAATACATATAGCATGAATTTTCATATCAAGAAAACAGAATGAGCAAAATAAACAACCTAATGTTCCATCTCAAGCTTCTAGAAAAAGAAGAGCAAGATAAACCCAATGGTCATAGAAGAGAGGAAATTGTAAAGATTAGAGCAGAAATCAATGCAATTTAAACTAAAAAAAATACAAAGAATTAATGAATCAAAAAGTTGGTTTTTTGAGAGAATAAATAAAATTGACAAACCCTTAGCTAACCTCATAAAGAAAAAACCCCAATTAATACAATGAGAACTGAAAAGGGGGAAATTACAACAGATCCCATGGAAATTCAAAAGATCATGAATACCTACTTTGAAAATCTCTACACACATAGAATGGAAAACACAGAGGAAATGGAGAGATTTTTAGAAACATATGAATTACCAAAGCTCAACCAAGAAGATACAGCACTTTTGAACAACCCAATATCAGCTATTGAAATTGAAAACCTAATTAAAAACTTACCATCAAAGAAAAGCCAGGTCCCAGGATTCACAGCTGAAATGTATAAAATATTTAGAGAAGATTTGATGCCAATACTCCTTAAACTTTTCAATGAAATTGAGAAGAAATCAATCCTCCCTAAATCATTCCTGGAGGCAAGTATTACTCTTATACCAAAACCAGAGAAAGATCCAACCAAAAAGGAGAACTGTAGGGCAATCTCACTAAAGACATTGATGCAAAGATTCTCAATAAAATACTGGCAAACAGAATATGGCAAATCATCAAGGAGATCATACATCATGACCAAGTGGGGTTCATTCCAGGAATGCAGGGATGGTTTAACCTATGCAAATCAATAAATGTAATATATCACATCAACAGAGCCAAAAACAAAAACCAAATGGTCATCTCAATAGAAGCTGAAAAAGTTTTTGATAAAGTCCAACACACGTTCATGATAAAATCCCTTCAGAAACTCAGAATACATGGTGTCTACATCAACCTTATAAAGGCCATCTATGACAAACCAACAGCCGACATTATACTAAATGGACAAAAACTGAAAGCTTTCACTTTAAAATCAGGAACAAGCCAAGGATGTCCACTATCACCACTCCTTTTCAATATAGTTCGGAAAACACTAGCCAGGGCAATCAGACAAGAAAGAGAAATAAAAGGAATAAATATAGGAAAGGAAGAAGTTAAATTATGACTATTTGCAGATGACATGATACTCTCTATATAAGATCCAAAAAACTCCATTAAAAGACTACTAGAGGTAATGAAAGAGTTCAACAGTGTAGCTGGATAAAAGTCAATGCTCAAAAATCAATAGCATTCCTGTACACAAATAAAAACCTCACTGAGAGAGAAATTATGGAAATATCACCCTTTACAATAACATCTAAAAATGAAATACTTAGGAATAAACCGAAATACAAATGTAAACGACCTACGTGCTGAAAATTATACTATGCTGAAGAAGGAGATTAAAGAGGATATTAGAAAATTGAAGGATATTCCTTGCTCTTGGCTAGGAAGAACCAACATTGTGAAAATGGTCATATTCTCAAAACTGTTATACAGATTTAATGTAATCCCAATCAAAATAACATTGACATAACTCACAGATCTAGAGAAATCACTCCTAAAATTTATTTTGAAACAGAAGAAACCTAGAATAGCAAAGGCAATTCTGGCCAACAAAAGAAAGGCAGGAGACATCTCAATTCCTGACTTGAAACAGTACTATAAAGCCACAGTTATAAAATCACTATGGTACTGGCAAAGAAATAGGCCTTTGAATGCATGGAACAGATTCATGTCAAAGACACTCAGACACCTGATATTTGACAAACGGGCAAAATATGTCCACTAAAGAAGGATAGCCTCTTTAATAAATGGTTTTGGAAAAATTGACTCTCCACATGCCAAAGACTGAAACTAGATCCAAGCTTATCACCATGCACAAAACTAAAGTCTAAATGGATCAAAGACCTAAATATTAAAACAGAAACACTAAATTTACCTGAAGACAAGATAGGTAGAAGTCTTGGAGATATAGGGGTAGGTAGAATTCATGAACACAACGCAAACTGCAAGGGAAACACTTCAAAGAATCAAAGATTGGTATCCCATATTATTGAAAATTTTCTGCACTTTAAAAGAAATTACCAACAGAGTGAAAAGAAATTACCAACAGAGTGAAAAGAAAACCCACAGAGTGGGAAAGAACTTTAGCCAGCAACCCCTCAGGCAAAGGACTTATATACAGATCATATAACGAACTGAAAAAACATCAAGCCCCCCAAATTCAAAGAACCTCTCCAAAAATGGGCATCTGAGATGAACCCACAATTCTCAGAGGAAGATCTACCAATGGAAAATAAATACACGAAGAAATGTTCACCATTACTGGTCATTCGAGAAATGCAAATTAAAACATTGAGATTTCACCTCACTCCGGAAAGAATAGCTGCCATCAAGAAATCAACTGATAAAAAATGTTGGCGAGGCTGCAGGGAAAAGGGAACACTGCTCCACTGTTGGTGAGAATGTAGATTGGTGCAAACACTAAGGAAATCCATATCTAGAATTCTCAGAAGACTCGGATTGGAAGCCCCATTCAATCCAGCTCTTCCTCTCTTGGGTATTTTCCCAGAAGAACTAAAAGTTTCATATCACAGAAATATATGTGATACATGTGCACCCATGTTCTTAACAGCACAATTTGTGATAGCTAAAACTTGGAAACAACCAAGATGCCCATCTACTGCAGAGTAGAGGAAAATAATGTGGCATTTTTATACAATGGAATATTACTCAAATATAAAAAGGATGATCTTGAGGCCTTCACTGGTCAATGGAGACAACTTGAGACTATCCTCATTAGTGAAATAAATAAGAATCATATTTATAAATATCACATTGTGTCTCCAATGTAAAAAGTAAATAAGAATTATAAGTGTAATAAAACTAAAACGTGTAATTGCTATTTTAAAAAAGAGAGGAAAAGAAAGTGCTCTAAGTGATATAACTGCATGTATGTTTGAGTGTGTAAAATAGATGACCATATTGCAGAATTTTTGTTTTATGTTTGAGCAGAACTGTTTGCAATCTCACTGTTGGAATGTGTACTATGTATGCTTTGATTTTGTAACTTAAACAACTACGACCAAGATGATAATATGTAATTTATAAATGTGATTTCTTAGTGGGTTTTTTCCCTTTTCCATTTTTTTCTTTCTTTTTCTTTCTTTATTTTAGAATTCTGTATTGTTGCTACGCTTTTTTTCTGTTTTGCTTTTTTTCTTCTCTTTAAATAAAATTTTAAAAATGTATAACTGCTATTGTAAAAAAGAGGAAATAGGAAGCACTATAAAAGATAAAACAGCATGTATATTTAAGTATGTATGATTGATAACCATATTTCTAAGTTCTTGTTGGATTGTTGAAGAGATCTGTTTGCAGTCTCATTGCTTGAGTGTCCACTTTGTGTGCTTTAATTTTGTAAGTTGAACAACTATTTCTAAAAGAACAAGATGTAATTTATCAATTAGTGATTTCTTACTGTTTATCTTTTTTTGAAATTCTGCAATATTTCTCTTTTTTCTGTTTTTTTCTCTGTAAGAAAAAAAAAGGAATGATACTTTAACTTTGGTTTTTTACATTTGATCTCAAAACATCTGCCTTTGTATGTATAGTTGACATCTATATTTTTCAAAATCTATATTTTCATTTCACAGAAAGTTATCTAGGTTAAAATAAAATTAATATCAAGTGAAACTATCATTAGTTATATGAAAATTTCCTACCAGATAAAACATGGAGAAAGGTATTCATTTAATAGTGAAAAATATTTGTACTTAACTTTTTTCTGGTAAATAGAAAAATGAATGTTTATGTGGGCAAGGAAAAATATTTAAATAGTTAACAAAACTAGGCATGTGTACCTATGAAACACATGAAAAAATTTCAACAGCACCATCAAGTTGTGCAACACAGAGTACAATATAATCAAGTTATCAGTACCATGGAAGTGGGAAAATACATTATGAAAAGCAATTTAGCACTGAGACTTGTTTATCACAATTTACACTAATGCAATTCATTTAAAAAGCAATTTATATTTACTAAAAGATTTTCTCCAGAAATGTAGTTTCCACCATGTATTACAAGAAAATAATTATAAAGGAGGAACAAACAGCTTTATGCTATTTATAAAATGAAAATCTGGCAAAACTTAAATATACAAAATTGAGTTTTCAAATAAGTCATGGAGTGTTTGCTCTAGAACAATGCAGAATTCTTGTTTATTATTAAAATTACATAGAAAAGCAGCAAAACTGTTCATGAAATAATGTTCTGAACATATTAATTCATCTTTGTACATTATCATACAACTAAGCAAAGTATATATAACTCATGGATAATAATAGATGTTAGCCCAAAAGGAAAGAGAGGAGGAATTACAAATACTTTTTAATGGGATTGCTTAAGCAATTGTCTAATATGAAGTGTTGCCTTGAGTTTTGGGCTATTAGCCATGCAAGAAGCTCCATTTTACTTCAGTCTTCCCTGACCCTTTATTGGTTTAACTGAATGTAAAACCTCAGCTTCTATTTTTAATACTTCTATATTTAAAGAAAATCCTCTCTCTACCTTCTTCAGTTGTAACAATCTGTCAGTCTACTCAATAGCTAGTAGCATACTGCCTTAATTACTGCAACTTTGCAATAAATTTTAATATTTAATAAGAATGTTATGTCCAATAACTTCTTTTTCAAAATACTCTTGGATAATGTATATTTTGTAATTTTCCATGTAAATTTTATCCTCATTTTGTCAAGTTTTCAAATTGTTTAAATTTCAAATGCTAGTTCATTAAGTTTATACTTTAATTATGAAGAAGTGGCACAATTATTATGGTATAGCTTCCTATTCAAAAGCAAATTATGCTTCTACCTTTTTTACTGCTTCTCCATGTTCTCTGTTTCTTCATTCCCATACCTACTTTTATGGCTTTATTCACACAGTACCTATGCATTCTTCATTAAGTTAATCTCCTTAGCCAAGATACTCTGTCACCTGTTCCAAATTTGCCTCCCATTTATAGATAGGTTTTATGCACCCGATTTTATGCATGTTGGAAATGGAAAGCTTCTTTTAATTATATAATTAAGTTTTGTATCTCATATCTATGAAAAAATATTTATTTCTCTATATTGGTTCTGGACACAGTCACCACACTGAGATGCTCTAGTGGCTTTTCAGTTTATTCTTTGAGTTTGCTGAGGGCAGATTCTATCATCTGCAAGTGATATTAATTTTGATTTCTCCTTTAAAATATTCATTTTCTCATGGTTTCAATTTTAATAAGTTCTTGATCCTTTGATCTCAGTAAAGTCATGTTGGTCATTAAAATCACTGAATTATAGAACACATGTTGTTACTGGTGTCATCACAGAATAGTCCTTAATTAAGCAAGCCATATGGTGTGCGACAGCAGGCCAGATAGGCTTGAGTTTATGGTTAGGAAATTCTGAAATCCCACACTGCCGGCAAATACTATAGTACATCCCATTGTGGTGCTTCAATAGAGATGAAAACCACACCAAACAATCAATTTACGACTTCAGAGACTGTTTTCAATATATTTAAACTAAAATTAGTGAAACATTATTAGGGTAAAAATATATGCAAAGACTTGCCTATGGTACCAACAGTGCAGGTAGCAAAAACAAAACTAGAAAGTATGAATACACTAAACTGAAGCATTTTTGTTCATCATAAGAAACAATCGACCATATGAAAATGCATCTCACACACTGAGAAAGAATATTTGCAATATAAAAGAACTTCTACAACTCAACAACAAATCCTGACTAAAATGTTGGGCAAATGACTCAAGAAGGTCTCATCAAAAGACACACAACTGGCCATCAACTGTAGGAAAAGATGTTCAGTATCTCCAATCATCATGGAAATATGGCTCAAACCATAGTGAGATACTATTTCACAGCTTTTAGAATGGGTCTTACTAATGAACAAAAAGACATGCAAAAATTTCAGAATATAACAAGTGTTGGTGAGGATGTGAATAAATTGGAACTGTTGTGTACTTTAGACAAGGCTAAAATGGTGCAGGTACATGGAAAACAGGGATGTCCCTCAGCAATTAAAAATAAATGAAAACATGTGATTAAAGATTATAGACTGGAAGGTGGCAGGGACTGAAAGGAGGGGGGAAATCAAGTTATTGTTTCAGTGGAATAGTGTTTCTGTCACAAAAATGTAATAGTTCTTGAGATCTGTGTATAGAAATGTGAAAGTAGTTAACAATTGTATAACATATACTTAACAAATGTTGTGAGACTAAATTTAAGTTATGTGCCTTTACCACTAAAAATAAATGTACAGTAAAATAAATCATTCTTGTATGTAGGAATAGAAGTTATGGCCCACATGTCTCAATCACTCTTGTTGCCTCTATTTTTGCTTTTTAACCACTAGCCAAATAGACAAAATGGGGTGCATGAAAAAAGAAGCTATCCAGCTGTGCTGACCAGAAGAAAATAAACATAAGATTCAAGCATCATTTCACTCTTCTATTTTTTATAATTTTTCCAGGATCATTAAACACAATGAATTGCTTCTAGAAACCATCTTCCGTTGGCTAACATGACAATATGCCCCCGTTTTTTTTTCTCTTATTTCATCAATGCTTTTTCTATCTCCTTTGCTAATTCCTTGCTTTTTCTTGGTGTGTAAGTCATCAAGTCCTCCAGGCCTATGTCTCGACCCTTCTTTGTACTCTAGGTTCTCTCCATTTCCAAGGGATCGTATCTCCCATGCTACGGATACTGTTCAGATGGTAATGTTCAAAGTTTTTTATATTTTATTTCTATTCATTTGCTTCCAGAATCATATCCAGTGACTTCTTGAAGGTCTCCATTTTGGAAAAATCATAGATATCTCAAAAATCTACCCAATTGCTAAAACCAGAAATCTATTATTGTTAAAACTTCCTCAAGCTAATGCTCGATACATCAGTAAATCGCACTAATTCTAATTTCTCCTTATCTTCATTTCCATTCCATTTATACAAACCATAATGGTTCACATGTACACTGATCCATGCACATGCCCTTATCTATGATAGACCATCATTAGTTTTACTCCTTTTAACCTCTGTATGTTAGTGTATCCATGTATGACCCATTTGTTATTCTCTACATCTGAAATCCATTTTCTTTTCGTTGTAACGATTGGTTGTTTAACATAATCACTTCAAAACCTAACGTTGTGCCTGTTCAATAGTAGATTTTTAGTAAGTATTTGTTGGAGTAAACAATAAATTTTTGCACACTAGCATGAGGTGAACAACAGTTGGTAATGATGTGCTATATGTTCTCTGTTTGATTTTTACCATAGTCTTACAGAATGATCATTTCTCATTTTTACAAATGAATGAACTAAAATTAATATCATGTTCAAGGCCACATAGCTATAGCATGGAATTTTGGAAATGAAATATTTTTCTCTTTCTATAAATAATTATCTTTAGAATATAGCTATACTAGAGTAGAATAAACACTTGAAGTTAGGAAATACAGGTTTTAGTATGGCATCTAGCTTTATTCTGCTTATGTGATCCTGAACATGACGCATACTCTTTCCATGCTTGCATTTTTCTCAAGTGCTGTCTCGTGAATTTGTGAAGCACTGTAATGTGGCAAAATTTTCTACAAACCATAACATTCACAGAGTTTTAGATCTTCCAATATATCTAGGAATGTTGCTCTGTGTACACAAGAGGTGACGTTTTCGGCATTTCATGGTTCTCTCAGTAGTACCTTTTAAAAGTGCCATACCTTCATTGCTGGAAGTTTCAGACATGTACCAGAGAAGAGTGCCGAGTCATTATGTTCATACTATCGGGGCTCATTTCGGACTCAGTTTCCCAACAAGTATGCACCAGCACATCCTGAATGTTTTCTATGTATAATTTCTCTCCAGGTACATCTAAGAAAACCTACTGACACCAACAAGACAATTATTTATTGCCTTCTCTACTGTTGATGCTTCTTCCTCTAATAAAGAGAAACTATACACAGGGATGACTATTTTATGTTTCCGGCCCGGCAAATCCTTTTGTTTGAAAGATCAGGGCTTCAGTTTGAACCTGTGGAAAACTTTTTCCCTTCCAAGTGCAACTTTTACGTCAGGATACTCAGTGTTAAATTGTATCCATATTAACAGAATAAATACCTTTAAATGAACTGCATTGGAAAATAATACGAGTGGGTTTATAGAAATTAATCACCCAAATATGAATGATGCACACTCTAAATAATTTTCTGTATTTAATGACATTAGTGCTCTCATCAAGGCATAGTTATTCCCCTCAGTGTTGCTCCTCATTAGGTCAGCACTGCTAGATTCCTTCTCCCCTCTCTAAAACAGGAATGAGAAAGAATATTGGAAGCACAGCCATTTTCTTCAGCAGGACAGAGAAAAAGAAGTCAAAACCTCAATTAGCAAACTAAGTCACTGTAATGGTTTCAGCAAAGCACTAGAACACTAAGGGTTAATAAGTGTGAGCTATTTAACTTTTTATTTGGTATCAATTTTTTTCTATTTATTGTCAGAATACAATTAAACATGGTAAAATAAACATACACATTTAACACTGCTCCTTTTCACACTTCACTGAAAAAAGAGTAAAAGAACAAAATGTATTCAAATCTGCAACAATAAAGAATATGGGTAAGCAAATGATATTCAAATGAATTGTTAAATATTTCAGTACAGAGAGATAAGTGGTAGCTGAGTCATCACATTGGAGATAGGTGAAAAACACTTTTAGCAGCAGGGAGTGTGAAAAAGATGTAGAACAAATATCTCATACCCAAGCTTCTGGGCCCAGGAGTGTTTAGAGTTTGAATTATTTTTTTTTTTCAGATTTTGGACTATATGCATCTCCGTAAGATATTGTGGGGCATGAGATCTAAGTCAAAACATACATTTAATTTATATTTCATATCATATACATCTTAAACAGCCTAAAACTAACTTTATTTTATATTTTAGCTTGTCCATATTTTTATTGTTAACTTCTCACATGAGTGAAATTTTCTGCTTGTGTTGCCATACTAAAACTCAGAAAACAGATTTTGGATTAAGTCAGACTAGATTAAACTCAATTTACATCGTGTTAGTTCTATCAGTTTCCCAGCAAGAGTGCTCCATTCCCCTAGAATGACATTATAATCTCATTAATAACCATGTTATTAATAACTATGTTAATAACAGTTACAATGTTGTTTTAATTTGTATTTAATTCTCTTATTTTTGGTCTATATAAATCTAAGTTGCATTACCCATTTCTACCTTGGGAAGACTCAGAGACTGAAGGGAACAGGCATCTTTGGAAGCCAAGCTAAGTAGGTTACCCTGAAAAGAGCAGTTGTCATCAAAACTGTATATTCGGTAGAGTAGTACTCCATTGTATGTAAAAATCACATCTTTATTCCTTCATCCATTGACATGCATTTGGGCTGTTTTTAAGATTAAACCATTACAAATTGAGCTGCTATAAACATGGATGTTCATATTTTGCTGTGATCTGATACTTTAAATTCTTTTGGAGAGATACAAAGGAGAGGAAACACTGGGTCAAATGAAATCTCTAGGTTTAGTTTTTTTGAGTAATTTCCACAGTGGCTGTGCCAATCTCCACTCCCACCAACAATAGAGAAGGGTTCCTTTCTCCCCACAGCACCGCCAGAACTTGTTACTGGCTGATTTCTTGATGTTAGCCGTGCTTTCTGGAGTGATATGGAATTTCAATGTTGTTTTAATTTGTATTTCTCAAGTGATCATTGATGTTAAACATTTTTCACATATTTATTTGCTGTTTCTACTTCTGAGAAGTGTCTATTCATTTCAAATGGCTTTTATATACAGTGGAGTATTACTTTCTCATAAAGAAGGATGAACTTGAGACACTTCTAGATAAATGGATGCACTTTGAGACCGCACTTTTAAGTGAAACAAATTGGACACATATATTTAAATATCACATTAGTTCTCTTGTATGAGAAACCTATAGTATAAACAGGAACTAAAATGAATGACAAACACTGGAAAATAGGAAGAAAATTTTCAAATGGAAAGGGGAGCATAGGAGAAAGTGGAGGAAAGAAAGGAATAAAGGGAAAAAAGAGAATAGAAGGAAAAATTGAAAACAAAGCTTTTGCAAATCAGGAGGGGATGAAGCATTGAAGGGAGAGGAGGAGAGGAGGGGGATGGGGAAGAAAGAAGAATGGAGATGTATGATGTACAGGTAAAGATTCCCTGTGATGAATCTGATCATTGGGCACACCAAAAGCATACCAATAAAATCAATTAAAAATTACATGAAAAAGTATATATTTGGGAGCCATCTGACTATCTATAATCCCTTCAATATTCATCCTCAGAAGATATTACTTCTCATCTCCAGAGAGACTGAGGAATGTGAGCCAGGAACTCTGAATGCTTGCAGAAATGATATAGGGTAAAGCATGTTATCTAATGAAAACTGAAGTCAAAGCCAAGATGGTTAATTATGAAATTCTAGACCAGTGATGGCAAAACTTTTAGAGCTTTTCGTGAAACAAACAGCCCACTGCTGCATGCTTTCTGTAGGGTCACCACCACTGTTCTACTTAGATGCCAAAACTCAATGTCAACTGGGTTTCTAACATCCACATGGGAGCGATGGATACACTTTAGGAAAGCAGGCCAGTTTAAGAAAGAAAATTCCTTAACAAAGTGCAAATTGTCCACCAATACACTATGAAAACCCACAGTGGATATTCCTTACCATCAATTCCAAGCTACAGATATTTTAATCCACACTTCAGTGGCTCAGGCTGGGGATTTAGCTCAGTGGACTAAGTATCTTCCTACAAGCACGAGGTCAAGAGTTCAATAACTGGTCTCAAAAAAAACAAAACAAATCAAACAAACAAAAAACAAAAATACACTTTAGTGGTTCATTATAGTGGCAGCCGAGTGTCAATAAATATTAAAGAAAACACTGAATCTAAAAGGTAATGCAAAACATTTTAAAAGGAGAAGCTTAAAGAAGAAAATATATAACACATAATTCAGGCTGGGGATTTAGCTTAGAGGCAAAGTGCCTGGGAAGTGCAAGATCCTGAGTTTGATTCCTGGTACAAAAGAAGAAAAGAAAATACATACTGCAGATGAAAATGCAGAAACTAGTGATGAAACAAGGAGAGTACACTATTTCAAAAATATTCAGAGGAAAAAGTGCTATTCACTTTTTAAACAATTGCAGAGTTTAATTAACAGCAGCACAGTTAGAAAATAAATGCAAGGAAATCTCCCTTAGACAAAGCTAAACACTGAATGAAATTTGAAGAAATAAGAAATAGGAGGGAAAATACAAGAAACTCGGAGAATAAATTCAAGAAGTCATCACCAACTCATGGGAAAAGAACAAAGACACAATTAGAAAGATCCCATAAACACTTAAAATAAGTCAAGCAACAGACAAAGAAGTGAGAATCAGAATGATCTGAGAAATCATAACAAAACTGGAAGCTAAAGACAATGAAGTTATCAGGGGTATTTTTATTAATCTATCGTTCTATATCAGTCAAACTATTAATCAAATATGATGACAGAATACATATATAGTTAGGCTACAATACTCAAAAACAAAAATCTCCCCCTTAAGTCATCTTTTCTTAGGAAGCTACTAAAAGACGTGCTATACTACAACAAGGGCTTAGAACACTAATAGGGAAGGTTTGAAATATGGAAAACAAGAGATCCCACATAAGAGGAAAGAGGAAAGGTTTGCTACAGATCAAGAAACGGATAAACTCTAAGACAACAGTTCTGTATCAGGCAGGAAAGGCGAAGCTGGCAATCTGTCCATAATGGAACATGATTACTGAGGGCATGATGTGAGTGTCAGTAAAAGAAGACAAAAAAACCACAATGTACTATTTTACTATCTTGACTATACTAACAGAATTTAACCTTTGACAGTTATTTTTGATCACATTAATAGGTACATAAGCATGGATGTGTACATGTTGTGTGTGTGTGTGTATAATGCATGATATGACTATGACATATATCAAAATTATATAAATAGAAGTGAAAGGTAACTACTGATTCCTTTAAAAAAAGGTAGTAGGAATGGAAATGTCATCACTGTATACCTCATAGGCCATTTTTAATTAATATTGAAATAATTGTTTTAATGTGAATACTGACAACTCAAAGAGTTGAAAATCGTGAGGTAACTATGTTTGGGAGACAGTTTTATGAACATCTTTGTATGTGAAGGTGAAGAAATAATAAAGGTAGCTAAAATTTTATAGGTTAAACAATAAAAAAAATTCCAGAAATAGCAACAAAGCATGTTTAGCAAAATAAACCTGCATTATAGTTTGGATCTAGAATGTCCCCAACCAGTCTCATGTTCTCAGTGGTGGGATTTTGGAAATTGAATTGGTTAGGGCGGTGTTATAGGTGACTGCTGTTAGGAGGTGAGGTCTTGTCCGAAGAGGCAGATCACCAGGAGGGAGCACATAACCTGGAAGGGTATGGCTCCTCCCCTGGCTCCTTCCTTTACTCTTCGCTTCCTGGCTACCATGATGTGAGCAGCTTTCCTCTGTCCCACCGTTCCTCCATGCCCTTCCTCCCTTGAACTACTGACTATGGACTGAAACCACTAAAAACCCTGAGTAAAAATAAACTTCTCTTCCTGTAAATTGTTGGTGTTGGGTATTTTGCTATAGCAAGAGGAAAGTGACTAAGATAAAGTAACACTGGAAAAATAGCTGATATTTGAACCTGGCCACCCCTGGCAAGCCGAGGTTGTTGCAGCATAGTGCAAGCCATTGATTTCTTTTTATAAGACTTGTGATAGTATTTGTTTTTTTCAAATTATATTCCTGATTTACTTAGAAAAAAATAAAATTTAGTTAAAATTAGATACCTCATACCCCAGAACAAGTTTAAAATACAATTCTTTATACAATCCAAAGATAATTGCTACCATTTTTTGGTGTGCTTGTTTTCTGTCTTAATTTCTTATATCAATCAAATAGATTTGCATTATTTCTGTTATCAAATCATACAACATACCTAGAATTTATCTCACTAAGCATTCAGAATATTTTTGAAATGCACTGATTTAAAATTAATGCTATGTGACACACAAAGTTCACTTGAGGTATCCAGAGATGACCATTTCAAAGTACAAGGAACATGGCTTTTTAACATATAAAAATATGCTCAAAACATTAATTATTGAGAAAATATAAATCAAAATCACTACAAATTATTGTTTCTTGATGATAATGCTCAATAAAATAAAAATTGGATGATAAAAATATTGTCAATATCTAAGTTAGTTTTCTCACTGTTGAGAGACAATGCTTCACACCTACAAGTGAAAGGATGAAAATTTTATTTCGGCTCACAGTTTGTGGAAGTTTCAGTCCATAGTTGGTTGGTTCCAAGGCAGGCCGGCATGCCATAGGGTCAAGGCAGAGGAGAAATAGTCCATAGCAAGGCAGGCAGGAAGCAGCAAAGCAGGAATCAGAAAGCAGCAGGCAGCAGAAGGAAGCCTACCTTCTGACTCTTCCTTTATATTTCACACAGGTGATAAACTTATCGTTTAAAGCTGCCCACACCCAGGATGGGGTTTCCATTATCCAAACCCAGAAACATGTTAATTCCAATCAGCAGATTAATATAGTAACACTCACCCTTAATCCCATTATCACACACCCGTAGATTCAGTAAACTCTGAAAAGCCCCACCAATGAGCTCATGAGGCTTTGGGCGTAAATCTAGTTACAAGCCATGACATTAAGGATATGGAGATTGAAACTTTCATATGTTCCTGATGGAAATATAAAAAAATGCAGGAAATTTGCAATGCAATATAACAGATTTATATAATGTTAAACACAACTGCCATATGAAACAGCAATTTCACTCTAAGATAGGTATGCAATCATATTATCAATACATAACCATACAAAAATTTGTGCAAATTTTCCTAGAAACATTATTCATAATAACTAAATATTGGATTATTCTGTGTTCAAAATGTTTGTACATTATTTGATTATTTTGTTTTCTTATATTTTACAGTATTCAACCCATAATAAATTTATTTTGATGAAATTATGAAGTAGATAACTAACATTAAAATAGTTTTCTATTTTTCTTATGCTAGTATTGTATAATCTATTCTCCTCTTTTAACAGCTACTTTATGATGAATTAGGTTGATTTCTGGACTTATCTCAAATGTTTCTAAACAGTGTCATATATAAATACATGTATATTGCATACAAATATGTGTGTATGTTTCTGTATGAATCATCAAACTTAGTCATACATGGTTCCAAAATATGAGGTAGCAATAAGAATTAGGGGAATGTTAAATTGACATTATTCATGAATATAAGGACAATGTACACAGAAATTCAACTATATTTGAGAAAATAAGAGTAACTAAAATCAAAGAAGTTTCACATAACTACTTGAGAAATAGCTGATTTTACAGCTGAATCAAGAAAATGTATAAGATAAGCCTAGAGTATCATGTAACATTAGCAAGTAAGAAAGTGATAGAAAATAATTGAGAATATATCAAAAGAACTCAGAATCAACAGAAAGATTTCTCAATCTCTAATATAAGAAAAAGTTCAACAAAAATATTTATATAGATAAATAAATAAAGGATTGTGGCCTCAAGTGTAAAATAAGTAGCCATGAGTTTAAACTGATAGTTACCAATGATAAAATAAATAAGAATTCCAAGTTAATTATAAAAATATTAATATTTTGGCCCTACCTCAATTAGACAAAGTATAACTTCTCTTCTTTAATTGGTGGCTACATATATGGGCTTCCTTTCAAAGACTCTTAACAAGAAAAGAGATAAAGTGCCATAATTTGAAAACCACTGTCTGTCTCATTGTTAGGATATATGCATATGTATATATATATATATATATATTCCCACAAAAGCTCATGCACTGATAGGTTGAGTCTTTGGGGGGGGTGATTGGGTCCTGAGAGCTTATACTAAACTAATGAGTTTAAAGCTAACTGTGATACTGGGAGGTAAAGCCTTATTGGAGGATATGGGGTACTGGAATGGTACATCTGCTTTTCTCCTTTCTTGATTCATGTGCTTTCTGTCTTCAATTCCCTGAGCAATCTTCCTCTGTTTTGGCTCTGAGTCCTGGCATCCTGCCTTGGAAGTATTTGTTTGAATTTAAATTGAAATAACTTCATGTATGTATGATTTATTGGTCAATATTTATACATTTAAGTAGGTTGTTCTGAGTAAGAATGTGTTTGTGTGTGTGTGTGTGTGCGCGCGTGTGTGTGGCTTAAATGAAAGAAACCATTTTGAAAAGACTATAAACTATATAGCATCATTTGTATGACATATTGTAGGAGAGAAAACTATAGAAACAGTGAAAACAAAAGCAATGTTTACAAGGAGTTTGAGGAGGGTAGAGAGAATATCATGTATGATACTGCAATGATAGATATACAGCACTATGCATTTTCAAAACCCAGAGAACATGGAACTGAGAGTGTGGCTTAGTGGTAGAAGACTTGACAGGTGGAAGACCTGGAACTCAATCCGAAGCACTAAAAAACAACCCCCCCAAAAATCAGACTCATGGAACTTTATATAACAAAGACAATCTTCATTTATTCAAATTAATTAGGGAATCATCTAAGAGACCTACAGAGTCTGAGGTAGAATGTAGATAAGATGCAATAGTTTGGTCATATTAAGAATATATGAGATAAGTTTACTGACTGGATGTGTTAATCAGCTTTTTAGTTGCTGGGACAAAATTCCTGACACTAGAACTTGAAATGATATAGGTTTTTTTGTCTTATATTTTCAGAGGGTCCAATCCATGACTGGCTGCCTTCAAGACACAAGCATCATGAGAGGCAGGCATGACAGCTGCTTGTCTGAAGCGGTCAAAAACAGAAAGAGGAAGAAGAGAGACACAGAGACAGGAAAAAGCCAGAGATAAGAGTCCATAATTCTATGCCATACCTCTAGTCACCCACCTCCTCCAAACAGATCTCATCTCCTAATAGAACACTAAACCTTGATCTCATCAGTGGACTAACTCACTGATAAATTCAGAGGCTCCATGACCAAGGAACTTCCCAAAAGATCCATCTCTGAACACATGAGAATTCTAGGGATAATCTAGATCTAAACCATAAGAGTTGAGTAAGAGAAAAATGTGCTGTCCTAGTTAACTTTAGAAAGATGTGGAGTCTGTGAGAGTAAAAGCAAAAGAAAGTCACTGTACATGATGTGTGTTAGTTGGTAAAGTTATTGCTCACAGGAGCGCAGGATAACAATTCTGAAACCAATACACATGTATAATGGAATTTAACAACATACAAGTGGATGGGGGTTGTTGACATTAAGGTTTCTCAAATCTGGAATAGGAGGTAATGGACTATGAAGAGGAAATTTTAGAATGCTCTGAGGAATATTGGATTAAGTTGCAGACATCATTACTAGCACATATTTAGTTTAATAGATTCAGATGCAAAGAGTGACATTTATAGATATGTGTGCATGTGGGTTAGCACACACAGACAAAACTTCTTTCTCTGTCAGCTGAGAGTATCAAGAACAATGACAATCCAGGTGTAATGAGTAAATTGAATGCCCAGACTGATTTCCAATACAGTTCTCCAGCAAGGAGCCAAGATTCCTTTGAGCAATGGTTGAATCCAGAGCTGGAGAAGTAAATACAAATATTGAACCCAAAGCATTCACTAGGAAGTAAAAAAAGTGGTAGAAAATCAACCAACCAACCAAAAAAAAAAAAAACCTATGAGAATATATCAAAAGGACACGTGAGTCAACTCAACAAGATTTCAATGTTCAAAGCTGGAATAATAATTTGAATAATGAAATTAATGATGTAATATTGAATTATAACTGAAAGTGTAAAATATGAGTAAATTAATGAATAAACGAGAGTAAAAATATTCCCACATGAAAGAATTGCAATTATTTTATGTTAACATTCTCATAAGAGAAGTAGAGCATAACTCTCCACCCTGAAATATGCACTGCATACAGGGTATCCTTTCCAAAGAGTATAAGGTAGAAAGGTAGGAAAAAGAGTAATAGATACATGCATACCCATGTTTACAGTAGCACAACTCACAATAGTTAAGCTCTAAATCCCCACTAACAGATGAATGAAGAAAATGTGACATATATATGTAATAAAATGGTATATGTATTTGCATATATATACAATAACATACTATTCAGACATAAAGAAGAATGAAATCATGTCATTTTCAGGAAAAAATTAAATTTGGGAGCATGTTATGTGACATAACTCAGACACAGGAAGTTAAATACTACATGCTTTCTCTTACATGTGAAACCTAAAAGACAAGTAAATGAAAGAATAAAATATAAGAGAGAGAGTAAACAACAGGAGACAATTTTGGAGATGGTAAAAGGAATCAGGGCAAAGAAGGGGACAGAAGAAGAAGGAATGGATCAAAATTGATGAAGACAGGCTGTACAAATGTACCAATTCCCCAAAATGAATGTAATGTTGTATGTTGCAAGAATACACTAACAAAAAAACAAACAAGTAACTTTAAACAGGAAAACCCTGAAAAATCCTACCTTAGTCAGATGCCCAAGGCAGACATCTATAGTAACAGATTATTACATTGCTCACATGTCACTGTGATACGAGGTGATGACGCTGTCACTTTTTCTATGGATGTTCTTCCCCAGACCCACAACCTTAACTCAAGTGTGAGAAAAAGCAACAGAAAAGCCTCAGTTGAAGGAAATTCTGATGTTTGAATGGAAGTTAAGAGGTGATCAGAATCAATGTGAGTCTGAATAATTGTCATGGTTGAAGAGCAACCCAAAGAAACTTAGCTAACTTTATTATGGCATTCTGATGGGATCTTGAATTGAGAAAAGGGCAACAGTAATCAACTAGGAAAATCTGAATCAAATGTATACTTAATGATAGTGCATATTAACAGTGACCCCTTGGTTGTGACAAGTATGGTAATGTCAGATATCAACAATAGGAGAAACTGTTCAGTATGTGAATAAAAACTTGCTCTACTGCATTTGCAACTTGTGTAGAAATCTCATGGTATTGTAAAATGAAAATTGTATTAAATTTAAACTTTACATCGTGAATAACTCTACAGTGCTGAAGACCTTTCCTGCTCTCTTCTTATTCACTGTTTTCTCCTCTAGTATGAGGAAGAAACATTGACCAAAACATGTGATTAAGCCTTTGTTCCTTGGCTGTGGCTTTTGGGTTTGTAGATGCATTTTTCCTTATGTCTAAGAAATCTACCTTTGGCTTTTAGCTGCACAACTGAAAACCAAATGTCAATTTTCTTTTTCCTCCATCTACCACCTCCCCTAAAGCTCAGGGGCTAAACGTTGAAAATTAAAATGACACTCTGAGACCATATGGCAACACCGTTGCTACTTACCTTTAATTTGTGTCCAAAATACAAAATGTCTCTGTCCTTCTCTGAATTCAGACATGAATTCTTCACACTTTCTTTTCGTAGTTTTGAGCAATGTATCAGTCTCTTAAGCAGGGATATTTTATTTCTTTCAGTATGATAAGGCACGCATTTTTTTTTTTCCTACCGGATGCTCTTTGGAGCAACTTAACGGTTTTAGCATAGATATTTCCTCATACATCATTTGTTTCTCTGTATTTGTTTTAGCGCAGTTCAGTAGGATCTGGAGAAGAGTTGACAGAAAGTGTGCTTCCATCATGATCTTTAGTTCTCTAACTACAGGACATGCCATTATTTAGCTTTGTCACAACACTTTTAAACTTCCTTCGAATTTTAGATATTGAAGGGCCGGGGATTTAGCTCAGCGGCATAAGCACTTGCCTTGCAAGCATGTGGTCCTGAGTTTGCTCCCTGGTATCAATAAAAAAAAGAAAAAAGAATTTTAGATATTGACACTATAAATAAAGTTATTCCTGTCATATATTAAGTATTTCAAGACTGATGTACAAATAATATAAGATGTCCTTATGAGCAAATATTTGCTGATTTTTAATTTATTCCTTTACAGTAAAAATGAAAATTCTTCTTAGTAATCCAATACTTATGCACTTTTCAAGGCCTTTATTTCCCTTTTATTTTTTGCCACATTGCCTTCAGAAATGCCTGCATTTTAAATTCTGATGATCAGTATTTTGAAATTGAATCTTTTATTTGTTTCACAGTGTTATGGAAGACAGTCTCTTAGATTTGAATTTTGCATCATTGATTTGATATTTTGTAGGGTATTTTTTGCTTTTCCTGAGTTCAGATGCAATTTATTCTGTCATCTCCATTTTGGCTGACATATACTCCTCTGATACATGCTTTCCTTTGGTGATCTGAATAGTCAAGTAAGTGAGCTTGCCACTGCAATCCCTAGGGTGCTACTGTATCTACACCTTATTAAAATTTATTTTCCCTTGATTGTGAGCAATTATAGAAACATGGTTTTAGAATGTTTCTTTAAAATTAAACTATTTTTCAAATGCATGTGTTTTTGAAAAAAATTTTGACCATAAATTTCTCCAAAGCTGTATGCTGTTGCTTATTTCTGTTTTATTAATTTTGAAATAATGAACATTCCATTCACATCTGTAGGCATGCATGCTTAAACAATATATATTAGTTCTCTTTGAGTACCCCTATTTCTGCCTGGATGTTGTTAGTATGATTTTATTTGTATTCTATTGAATTTTTTCTTCATGTGCTTTGCCACTTATCATCATTTCCCTTTTCTTTATTTAATTCTTTATTTTAAGAGAGAAACAAAAGAAAATTTTAAAAAGACAAAATAGAACAAGACAAGAAGTAAAATAGAATACAGAGTTCAAAAAATTAACATCTTAAAGTACAATAGATATGTATATATAATATGATATGTTACATATTGCTAACTTAACAATAGTTGTTAAAGTTACAAAGTCAAAGCATAAAAAGTGGCTAAACATTCAAACATAGACAATACAAACTCTTCTGTTCAATGATCTAACAAAAGGTCAGTAATATGGTGATCTATTTACACACTATATATACCATTATATCCTTTATAGCACTTTCCTTCCTTTCACTTTTACAATACTTATTATATATATACATACATATGTATATATATGTATATATATATTATACTTTTATATCTATTATACTTTTATAACTATTATACTTTTTGATACCATTATTCTGTCCATTCTTATTATTATTTACACTAGAGATACAATGTGATATTTATTAATGTGAGTCTTGTTTATTTCACTAATCAGGATATTCTCAAGTTGCCTACATTTATGGATAAAGGCCTCAAGATCACCCTTTTTTTACAGATGAGTAGTATTCCATTGTATAAAAATACATTTTTTTCATCCACTCTGCAGTTGATGGGCATTTTTGTTGTTTCCAAGATTTAGCTATCACAAATTGTGCTGCTATGAACATGGGTGCACATATATCACTGTGACATAAACTTTTCAATTTTTCTGGGAAAATACCTAGGAGGGGAATAGCTGAGTTGAATGGAACTTCCAATACCTGTTTTTTGAGGAATCTCCGTAATGAATCTCCGTTCAGACTAGTAATTGCACAAGTCTGAACTTCCACCAACAGTGGAGAAGTGTTCTTTTTTCCTGGCAGCCTCGCCAACATTTGTTATCAGTTGATTTCTTGATGGCAGCTATTCTTTCCGGGGTGAGATGAAATATCAGTGGTGTTTTAATTTGCATTTCTCGAATGACTAGTGGTGTGAGCATTTCTTCATGTATTTATTTGCCATTTGTATATCTTTGAGAACTGTGTGTTCATCTCAGATGCCCAATTTTGGAGAGGGTCTTTGAATTTGGGGAACTTGATGTTTTTCAATTCTTTACATGTTCTGGACACAGGTCCTTTGCCTGAGGGGTTGCTGGCTAAGATTCTTTCCCACTCAGTGGGTTTTGCTTTTCACTCTGTTGGTGGTTTCTATTGAAGTACAGATCTTTTCAATAATATGAGATTCCAGTTGTTGATTCTTCGAAGTATTTCCCACACAGTTTGTGTTTTATTCATGAATCTCTCTACTCCTATATCTCCAAGATTTTTACCCACTTTGTCTTCCAGTAGATTTAGTGTTTCTGTTTTAATATTTAGATCCTTGACCCATTTTGATTTTAGTTTAGTGTATGGTGATAGGCATGGGTCTATTTTCGGTCTTCAACATGTGGAGAGCCAGTTTTTCCAACACCATTTATTAAAGAGGCTATCTTTTCTCCAGTGAACATGTTTAACACCTTTGTCAAATATCAAGTGGCTGAGTGTCTATATAGTTCTGTTTTCATCTTCTAATCTGTTCCATGTATCCTCAGGTCTATTTCTTTGGCAGTACCATGCTGATTTTATCACTGTGGCTTTGTAGTATAGTTTCAAGTCAGGAATTGAAATGCTTCCTGTCTTGCCTTTGTTGCCCAGAATTGCCTTTGCTATTCTAGGTTTATTCTGTTTCCAAATGAATTTTAGGAATGTTTTCTTTAGATCTGTAATGTATGTTGATGGTATTTTGATTGGGATTGCATTAAATCTGTATAACAGTTTTGGGAGTATGGACATTTTCACAATGTTCGTTCTTCCTAACCAAGAGCAAGGAATATCCTTCCATTTTCTAATATCCTCTTCAATCTCCTCTTTTAGGGTAGAATAATTTTCAGCATAGAGGTCTTATACATTCTTGGTTAGGTTGACTCCTAAGTATTTCATTCTTTTAGATGTTATTGTGAGAGGCAGTATTTCCACAATTTCTCCCTCAGTGAGTTTTTTGTGTAGAGAAATGCTATTGATTTTTGTGTGTTGACTTTGTATCCAGCTACACTGCTGAATTTGCTTATTACCTCTAGTATTCTTTTAATGCAGTTTTTGGGGTCATCTATGTAGAGTATCATGTTATCTTCAAATAATGATAATTTAACTTCTTTTCCTATTTTTATTCCTTTTATTTCTCTGTCTTGTATGATTGCTGTGGCTAATATTTCCAGAAATATATTGAATAGGAGCGGTGATAGTGGACATCCTTGTCTTGTTCCTGATTTTAGAGTGGAGATTTCAATTTTTGTCCATTTAGTACAATGTTAGCAGTTGGTTTGTCATAGATGGCTTTTGTGAGATTGAGGTAAATACCTTCTATTCTGAGTTTCTGAAGGGTTTTTATCATGAACATGTGTTGGACTTTATCAAAAGCTTTTTCTGCATCTATTGAGATGATCATGTGATTTTTATTTTTGGCTCTGTTGATGTGGTGTATTACATGTATTGATTTGCATATGTTAAATCCCCCCTGTATTCCTGGAATAAATCCCACTTTGTAGTGGTGTATAATCTTCTTAATGATTTGCTGCATTATATTTGCCAAAATTTTGTTGAGAATCTTTGCGTTAATGTTCATTAGTGAGATTGGTCTATAGTTCTCCTTTTTGGTTGGGTCTTTCTCTGGTTTGGGTATCAGAGTAATACTTGCTTCCAAGAATGTGTTAGGGAGGACTGCTTCTCTTTCAATTTCATTGTAGAATTTAAGGATTAGTGGCATTAAATCTTCTCTAAACTTTTTTTTATAGAATTCAGCTGTGAATCCATTAGCACCTGGGTTTTTCTTGTTGGTAAATTTTTAATTAAGTTTTCAATTTCAATAGCTGATATTGGGTTATTCAAAATTGCTGTGCCTTCTTGGTTGAGCTTTGGTAATTTATATGTTTCTAGAAATCTGTCCATTTCCTTTGTGCTTTCCATCATATGTGAGTAGAGATTTTCAAAGTGGGTATTCATGATCTTTGAATTTCCATGGGATCTGTAATAACTTCCTCCTTTTTAGTCCTTATTGCATGAATTTGAGTTTTTTCTTTTTCTTATTTAGGTTGGCTACGGGTTTTTCAATTTTGTTTATTCTCTCAAAAAAAACAGCTTTTTAATTCATTAACTATTTGTATTTTTTTTAGTTTCAATTGCATTCATTTCTGCTCTCATCTTTACAATTTCTTCTCTTCTATGAGCTTTGGTTTCAGCATGCTCTTCTTTTTCTAGAAGCTTGAGATGAAGCATTATGTTTTTTTATTTGTGTTCATTCTGTTTTCTTGATATGACAATTTATTGCTATACAGTTCCCTCTTACGACCACTTTTATTGCATCCCACAGTTTACAGTATGCTGTTTATGTATTTTCATTGAATTGTAGGTATTGCTATATTTTTTCTTTAATTTCATCTGTAGCCCACTGGTAGTTCAAAATGTTGTTATTTAATTTCCATGTATTTATGCAGTTTTTGCAATTTCTTTTACCATTAATTTCCAATTTCAGTGTGCTGTGGTTAGATATTATGCATGGGATAATTTCAAAATCTTTGCATTTATTTAAGAATGTTTTATGGGATAACATATGGTCTATTTTGGAGAATGTCCCATGTGCAGCTGAGAAGAATCTGTATTCTGATGTGGTTGGGTGGAACACTCTGTAAACACACTGTAAGTCCAATTGCTCATGGGTATGATTCAGTTCTATTATTTCTTTGCTGCCTTTTTTCTAGTTGATCTATGTCTTTGTGATAATGGACCATTAACATCCCCTCTCATAATTGTGTTCTTGTGTATTTGGTTTTTCATGTCCATTAGTATCTGTCTTATATAGTTGGGTTCACCTCTGTTTGGTGCATATATACTTATAATTGTTAGTTCTTCCTCCTGTAGCTTTCCACTAATAAGTATCTAGTGGCCTTCTTTATCTCTGTTAATCCTTTTAGGTTTGAAGTTCATTTTGTCTGCAAACAGAATAGCTACACCTGCTTTAAAAAACTGGGTTCCTGTTGCATGGAATACCTTTTTCCATCCTTTGACTTTTAATCTATGAGTTTTTTTTTTTTGAGTCAGATATGTTTCTTGTATACAGCATAGTGTGGGATCCCTTTTCTTGATCCATTCTGTCAACCTGTTTCTTTTGATAGGTGAATTGAGCCCATTTACATTTATGGATATCACTGATATGTACTGGCTTGAATTTTCCATGTTGTGTTCCTATTGTTGGTTTCCTGCTTTTCTCTCTTGTTTAATTTCTTGTCCAGCCTGGTGGTTTCTTTCTGTTGTTGTTCTGGAGATTGCAGTCATTTTTATCTCTATCTAGCATGTCTTTTGGCACTCTTTCTAAGATTGGCTTGGTGGACATGAATTTCCTCAGATGTTCTTTGTCATGTAAATATCCTGTTTCTCCATTAAATTTGAAAGACAGTTTTGCTGGGTACATCAGTCTGGCTTGAAAGCTGTTTTCATTTAGGGCTTGAAATACTTCACTCCAAGCTTGTCTTAACCTGAAGATTTGCAGTAAGTCTGCCATGATTCTAATAGGCTTTCCTTGATAGGTGAGTTGTGTCTTTTCTCTAACAGTTTTTAGTAATTTTTTATGCTGTATGTCTGAGATCTTAATTATTATATGTCTGGATGAAGATTTATGTTGGTTATGACTATTTGGTGTCCTATATACCTCACTTATTTGTATATCAGTTTTTTTCCCATATTTGGGATATTTTCTGCCATTACTTCTGTGAACAGCTTAAATATGTCTGTTGCATTTTCTCCTGCTTCCTCACTGAGGCCTATTAATCTTATATTATTTTTCCTGGCATTATCTTGAAGTTGCTAGATTGTCATTTCATGCTGCTTTTATGTTTTTATAAGTTTTATCCTTTCATGATTGCTATCTGTGATCCTGTCCCCAAGGTCTGAAATTCTATCCTCAGCTTCATTTAAATGGTTTTGCCAGCTTTCAATACAAGTTTTTGTTTCTTGGCTATCTCTTTGAATTTGACTATCATGGATTCTGCTTTTTTCTGCATTGTTCATTCAAAGTTTCAATCAACTTCCCATGCTCCTGTATTTTTTATCTCTTTCTTCTCCAGCTATGTTGAGCAACTCACTAAGGTTGTTATTTCTGTCTTTATGTAAGACATTATTTCTAATTTGAGTTCCTCTCTAGCCTCGTGGATTTGTTGCTTTACTTCATTTGCTACCTTTCAGAGATTTCTGGTGTATGACTTTTAAAGTCCTCTATTTCATTGTCACTTGTATTTTCTCCCGATGGACTAGATGTTTGAGATTTCATTTTGCCTTTTTGTTTAGTCATTTTCACCATTTTGGTAAGCATATATTCTTTCTTTTCCAACAGTAACAACTGTCTGTAGCATGTGTTTTAGGGTCCTAATGTGTGGTTGATGTTTGTCAGTTTGTTGTGTACCACAGTGAAGAGGCTATCTAATCACCTGGATATACTCCTACAGGGCTTGTTGGGTGGGTTTAATATTCTTTCTGGGCTGGCTATAGTGTTTGTTTCAGCTGAGGCCCTACTGTGTCACTGGGGGTCTCATAAGCTCTTTGAATTTTCTCTTAGTTGGGGGGTGTTATTGGCACACCCCCTCACCCTTTCTGATGTTCTCTGTGTGGGGGAGGGAATTACTCACTCTCTTTCCAGATTCACCTCCTTCCACAGGGAACATCAGAACCTTGGACTACAGTGGATTACTGTGCTGGCTGGATGAGAGTCTCAAGAACCCCTCAACCAAACAGAAGACTTAAGCAGGCTCCAGTCAGTGTGGTGAGTTTGCCCCTCAAATAGATTTCACCAGTGAGTAAATAGGAGTGGATGTGAAACTCCCTCCAACTGTTAAGACATTGGTGAATCTGGCAAGAGAGTGGCTAATTCCCTTACCATCATATCTTAAGTCTGCTATGTTTCAATTGCATAACACTGCTAGAATGAGGAAGAATAATCTTATTTCCATGTAGGGTCTTTTAATCTGATACTTTAATGGGATGTTATCTTTTAATGCTCAACTCTGTGATTCTACAGAGTAATATTACTATCTGGATACTTGGAATACTTGGGAATAGTTGATATGCTTTGTTTGAATAAATGTACACTGCAACATGGACAACATACAAATATCCCTCTTCCTGAGATTGTGTAGTGTCAAAACATTTATGAATCAAACTTTTAAGTTTAAAAATGTTGTAAAACAGGTCCTATATGTTCTACTGTTTTCTACTTCATCATATTCTAAAGCATAGGAAACAGACATGATTATAATGAAGAATAGGAGAAGGAATAGCCTCACATTTCCTCAGTGAGTGGTTATGACTTTATAGGCCTAGTTTAGAAGAGTTTTCAACTTTATTGTGTGCATAGGTTCCTAGTCAATGGACAGTGTATTTAATAAAATATAATTGAAAACCTCTTCCTTTTTTATGTTGTCCTGCAATTATGTTTCAGTCCCTTATGCCTACTTAATTTGTGGAATTTTTCTGGAATCAGCTAGGATTTGAATTAATATTCCTGACTTGTATTTCTAAAGCAACTTTAGATATTATATGTGATTCTATAAATAGTTCATATGAGAACTGAGGACCTACCTGTCACCATTATGTGAACACCAAAAGAAATTATTTTTATAGTTGGCACACATTGCATGAGATAAGTCATTGTAAGTGGTACCACTTTTATAAATCAGATGCAGAAGAAACAATATATGGAAAAATAAGTCTGTGGTTTTAATCTTATTTATAATCTTAGAATACTTAAATTTTTTTTTCATGGAAAGAAAGAGAAAAAATCTTGAGTGTTGCCCAAGGTCCATCACGGCCCATTTTAAGTAATCCAAACTCTTCTTTGTCTCAAAATAGATGTGCGAGGATTTCACAGCTTGTAGTCACTAATTAGTCAAATTATGCCTTTATTTGCATTCTGCAGAGAAAGAACCTTTTAACATAAACAAAATAAAATAAATATTGTAGCCTGAAGGTCGGCAAAGTACATGTGTACTTTGCCGACCACCTCAAGGTAAGATTCTACTTTGTCTGAAAATTCTATTTTTATGTAAACTAAAGTATAAAGCTTATTTTGTAAAATGTAAGGTTTAATGTTTGAGAACATTCTATTAAATAAAGGAACAAATGATGTGCACACGAAAAAAGAAGTATATTCCTTGGAGTTTTTGTGTTTTCATTTCAGGGTCAACTTTTTGTTTACTGTATGAAGAACTTATGTTTTCCTGAAATCCTGGAGCAGTACATTCATTCCCTTTGTGAAAAAATATATTTTCTTAGGTACTGATTTTGGAGTTGTCCTTAGAAAATGATTCTTGGAATGAAAAGAGATGGCAGATTGATAGGTAGCCTGGTAGAGGGCCTCTCTGAGAAAAAACAACTCAGATGCTAGAATTTAACACCATGGAGAAGACCAGATGAAAGGAGAGGGATTCTCACAACCCTGGAAGACACTGAGGAAAAAGAAAGAAAGAAAGAAGAGAAAGAGAGGAAAGAGAGAGAGGGAGAAAGAAAGAAAGAAAGAAAGAAAGAAAGAAAGAAAGAAAGAAAGCATGAACAGAGAGCTGGAGCTGGTCCTGTGCTGTGCTGGGTGGAGAGCTGGAGCTGGACATGCTCCCATCCACATGGTCCCAATGCTGTGTTGGGCTCTTCTTGGAGTCAGGCAACTCACAATCAAGCTGAGGTCGCAGTCCTGCCGAGATCGGGGGTTGGTGAGCCTGAGACCCTTGGGGGGAGGAGGCATGCCCCTTGTTGGGACCCAATAGCCAGGGACGAAACTGTCCAGAACCTGTCACAGCCAGAGGGCACAGACTAATGTGCTGAAGGAACTCACTGGTTGAATATCTCAGAGGAGAAGGGCCAGCCCACATTGGCCCTGTGTGCACCTCACATATCAAGAGCAAACTGAAGAGGGCAGCAATCTGCTAGCCAGTACACTTCAGAAAATCCTTAAGTAATACAGAAAGGACCTGAGAACACCACCATACACCTGTCTGAAAGAAACCAGAAACATGACAAGACAAAGAAAGAAGAAAAAGCCTCCAGCTGCTGACCGAGAGAAAATAAGTCAAGGAGAGGTAAATACAGAAGATATCAAGGGCAGCAAACATGCAATATTGGATACAGCCTTAACAGAAATGAAGAAATACTTCCACGACCTCATTGACAAATTTAAATCTGAAATTCTAACTGAAGTGAAGTGAGATACAGGATTAACAAAAGAAATGTTAAGCACTTCTCAAGAAGGCACAGATGGAAGAATAGAGGAACCCAGAAAAAGGAAAGAAACTTGATGAAGAATATAAACAAAATCTAGAATACATGGAACAGATCCAAAGATAACATCAGGAAATTAAAAACTCCATTGAAAGCTGGCAAAATTTCTTGACAGAAACTAATGACAGACTTTCAAAACTTGAAGATAGATTTGCAATGTATGATCACCAAAGGAAAGATTTCTAAAACATAACAAGGAACCAGGAAGTAACAATACAAAGGCTAGAAGATGACAAGAGGATGTATAATTTAAGAATAATATACCACCCCAAGTCCCACACAGGGACAAGGGACTACCCAGACCATGTCAAGTGAATGCCAAACAGGGAGCAAGGACCCAGAATCCAGCCTTTGCCCTGACTGTGCACTCTGTTGGAAGCCCAGTGCATGGAAAAAACTTGGAACTTCGCTTCCAGGCAGTGAACCTTGGACTACAGCAGGATTAACTGTGTCAGTGTGGTTAGAATGCCTCTGAAATAGAGGTGTACTGTGGGTAAATAGGGCCAGTAGTAAAGCCCCCTCCAACTAACTGTAAGACTTTGGTGAGTCTGAAAAGAGTGTGCGTGACCCCCTCCTACACACAGAAAACATCAGACAGAGTGAAAATGGCAAAAGAAAAAAGCAAAATGCAGTATCAAACATCTAGTTCACCAGAAGCAAGTACAGGAGACACTGAAATAGAGGAACCCAAAAGTAACACACCGGGAATCTCTGAAAAGATAGCGAGTGAAATAAAAAAGAAACTCCATGAGCCTATAGAGGAAATCAAATTAGAACTACTCACCTATGTAAAGATACAAACAACAAACTTGGTAAAGGAGTTGTTGAATGCAGCTAAAGAAGAAATGAAGAAAAAAGTACAGGAGCATGGAAAATTTATTGAAACCTTAAATGAACAATATAGAAAACAAGCAGAATTCATCAAACAAACTCAAAGAGACATCCAAGAAACAAAAAATGCTATTGAAAGTGTGCAAAACTGCCTAAATGAAGCTCAGGATACGATTTCGGACCTTGAAGACAGGATCACAATTAGTGATCAGGAAAGGATAAAACTTTTAAAAATAACAAAGCAGCATGAAATGATAATCCAGAAGCTTCATGATGATGCCAAGAGCAGCAGTATAAGATGAATGGGTATTAGTGAAGATGCAGGAGTCCATGCAAATGACATACATAAAGTATTCACAGAAGTAATAGCAGAAAATTTCCCAAACATGGGGAAAGAATCTGATTTGCAGATAAGTGAGGCATATGGAATGCCAAACACTCACAATCAACATAAATCCACACCCAGACACATAATAATTAAGATCTCAGACATACAGCATAAAAACAGAATACGAAAAGCTGTTAGAGAAAAGACACAACTCATCTATCAAGGAAGCCCATTAGAATTACAGCAGACTTTTCATCACAAGCCCTCAAGTCAAGAAGAGCTTGGAGTGAGGTATTTCAAGTCCTGAAAGAAAACAACTTTCAACACAGACTGATGTATCCAGGAAAAATTTCATATAAATTTAGTTGAGAAACAAGATACTTCCATGGCAAAGAACAACTGATGAAATGCACATCCACCAAACCAAACCTAGAAAGAGTATTGAAAGACATACTAGACAGAGAAAAAAATGAGCACAATCCCAAAAACGACAACAGAAAGAAATCACCAGCTAGGATAAGCAATTACATAAGGGGAAGAGCCAAAAGCAAACAACTGGAATATAATATGGCCAAGTCAAGCCAGTATATAACAGTGATATCCATAAATATAAATGGCCTCAATTCACCTATAAAAAGAAATAGATTGACAGACTGGATCAAGAATCAAGATCCCACAATATGCTGTATACAAGAAACACATCTGACCCAAAAGGAAACTCATAGATTAAAAGTCAAAGGATGAAAAAGAGTATCCCATGCAATAGGACCCAGAAAAAGGTATGCGTATATATTCTTTTTGCAGGCAAAGTGAAATTCAAACCTAAAAGGATTAAAAGAGGTAGACAAGGTCACTACATACTCGTTAGTGGAAAAATTCAAGAGGAAGAACTAACACACACACACACACATATATATATATATATATATATATATATATATATATATGCACCAAATAAAGGAGCACCCAACTATAAAGACAGATACTAATGGAAATGAAAAAGCAAATACAAAAGAACACAATTATGTGAGGGGATCTTAATGGTCCATTATCACAAAGACATAGATAAACTAGACAAAAAGTCAGCAAAGAAATAATAGAACTGAATAATACCCATGAGCAATTGGACTTAGAGGATATTTACAGAGTGTTCCACCCAGCCACATCAGAATACACATTCTTCTCAGCGGCACATGGGACATTCTCCAAATAGAGCATATATTATCCCATAAAACCTTCTTAAATAAATGCAAAGATATTGAAATTATCCCATCCATAGTATCTAAACTCAGCGCACTGAAATTGGAAATGAATGGCAAAAGAAATTGCAAAAACTGCATAAATACATGGAAATTAACAAACTTTTGAACAACCAGTGGGCTACAGATGAAATTAAAGAAGAAATAAAGCAATACCTACAATTCAATGAAAATACAGAAACAACATATTTTAATCTGTGGGATACAATGAAAGTGGTCTTAAGAGGGAACTATATAGCAATAAATTGTCATATCAAGAAAACAGAATGAACACAAACAATCAACCTAATGCTCCAGCTCAAGCTTCTAGAAAAAGAAGAGCAAGCTAAACCCAAAACTCATAGAAGAGAAGAAATTGTTAAGATGAGAGCAGAAATCAATGCAATTGAAACTAAAAAAAAATACAAATAATTAATGAATCAAAAAGCTGTTTTTTTCAGAGAATAAACAAAATTAACAAACCCCTAGCTAACTTTATCAAGAAAAAGAAAGAAAACCCCCAAATTCACACAATAAGAACTGGAAAGGAGGAAATTACTACAGATTCCATAGAAATTCAAAAGATCATGAATACCTACTTTGAAAATTTCTACTCACATAGGATGGAAAACACAGAGGAAATGGACAGATTTCTAGAAACATATGAATTACCAAAGCTCAACCAAGAAGATACAGTAATTTTGAACAGCCCAATATCAGTTATTGAAATTGAAAACATAATTCAAAATTTACCAACAAAGAAAAGCCCAGGTCCTGATGGATTCACAGCTGAAATGTATAAAATATTTACAGAAGATTTGATGCCACTACTCCTTAAAACGTTCAATGAAATTGAAAAGAAAGCAATCCTCAATAACTCATTCTTGGAGGCAAGTATTACTCTGATACCAAAAGCAGAGAAATATAAAACCAAAAAAAGAACTACAGGCCAGTCTCATTAATGAACATTGATGCAAAGATTCTCAATGAAATACTGGCAAATAGAATGCAGCAAATCATCAAGAAAATTATACAACATGACCAAGTGGGGTTCATCCAGGAATTTAGGAATGTTTTAACATATGCAAATCAACATATGTAATACACCCCATCAACAGAGCCAAAAACAAAAACCATATGGTCATCTAAATAGACGCATAAAAAGCTTTTGATAAAGTGAAAGAGATGTTGATGATAAAAACCCTTCAGAAACTCAGTATACACGGTGTCTACCTCAACCTTATAAAAGCCAACTACGACAAACCAACAGCCAACACTATACTAAATGAACAAAAACCGAAAGCTTTCACTTTAAAATCAGGAGCAAGACAAGGATATCCACTATCATCACTCCTTTGCAATATAGTTGTGGAAACACTAGCCAAGGCAATCAGACAAGAGAGAGAAATAAAATAAATAAAGATAGAAAGGAAGAAGTTAAATTATCACTATTTGCAGATGACATGATACTTTCTATATAAGACCCATAAACTCCATTAAAAGACTGCTAGAGGTAATAAACAAGTTCAGCAGTGTAGCTGGATACAAAGTCAATGCTCAAAAATCAATAGCATTCCTGTACACAAACAAAAACCTCACTGAGAGAGACATTATGGAAATATCGCCCTTTACAATAACATCTTAAAAAATGAAATAATTAGGAATCAACCTAACTAAAAATGTAAAAGACCCATATGCTAAAATTTATACTGTGCTGAAAAAGGAGATTGAAGAAGATATGAGAAAATGGAAGGACATTCCTTGATCTTGGCTAGGAAGAACCAACATTTTTAAAATGGCCATACTCCCCAAACTGTTATACACATTTAACGCAATCCCAGTCAAAATACCATTAATATACCTCACAGATCTAGAGAAAATCAATTGTAAAATTCATTTGGAAACAGAAGAAACCTGGAATAGCAAAGGCAATTCTGGGCAACAAAGGCAGGGCTGGAGGCATCTCAATTCCTGACTTGAAACAGTACTGTAAAGCCACAGTGATAAAATCAGCATAGCACTGGCAAAGAAATAGACCTGAGGATTAATGGAATAGATTAGAAGATGCAAGCACAACTACAAAGACACTCAGCCACCTGATATTTGACAAAGGGGCAAAATATGCCCAGTGGAAGAAGGATAGCCTCTTTAATAAATGGTGTTGGAAAAACTGGCTCTTCACATGCCAAAGACTGAAACTAGATCCATGCCTATCACCATGCACAAACTTAAAGTCTAAATGGATCAAAGACCTAAATATTAAAACAAAAACACTAAATGTACTGGAAGACAAGGTAGGTAGAAGTCTTGGACACATAGGAGTTGGCAGACAATTCATGAACAAAATGAAAACTGCACGGGAAACACTTCAAAGAATCAACAATTGGGATCTCAAATTATTGAAAACTTTCTGCACTTTAAAAGAAAGCACCAACAGGGTGAAAAGTAAAACCCACTGAGTGGGAAAGAATTTTAGCCAGCAACCCCAGGAAAAGGACTTATATCCAGAACATATAAAGAATTGAAATACATCAAGCCCCCAAATTCAAAGACCCTCTCCAAAAATGGGCATCTGAATTGAACACAATGTTCTCAGAGAAAGATATACAAGTGGCAAATAAATACATGAAGAAATGTTCACCATCACTGCTCATTTGACAAATGCAAATTAAAACAACATTGAGATTTCAACTCACTCCGGAAAGAATAGCTGCCATCAAGAAATCAGCTGATAACAAATGTTGATGAGGCTGCGGGGGGAAAAGGAACACTGCTCCACTGTTGGTGGGAATGTAGAGTGGTACAACCATTGTGGAAATCCATATGGAGAATTCTCAGAAGACTGTGATTGGAAGCTCCCATTCAATGCAGCTATTCCCCTCTTGGGTATTTTCCCAGAAGAACTAAAAGTTTCATATCACAGTGATATATGTTCACCCATGTTCATAGCAGCACAATTTGTAATACTGAAATCTTGGAAACAACCAAGATGCCCATCAACTGCAGAGTGGATGAAAAAGATGTGGTATTTTTATGCAATGGAATATTACTCAGCAATAAAAATGAGGATCTTGAGGTCTCCATAGGTAAATGGAGACATCTTGAGACTATCCTCATTAGTGAAATAAATAAGAATCATATTTATAAATATCACCTTGTGTCTCTAGTGTAAAAAGTGATATGAACTATAAGTAATAAAACCCAAATATGTAATTGCTATTGTAAAAAAGAGAGGAAAAGAAAGTGCTGTTGGGGCTATAACTACATGTATGTTTGAGTGTTTAAAATAGATGACCTTATTGCCAAATCTTTGTTGGTTCTTTGAGCAGAACTGTTTGCAGTCTCACTGTTTGAATATCTACTGTGTATCCTTTAATTTTGTAACTTGAATAACTCTATCCAAGATGACAATATGTAATCAACTAGTGATTTCTTGGTGCTTTTTGCTCTTTTTTCTTTCTTTCTTTTAGAATTCTGTATTGTTACGCTTCATTCTCTTTTGCTTTTTTTCTCTTTAAAATTTTAAAAATGTGTAATTGTTATTGTAAAAAAGTGGAAATAGGAAGTGCTATAAAAGATATAACTGCATGTATATTTAAATGTGTAGGATTGATAACCCTATTTCTAAGTTTTTGTTGAATTATTGAACAAAACTGTTTGCAGTCTCATTGTTTGAATGTCCACTTTGTATGCTTTAATTTTGTAACTTGAGCAACTATTTCTAAAAGGAGAATACATAATTTATCAACTAGTGATTTCTTACTGTTTATCTTTTTTTTGAAATTTGGTAATATTTCTACCTTTTTTATGTTTTTTTCTCTTTAAATAAAATTTTTTTTAAAAAAAGAATGATAAATGTGAGCCAAGAAGCAGGGGCAAATATAAATGAAATTAAAAGGCTATTCACACAAATAATTAAGGAAAACTTCCCAAGCACAGGAAAAGGAAATGATATCCAGATATATGAGGCATAAAGAACTCCATCCAGCTACAACAAAAACAGATCTACACCCATACATATAATAAGCGAGATCCCAGAAATTCATCACAAGACCGGAATATTATAAGCGGTCAGAGAAAAAAAAACAGATCACCTATAAAGGAAAACCCATTAAAATTACAACAGACTTCGTGACACAAGCTATCAAATCAAGAAGAGCTTGGAGCTAAGTATTCCAAGCCCTGCAAGAAAATAACCTCCAACCCAGAATGATGTTCCCTGCAAAACTATCCCTCAAAATAATGGAGAAACAAGATTTTTCCATGAACAAGAGGAACTGGGGGAGTTTGTGACCACCAATTTAATCCTACAAAAAATACTGAAGGACATTCTAGAGAAAAAGGAGAAAATCACAAGGATTCCAGAAACAATGGCAGAAAGGCCTCAAAGAACAGGGCAGACAGTGGAATGAAGGAGAAAAGTAAACAACAATGACAGAAAAATAGCATAGCAGAGGTAAGGCAAAGAAGATTGGCTATAGTTTGATTTTATTCTGTTCCAGTCTGCAGTCTGTCTACTCATACTAGATTTGAAAGCACAGACAACTACCCCCAAAATAGCAGGATATACTATGGTAAATATCATTAATTCCCTATTAACTTAAACTGAAGCCCTGTATTACTTACACTGTCTTACTATGATTGATCTTATTTGAATCTAGTTTGTTAGATTGCTGTTTTGTCTTGACTGATTTTATTCGAATCTGGTATCCTTGATAGCATCAAGTCTGAGAGTAGAGGCAACTATTCTGAAGATGACAAGATTCAACAGGATACCCATTCTGGTTGGATTATTAACTGCTTTTGAAGTCAAATAATGTCTCTAATGTTTTGTTTTTATTAATATTGCTATGTACTGGTATGTCCAATTATACTATGCTCGATGATATACACAGTTCTATTAAAAATAACAAAAGACATCATAGTAACTACTGTAGATCACCTAGTATTTTGATTCTATATGACTTTTTTATTTCTTGCTTTTCTAGGAATTTGCTTTGTTGTCTTGTTTTTTATTTGTTCTTCCCTCTTATACAGAAAAGATAGGTATACATGTAGAGAATCATACATGTGTAGAACTTCTAAACCATTTACGAAAATTGAATATAGTTATTGTAAAAAAAAGAGGGGAAAAGAAAGTATTCTAAAGGATATAACTGCATGTATGTTTAAGTGTGTAATATTGATAACCAAAATACTGAGTTTCTGTTGGATAGGTGAACAGAGCTGGTTGCAGTTTCACTGTCTAAATGTCCACTTTGTATGCTTTACTTATGTAACGTGAACAACTACTTCTAAGAGGAAAATATGTAATTGTCAGCTAGTGATTTCTTACTGTTTTTCTTGAAATTCTGTATTATTTGTACCCTCTTTAGCTTTTTTTTCTTCAAATAAAAAAGAAAACTATTTTTCTTGAAATTAGCTATAGCAGTGTATGTGATTTCTCAAAACAACTTTGTATACTAAGGATATATTAACTTAGTGGTTCTGAAAACTAGCTATATTTTAGAGACATCCACAATATTTTATTGTAAGTCACAAAGTAAACCAACTCCTAGATTTCATTTACAACAAAGAAGCACACGTTAAGCTTACAAACATAGCATAATTATTCATTAGGGTTTTATAATTACTGCTTATTAAAAGAGGTACATGCATAATGGCCCCTTTTAAAATCTAGAGAGAAACAAGTAATTCACTGAATCAAATATGCCCAAATACTTTAGGGTGAGAACAGAAGACCATTAATTAAAATTCATGGGCCTGTTATACAGTTCAGTGGGGGCCAGGAATATAGCTCAGTCAGCCTGGGATATAGCTCAGTAGCACAGCATCTGCCTGGCAAGTAGAAGGTCCTGAGTATGATTCCTGGTAGCAAAAAAACAAAACAAAACAAAACAAAATTCATATATATCAACACCAGAGCATGCCTTGCAGGAGTACATATGAAGTATAATAAGTGCCTTTATTGTACTCTGTCTAAGCGGTAGAGTGCAGTTTTACTGTCAATTTCCCCAGGCCTGGCCTTGGAGCTGTGTAAATAATGCTTTTCACATCTATTTAGTACAGGTAATTTCTTCAAATGTCAATGAACACTCTATGTCCAAAATAATTATTACTATTAGCAAGTAGCTTCTATTTCGTTTGATAATAATAGGAATTCAAATAGGTGGCAATAATCATATAGTCAGATCAAGTCTATGATTTTGAAAACTAATCATAGTAATAAATAATTTATAAACTTTTAAGCACTATTTTAAGCATTAATATTTAGTCTTTAAAAATTAACACATGTAGTAGTAAATATACTGTTTCTGTGAAAGATACAGGTGAAAAGATCCAGGCAGAGTGATACAGTCTACCTCCATGAAGTCGCTGTTTAGTTTGTAGCCTCAGGCATTTGCAGATTTTTCCTTAGAACCTAACTAATAATTGGGGAAAAGTTCACAATTTCTCGAAACTGCAGATATCCTCTGCAACTCTTTTATTGGCTGGAGGTTTGCAAGTAGCCAGTCCAAGGGCATTATTCAGCTCTCCTTGTTACTGATTGGCTATTGTACTGTAACTGGTTTTCCACTGATGTGCCAGCACTCTGGCCTCTTCACTTGTGGGTGTACTGCAGGTAGCTACCACCAGTGTTTTCAGCTTTGTTTTTCTTAAAGCTCTAAGATCATGAAGGTGCTTCCAAAAACCTCTGCACCTTCTCAGGCTTTATTAATACAGTATTTTATTAAATTAAATCACATAACTGTGGTACACATAGCATATTTAGGGTTTCAACTTCAAAAATAGGAGATTATAAGTATTTTTCTGACCATACCTGATATTTGCTGTGTTTTTGAAATTAATGGGTGTTCTAGGCACATAACCCTCTCGAATTTCAAGAGTCTACTGTATTTGTTTACTAAGTACTAGTAAGGTAAAACTTGAACCTAGGAACTCTGACTTGAGTTTGTACTTACTAGCCCATTTCATTGTTTCTCATAATTAAAACTGAAATACACTGACACAAATTTTGTTGAATTTTGGTACCTTATCACTACCAACCGTAACCAAATGGATCAGAGTTCTACTCCTTGCAACATTTTCTGAATTGTTTGCACATATTATTTTACAGGAAACTCACAAATAAGACAAGGTAGCTGCTATGACTTGGATGTTATCTCTCCAAAATTCAACCCATTTACAGTAAATGTAAATTCTATTGAAACAAGAGGTGCTGTTTCATTAACTGTTTTTTGTGTAGCTTATCTATTTTTTGTTCTCTTTTCATTTACTGCCTTCATTTGTGTTAAGATATTTTATATTACATCATTTTACTTACCTTGTCCTTTGTTTTACTGTATATCTTGAGTTAGTGGTTGCTCTAAGAATTATAATTAACATTAATTGAACAATTCCAAATAACAAATAACTACCTTCTATGAGTCACATAGTGGTTACTCTAAGAATTATAATCAACATTAATTAAACAATTCCAAATAACAAATAACTACCTTCTATGAATTAATACCAGTAGCATACAAGACCAAGCTCCATAGTCTTACTATTCCCTTCCTATAATTGTCATATTAATTATATTTTTATATAATACAAGCTTATCACTCCAGCTTTATAATTATTGCTTTGTGTAGTTGTCTTTTAAATCATATGGAAGAAAACAGATTACAAACAAACTTGCATTTATATTGTTTGTTTTTATTTTCCTGCATTCTTCTTTTCTTCAGTGTGGTTTATTTCTTCATGTGGATTCAACTTATTTTGTAGTATACAAGGACTTCTGCCTGAATAACTCCCTTTAGAATTTCTTATAGGTCAGGTATACTAGTGACTAAATTTCTCAGTTTTATTGACCAAAGAATGTTTTAACTTCACTTCGGAGGAACAATTTTGCTGAATGTGACACTTTCATTTTTCAATATTTCATTTTCTTTTAAAATTTCAAATATGATATCTCATTAAGAATCAACTGTTAGGGCCAGGGATATAGATCAGCAGGACAGGGACTGTCTGGCAAGTGCAAGGTCCTGAGTTCAATTCCTGGTTCCAAGGAGACAGAGAGAGAGAGAGAGAGAGAGAGAGAGAGAGAGAGAGAGAGAGAGAGAGAATATCAACTTAATTTACTGAGGATTCCTTGGTGAAAAACCAAGCAATCTCTTTTTTGAAAAATTGAAAAAAAGCATAAAAATGATGATATAGAATTTCAAAACACAATATTAAGAGATTGAAAATAATTAATATATCACTTATTGTTATCCTTAAAGTAGTTGCTTAGATTGTAAGACACAAGCATGAAAAAAGGATCAAACAATGAGTATTACTGGCTGATTTCTTGATGATGTCCTTTTTTCTGGAGTAAGATGGAATCTCAGTGTTGTTTCTATTTACATATATCAAATGACCAATGATGAATGTTTTTTCATATATTTATTTGACATTTCTATTTCTCCATCTGAGTAGTGTGTATTCATCTCAGATGCCCATTTTGGGATTAGGTCTTTGAATTTGGGGGACCTTATATTTTTCAATTATCTGTTCTAAGTAGAAGTCCTTTGTCTGAGAAACAGTTGGCTAAAATTTTGCCCACTCTATGAGTTCTCTTTTCATACTTTTGGTGATTTATTCGGATGTGCATAAACATATCAATAAAATGAGTTCCCAGTTGTTGATTCTCTGAAGTTCTTCCTGTGAAGTTTGCATTTTGTTCATGCACTGTCTACACCTATGTCTTTAAGATTTCTAATTACCTAGTCTTCCAGTAGAATTAGTGTTTCTGTTTTAACATTTAGATATTTGATCCATTTGGACCTTATTTTAGTTCATGGTGATAGGCATGGCTCTAGTTTAAGTCTTCAGCATGTGAAAAGTGCTACTTATTTAAAGAGGCTAGCTTTCTTCCGATGAACATATTTGGCCTGTTTTTCAAAGATAAGGTGGCTGAGTGTGTTTTTAGTTGTGTCTGCATCTTTTAAACTGTTCCATTGATCCTCATGTGGTTTTTTTTTGTTTGTTTTTGCCAATACCATGCTGATTTTATCACAGTAGCTTTGTAGTATAATTTCAAGTCAAGGATTGTGATACCTCATTTGTTGCCCAGGATTGCCTTTGCTATTCTAGGTCTCTTCTGTTTCCAAATGCATTTGGGGAATATTTCTCCAGATTTGTGAGGTATGCTAATGCTATTTTGATCTGGATTGTGTTAAAGCTATATAACAGTTTTGGGAGTGTGGATATTTTCAATATGTTGGTATTTCCTATCCACTAGGAAAAGATATCTTTTCAGTTTCTAATATCCTCTTCAATCTCCTTTTTCAGAGTACTGTAATTTTCAATATATAGATCTTTTAAATCGTTTGTTAGGTTGATTCCTAAGTATTTCATATTTTTTAATGCTTTGCGAAAGGGGCTGTTTCCTAATTTCTACCTCAGTGGATTTGTTTGCTGTGTACATGAATGCTATTGATTTTTGAGTGTGTTAACTTTTATATCCAATCTCACTGCAGAATTTGCTTATTAACTCTAGTAGTTGCTTGGTGGAGTTTTTGGGATCTTCTATATAGAGTATCATATCATCTGTAAATAATGATAATTTAACTTCTTCCTTTCTTATCCTTCTTCTTTTTATTTCTCTGTCTTGTCTATTTGCTCTGGCTAACATTTCCAGAACTATATTGAATAGGAGTGGTGATAGTGGACACCCTTGTCTAGTTTTTGATTTTAGGATGAAAGCTGTGAAACACAAGTATAATCGTTTTCTGCCAGGCATGGTGGTGCACACCTGTGATCGCAGTATGCATGAAGCTGAGGCAGGAGGATCACTGCAAGTTCCAGGTCAGCCAAGGCTACATAGTGATTTCAAGGATGGTCTAAACTACATAGCATGACCCTGTCCCAAACAACAAAACAAAAATAATAGTTTTCTTTCATTCTACAAAGATGCTATTATTTCTTTGAATATTGCTTTTAGAATATCAGATTTAAATATTTGTATTACAAAACACTTTGGGTGTGATTCCTCTACTATAGCTTTTATTGACAGTTTTCACCACATAACATCTCATTAATAGCCACATTTTCTAGCTTCTTTGGGTCTCACAAATATTTATTATTAATTATCCAACAAATATGAAGGAAAACAAGTTAAACTATTTCACCAAGGTGTAACTATTGTCTTTTAACTTGTATTTGAAAAAATAGTAAATGACTTTTATTCAATTAATTAATTAACTCAACATATATTTATTTCCCACTATGAGCCATAGAAGAATGGAGCTACATCAGTAGACGAAACAAGTCCCTAAAGTCAAACAAGTTATATTCTAGTGGTGAAACACAACCAAATAAACAAGTAAATACACAGTGAGCCAGATGGTGATAAGCAACAAAAATTATTAGGCAAGGTGAGGAAGTTAGGGAATACTTGGGTTTGGGACTTTAGCATGCTTGGTTCTTTATTTATTTTAATCACACTCAGTTTGTTCTTCAATAGGAAGATGAAATCTGAGAAATGTTTAAAAGGAAATGAGGCTGGATGTCTAAGAAGGAATGCTCCATTTAGTGGAAAAAGCTAGTACGGCAGGTGCCAGTCAAGAGGTTTCTTCAAATGTTAATACAAAGGGAAAAAGTTTAGTAGGTCTGCAGCAAACAGCATGAGTGTGGGAATCTTAGTAGGTGTTACTGAAAACAGAAAATACAGAAAAATTTTTCCACAACAGAGAGTTGCTGAGGAAAGTATAGTGGAAAGGCAATTTTATTCTTAAATTATCTGGGGATAATTATAATTTAGTGTGCCAGTGGGAATGTTCCAATGAAGAGAAAATGTAAAGATGAAGAAGAGAGAAAAATTGTAACAAAGGAGGTTTAAGAGTAATTAAGAGAAAATGGGGTATAGTATACATGGTGGGGGGATACTATGTATGAGAACATATTTGCCTCCTGTATGACCTACATCATAGACTTATGAAGACTCAATGAGATTAGGCAGATAAGTCTGAGGCAGTGACTGACTTGAAAAATGTTAAATGAATGATTCTTACTTCCATTTCTGCATTTTTGTATTAGTAGTACTAAGCATATCAATTGCATACTTACCCTCAATGCAGATTCATTAGATGTTATGGCTGAAAAACTGGTGGTCAACTTAATGCCAGCTGAATTGAATTAGCATTTCATGAGCATAGATGGTCCACCTGAGGAAAGTTGCCAGCGTAAATAGAGGTATGGAGAAGACAAGTGAGGTGTTGTAGGTTCTCCTACATGTTGCTGTTTGAGCCATTGGTTCTCCTGGAGGAGCTCCTCATGACTAGCTTCCCCAGAGTGAGTTCGACCATTGTCATCAGAGGAGCTTGGGACCTTGTTGGTAGGAGTGGCTGTGGTTCACTTTGGAGGAGTTCTGGTCCTTACACTGAGCATCGCTTCCTGGTTCCGGAGGGAAAGACCATTAAATGTGCCATTTAATTTCCAGGACAAACTCATCATTCTGGATTCCTGGCAGGTACTAGGCTGTTCTTATTGTCAGAGGAGCTCAGGGCCTCCGTGTTGCTGTGGATGACTGTGGTACTTTTCAGGGCATCCCTGGTCCTTGTTTTGAGTGTGACTTCTTGGCTCCAGCGTAGAACCCTCAACCTACCAGCACAGCTCCTTCACCCTGCTGGCATAGACTTTCTAGCTTCCAACACTGACCTTTGGGCCTTCCCAGCACTGATCGGTAAAACAGACTGGTGTGAGTCCTTGTGGGGTCTAGACCTCCAGTTGGACTCATGGGAGGCATTGTCACAGGCTCTAGGTTTTCATTTGGACTCAGGCATGACATTGCTGTGGGATCCAGGCCCTTGGATGAATATTTTGTGTCTTTAGTGTTGTGGGCAGATTTCCTGCACTTTCTTGTGTTAACTCTGGGTGACCATCATAAAATAATATTATAAATTCTGTGTCCTGATTCCACTTGTTCTCCTCACAACACCTGACTACAATATTAGGTATATCTATTTCACTGAGAATCACAATTTCGTTAATTAAAAAGAAGATATTGCCACTAAATATCAATAAAGCCTAGTTGTACATCTGCAGTTTTACAAAATGAATAAGATTTAAAGTCTCATGCTAGTCATTTTATTCTCACTTTGATCATGTGTAATGTATTCAGATAGTTTAGTGTTTTTAACTGGAGTTATAATCAAGTCAAGGTAAAGTTTAAAAAAATTTAAAGGAAAAATTTTACTTTTACCAAAAATTTTACTTTTACCAAAAAATGTCATCATTATTGTAACTATTGCAATATAACAGATAATTTACAGATGCACTATTTTTGATGAAATTGATATAGTCAATTATAATTACCCCCAACAGAAATGTGAATGAGATGCTAGGCTGCTGAGAGATTCCAATGATACCAAATTAAATTTAAATTTTAGAATTTATATTTCAAAAACTCATATATCAAAGTAAAGTGCAAATATGATTACCCTGTTAATCTAGATATAACCTTTACTTTGATATTCTAATTTAATGAAGAAATAACTAAAGCATACTCAACTTGAAATTATTAATAAAATGTGGTTTTATTTTTACATATATATTTTCATACCTTAAAATTGTAGCCATATTTTATTTGCTTATATAACTTTCAATCTTTGAATTATAATGTCTTATAATACTCATTTTTTAGTTTTCATTGAAGAAAAAGTTTTGCTTGACACTGTAATATGGCTAGCTTGTCAATAAATGATTGAATATATTGTTGAAATACAATAACATATTCTAATGAGTCATTATTGTAATATTCTCAAGTTTGAAAAGCCTACTCCAGAAAATTTTTTTTTAAATTTTCATGTGTTGTCTGAAAGTAGATTAATTTTAAATATTGCTAGTTTTTCTTTTATTGATGGTATGAAGCATTGTGCAGTGTCAAATTTGAGAGAGTGCTTAGCATCAGAGTGAAATATGTACTGAATCTAATGATGAAAATGAGATCTTTCTAATGCTTTGTTGCTCATACAACTTTTCATTTAACAAATAATGCCACAAGATCACCAGGCTACATTTGGTCAATCTTATTCTTCTGGAAAATTAAAATATCATGTGTTTGTCCTCTATAACCATCTCATTTTTCTTGATTATTCCAGTAACACTGGAAGTCATTAGTCAAACTCATATAAATGACTTAAGTTTTTCGAAATATGATTTAGTTAGGAATGACATGTAGCATAGCTCCGTATTGTCATAATCTTTGATCCATCTTTTCCTTTCATTGCTTTCCATGCAAGCAAAATTTATTTTGATAGAGAACATAAAATCAAAATAGAAAGCAGAGCATCTCTACTTCATCCTCCACCAGAACAATACCATTGTGTCAAGCAAGTACATCTTCCTTGTTTGATAAACGACATTGTCATGAGAGATTGTGGATAGCAAGAAAAAAAAAGCAAAGGTCTTTGGGGATATCATTCCATAAGAAATGGGTGTAGGAAAACACATATATAAATTGGAAAAACCTATGAGAGTTAGCAGGGATGAGGAAACTTCTTGCTTTTGTTACCAATGATCGGCAATCTTTTTTTTTTTCCTACAAAGGGCCAGTTAGTAAGTACTTTGCAGGTCATATGGCTCTGCTGTAACTAATTAATTCTGTCGCTGCAACCTAAACACAGTCATATAGGAAACAAACAAGAATGACCATAATGATGGGATCAAAACTTAATATACAAACAGAGGTGAAAGGCTAAACTTGACCCCTGGGCAGTAATTTTCTCACTCACATTATAATTAATCCACAAATTTGTAGTGAAATTGTAGGAAAAAAATGTTAGATTTCCATAAATGTTTATTCTCACTTTATCATTATTATTTGGAACTAGGGATTAAATCCAGAGCTTTTACACTAAGCCACAACCACGGCCGCTTTTTATTGTATTTTATTGTTTGCCAAGGTCTATCTAAGACAACTGTCAAGGCTACTATCCACTCCCGCTTTAGCCTCCCACAATGCAGGATTACAGGCATGCATCATAATCCTGGACTCACTTCCTTCTCTAGGACTGAACTCCTATCATTATTTAGGCTTGTAGTTTTCCATAATAATTACTACTCCTATCATTATTTAGGCATGTAGTTTTCCATAATAATTACTACATTTTTCACACTAGATTGCACTCAGATAGAGACATGCTATTAAGGTCTCACCTACAGGATGTCAGTAGAAATGTCATGAACAATTTTTTGGATGTGTCCATAAAGGGAGCAGGCACAGTCTGATTTTCACTGTCTTCTTCCAGCTGACAGAAATGTGGACATAAAGGCTGGAGTTTAAGTAGCTGTCTTGAATCATGAGACTGGATTCATGACTTCAGAATGACACAATGACTTTCTCAACTCTAAACTTCATTTATGTGACACAGAGTTAATTTGTTTATGATTTTGTGGTATTTAGGTCACTGGCAGCTCAATTTAGACAAACTGAATCAGGAACCATTTGCTCTGTGGCATCATCTCATTCTCATATTCAGGAACATAGATTAGGACACAGAAGCTCAAGACTTAATGCAAGTTTTTATGTGTGTGAAGCAGGCAAAGAGGGCGTGTGACAGGACAAGAGAGGACAAGAGACTTAAAGAGGATAGCTTTGCTATGTATATGCTGCTGCAAATTGAAAAGATTGTGCCATGCTGTATATGTTTTTCTTTATATTTTGGCCCAATTTGGTGCTGCATTTTCATTTTATATCCTTCATTTCTATTTTGTCTTAATATTATCTTGTATTTATTTTGAGACAGAGTTTGGCAGTGACTGTTGATTTTGAGCTAAAATATCCCCCAAAGTAGTGTTGAGAGATGTGGTCTATTTGAAGGAGGCAGATCACTGGGGTGTGAGCTGGACTGGTATATTCTTTGCCACAGCTCCTCCCTCTGTCATGCCTTCCTAACAGCCCTGGTGTGAACAGATTCACTCTGTTGTGTCCTTCTGCCATGCTTTTTTTCCCCCTGCCTTGGAGCCAGCCAATCATAGACTCAATTCACTGCAAACCATGAATTAAATTAAACCCCTTTTAAATTAAATCGTGGTTGTTGGCTGCTTTGTCCCACGGACAGGAAAGCAGACTAATAGAGAAAACTGGTACCAAGACTAGGACCATTGCTGTGACTTTACCTGATTAGCTGATTTAGAAACTTTTGGAACTGGTTTGCTAGAGGAGTTTGGAAAGGTTTGGTGACACCAGCTAGAGAAGCTGCAGAATTCTGTAGCTGAGTTTTCTAAGTCATTCTGGTTGAAGCTCAGTCGCCCAGAATTCTGATATCAATACAGGAGGTTTCACTTGGAATAAAGGACTCCATTGCCAGTTGGTCTAGAGGTCATGTATATTACACTTTGGCAGGGAATTTGTCTATATTTTATCCAAGTCTTGAGACATTACAAGAGATTAGATTTAAAGAAGAAGAGTAATTGATCTGCCAGAGGAAATTTCAGTATAGTCCAACATTCAGCTGTGGTGTGAATACTGCTGACTGCTTTTAGCCAGATGTTAATGAGAAGCAGGAACAAATGGTAGAGTCAAAACATGTGAAAAGTTTGCAGTTTCACCAGAAAGGAAATACCTAAAAGATGAGGCCATTGGGACCATGGAATAGAAAGGAAGGACTCTCTTGGCAGTTAAACTCCAGGCCATGTGTGCTACAATCTGACAGAAAGTTTATCTACATTTCACCAGGGTAAAAATGTATGAACAGTATGAAAATACACTTTTCATAATGAGATGCACATAAACCTTTTGTCATGCCGGAGTTGAATGTTATGTTTTGAATATAAAATGTTTCCCAGATGCCTTGTGCTTGTTGGCTTTGGTCTAACTATATGCCTAGATACTGGAGTGTGACCTGGAAGGATGTTTTATTTTGCCTGGCTCTTCCCTTGCTTCCGTGTTTCCTGATGGCTCTTGGGTAAGCACTCTTCCTTTCCCATGCTGTTCTATCATGCTGTCTCTGCCTTGAAACCAGATAATCTTGGACTGGATCATCTGAAAATTGAGAGCCAAATTAAGTTCCTCCTCCTTGAAGTTGTGAGTATATGATATTTTGTCTCAGCATTGGGACAGCCAGCTAATGTCACTGCTAAATTGTACAGGTTAGGTTCAAACTTGTGGTCGTCTCAACTTTGCCTCCCAGAGCTCTTGATTACAAGCATGTGCTACAATGTTTTTCTTTCTTTTTTAAAAAAATTTTCTCTTCCCATTTTATATACAGATGTATGGAAATGTTTTTATTCTAGGCATCCTCTACATAAATCTTTCTGTTAAGTTTTTTTCGTGTCACACTGACAATCTTTTAACATCCAAACTGCTAAATGAAATGATTTCTCAAAATTATCTTTTATTTGTTTATTTCCTCCTCAATATTTCTATGGGAAATTTTTAAATTAAAATCACAGGAACTAAATACAATATTTAGGCCAAATATTTGTGCTGCATTGCAGATATAATTTGCAGAATGTGAGAGTCACGCATAAGCACCTAAAAACAACTCTAAGAATCCATAAAGAAGATGCGAGCCATAAAAGATTTTTTTCCAGCAAAGAGACAACAGCACACATACCAGCAGTTTAAAGTTACTTTAACATTTAAAATATATGAAAGTGTACCACCACAAAAGTTGCTAAGTAAGGTAATGGATATGTTAATTAGTTTGATTTTATTCATATATATATATATATATATATTTCACATTATACTCCATAATTGTACTACTTTTATGGTTTTTTTAGTTAGAATAATATTGAAAAATCTTTTAATTGTTTGTTGTTTGGGAACATGTTTTAAAAATTTAACATATTTACTAATTCCATATTAATATGATACATGTTAGATCACTTTTAGTCACTTTAGAAGAATTTAGGAGTTTTCAATTGAAATAAAATGATTAATTGTTTCATTTACAATAATAGAAAATTAACTCCTAGCTAAGTGTTTCAGGTAAAGTGGTTTTCAATATGTAATGGATTGCTGATAGAAAGTAGGAGACTTTTATACTTGAAAAATTTTTACCATCCTGCTACTCCCTTAAATTTGGATTTAATTTAAGGACTTATCAGTACTAGCTCTTGTTATTCTTCCACTTATAAACTCATTAGATATTTTTTTACTTAAATTCTGTTTTACCAAATTTTACTGCTTCCAACCCATCACAGCTTCAATTAAAATCATCTTTTGTCTACATTAAGTCCATATAATTAGTTGAAATATGTCAAATTCAGTCAAGTTTTGGTGTGTTGATGATTATTTAGCAAATAGCTGGTTAAAATTATATGTTTGCTTTTTGCTGAAATGAATGTATCAATGAAAAGAAACAAAAAGAAACCTAGAGTACTGGCAGTGCTGTCATCGGAGAACACATCTGCTCTATCCTGAGGCATAAGGTATTGCAGCCATGGCATTCCTCATTTGACCAAGACAGGAAGAGAAACCCTGCTTCTGATGTATCTCCTATCTGATCATGTGAAATGCTCAGTATCTCTGTATAGAATTTTTGTTTCTCTAAAATACTTGAGATAATGCTAGAAATGGACCACAAATTTTAGCCCCAAATGAAAACTAAAATAAGAAAAAATATCTTTCTATTCAGTTCTCAGTTTGCTTTGTGCTGGGTATCTGATACATATAATAAACTATAATAAATCTCCTAGGGAGAAAAATGACTCTTAAAGTACTATTTTTGCTTTAGCACAGAAAAAGTCTTACAGTTTCTCAAATACAAAGTAAAAATTGTGGTTTCTTGGGTGACTTTGAAGGCAAAAAGAAAATGGTGGTTCTTAAAAATAATTCACAAAAATGACAAAGCATAGAATCAGCACTTAATATAGTATTCATAGATGGCTCTCCCCACTTTTGTAAATATGAAATACAGGTTATAAATTTTTCCTGAGAGATTGCTTAGATAAATAATTTGTTTTCATAACTACTTAAAGAATGTACCATGCCAGGAGGAAAAAAAAGTTAAAAGGAAAAGAAAAAACAAGAAAAGAAAAGGCCAATTTAGCAAGTTAACTCCATGTGCAAGACATTCTAAAACATAGAAATTAAATTATTAGAGAAACCCTTATCTTACAGTCAGGAAATTGTTGAAGACTCCCACATGGAGAACAGAATGCATTTATTGTAGAATTCAACAGCATTCTCATTCTTCCAGGTGAAGTTAACATTACATTTCTATTTTTAAACATATTTTTATTTCAGTGTGAAAGTTTAGCAATTTTTTAAATGATTATGACATTTAGACTTCTGCCAGTGTGTGAAAAAAGAACCATAAAGATTTAAATAGATTAATTATTTTCTTCCATGTCTGTTTTTCTTACCTTTGAGAATTACACAGTTTCCAAGGGAATCCTTGGGAGGAGAGTTGGTTAAGATCATTTAAAATGTTAATACAAAAGAGACCATTGTCAGCTTGGGGTTGTAAATCACCAATGGAATATCATATTTTATTTTTATGAGGGTGTTTCCTCGGGCACTTTGTTTTTTCATTTCTTTCAGTGATATGAATGATTGTTCAAATCACTGAAAACCTTTTGTGAAGACTGCTGGGCATCCTGAGGGAAAACAGCCAGTGTCACAGTGGAACAGTTATTAGTCCAAAGGATCAGTCTAAGGAAACCATGCACATTTCTTACCAACAAATCAATGATATTGATTGAAAACTGTACCTTTTCTCTTTATTTCAGCATGGGATTTTGACATTACTTCCTGTGGCCTGACATGAAAAATTAGCACAGAAGTTAACAATGTCAACATTCCTGGATGACTTCTAGAAAGGCTCCACTACCTATTGGTCCAAGAATCTACTAAAGCTTCTTTGGCTATGCACCCACTCAAAGGTTGTAGTGTGCAGTCCATTTTGAATTGATTTATATATATGGTATGAGATAGGAGGTTCTTTTTTTTACATTCTCTATAGCTATTCAGTGGATCCATAGCTATATATTTAAAAGGCTGTATTTTCTCTTCTGAATTACCTGGACAATTTTATAAACACACACACACACACACACACACACACACACACACACACATGGCTGGTTCTGATTAAAAAACCTGTATTCTGTTTTGGACATTTCTTTTTTTCTGTCTATCCTCTTCACTTTTTTCTCAATGTCTAGCTGCATATTTCTTCTGGAAATGGTTTAAGTCCTCCGAACCTGTATTATTTTTTTTTTACCAAACAACAGGTTTTTTTTAAAGATACATTGAATTCTAAAATTTATTTCAGATTCAACATGTTGATTTTTATAAGACTTTTATATTCGGTAGGTTTTTTTCTGTTTCTGTAAGTTTTTTTTCTCTAGGAACTTGTATGAATGAAACGATAATTTTGAGAAGAATCAACCTCATTTTGAGTTTCCCAGTGCATGATCACATTGTGATCACATTCAGCTTTTTAAGTCTAATACAATGTCTCTCTGCATTAAGAGTGTCTCTGCGTTTGTTTTGTTCACTTTACCATAAATATCTTGGATTTATTGATATTGAACATGGTAGATTTTCACATTTCCCTTTTCCATTGTGTTTTGATATTGTGAAATGCTATTGCTTTTTGTACATTGACAGCTTGCTCAATTCACTTATTCTAGTAGTTGACATAGAAAAACATGTTGCGTTTAAATAATGTTGGTTTTATTTCTTCCTTTGTAATCATAATTAATAGTTTCCTTATTTTTCTTGACATCACCCAGACAATTTTTGCTACTGTGTTAAAGAAAACTAATAAACAGGTTTCTTCACTTTGGCACTTATCAAAGCCAAATCATCCAACATATAACAATTTTTATATTAGCTATAGATTTTTGTGGAGCAGTGGAATGGTTTTCTTTAAAGTGACTGATAGTAAATATTTCAGATATTTTAGGCTCTTGGTGATACAGCCTTGATTAAGAACCTAATTCTTCTGTTGTAGTGGGAAAATAACTGTAGTTGACCAGTATCCATGAATGAATATGATCATATTTTAAAAACCATTAAAAAAAACAAAAACAGGTGTTATACTGCAATCCTTTTTTGTTTTAAATTCATTTGAAGGGCATCATTCCTTATTCAGTATAGAGCTATTAAACCTTTACTGTCTATAAGATATATTTATTTTGAACTTTGCTGGTTTACATTTGTTCTCTTCATTTTTAGTTTTACTGGGATTTTAGAAAATATATTCATATAAACAACATTTAATCAATAATATATTACAAATATCTTCATGCTGTTTTTATTGTTTTATAATGCATTGATATTTGATCTTTTTCTTAATTTCCTTCTATTTATTTTGAGTTTGATTTGATCTTTTTCTAGATTCTAAAAGTGAAAACCTATATCACCAATTTTACATGGGCCTTTTTTCTTACCTAAGTATGTCACAATTATTAGTTTTTCTTATAGTAGTATTTTAGCTGGAATTAAAATGTTTAAAAATGTGCTATATTTTTTAAAAAAGTTTGAAATAGTTTAAAATTTTCTTTTTTACAATGAAAGGGATATTTTAAGTGTATACCTTAGTAGCAATAATTACATTCATATTGTTTAACAATTACCACCATTAATTTCCAGAACACTTTTCATATTGTCTGTCTGAAACTATGTACACTTTGAGTAACAAACCCTTTGCTTTATCCACCTACATCTTTAAACCATCATATTACTTTCTGATTAATTAATTTGACTACTGCATATATCTCATGTGAATGGAGACAACTTATCTTTTTCTGATGAGCATATATTATTTGACAAAATGTTATCTTGTGCATTCACTTTGTAGCACATCAAAATGTCTTTATTTTTTCAGGCTGAATATAATTATTGATTTTTGATTTGGCCTTTTATTTTGGCAGTCAATTGAAATGAACAGATATATTTCTGAAGTACAAATGGCCAATAAAAACATGAAAAATTGTCAAAATCTCTGACTATTACAAAATGCAAATTAAGACAACATTGCAATTCTGTCTTACTCCACAAAGAATAGCCATCATAAAGAAAGGAAACAACAAATGTTGGTGAGATTGTGAGGAAAAAGGAATCCTGCATTGTTGATGGGAATGTACAGTAGTGTAACTACTATTTAAATCACCATGAAGTTTCTCAAACCTGAAATTCTTTGACTGCAGCTATCCTCCTTCTATATATCTTCCTGAAAGAGCTGAAGGCATCATAATACAGTGATGAATGTGTACCTATGTATCTGATGGCCAAATTCATAATAGTTAAATCTTGGAGTTGGCCAATAAGCCCATCAACAAATGATTGGCTAAAGAAGATGTCCTATTTATAGACAATGGAATACTACTGTATCAAGAAAGGTAAACTTGAATCATTTGTAGGACAATGAATGCACTTTGAACCTATAATGTTAAGCGAAATGAATCAGACATGTAAGCTTAAATGTTACATGCTTTCTCTCACATGAGATACCCCAAATTATAAATATATTTAAGAGTAAAATAAAAGATAGATAATAGAAAAAAGGAAAACATATCTTTTGAAATGGGAAGACAAGCAAAAGTTGAGAGTAGGGGAAGGGAATATAAAAAGAATTAATACATATTATATACAAAGAAAATTTGTGTTATTTATAAAGTAAAGAGAATAAACTTGGGGCATCAGTAGAAAAACAGAAGTAGCTTGAGGTCATAATATTAAGTAAGTGAAATTAATCTTACACACGAGTTTCAATATTACATGATTTCTCATATATGAAGAACCACAAATATGAATAAAGATCAAAATCAAAGATAATTAATGGGAAATAAGGAGATAGAGGTTTTACAAATGGGAAGGAGATCAACTAAGAGATGACAGGTAGGATAAGGGAAAGAGATGAAAAAATTAAAATGTGTTATGTAAATGTACCAATTCCCCACAAGGAACATGATCATTATGTCCTGAAGACATTTACCAATAAAAGTATATTTTATATTTCCATTTATCCCTACATATACCCCCTCAAGTGATTTCAGAAGTTGGTTTTGTGAATAGTCCTTTTATAAACATCACATAAAAATCTGTTTAGGTATGTTCTTACAATTAACTTTGATTTTTACTCAGAAGTTAGATGACACATGATAAAAATACAATATTAAAAATCAGCAGAAGAATGCATGACTCTCCCACTTTCCCTATAATCATGCCCCTATACTTAGGCACAGTTCAGGATTCCGCCTCTGGCCTAACTTCCGGTGACTATGTGAGATAGTAACTTGAGTTACTATCGGAATTTTAGGTTTAACTTACAATTACAGTCTTGAATTAGGATAATGCTGGCCACTTGTGCAGTTCTAAACAAAGACAATGCCAGAAAAGCCTAAGTGTTGGTCGGAGTCCGGATACATGAATTTGTGGACATGATTTTGGTCAGTGCTTCGCATAATTGCTATGATTACTGCTATCAAAATGGCTCCCAAACAGTGAGAAAAGAAGCTTAGGAATGAAGGGAAGGTAAAGAAAGCAATTGCGGAACTCAGTGGAAGCCTGCCTCAGGGGTAAGCTACACAGAACCTCCCCCGTGGGCCCACCCTGCCACCAGAAACTTAGCAGAAGCCTGCATCAGGTGTGGGCTGACTGGAACCTCCACCATGGGCCCACCCTGCCACTGGGAACTTAGCAGGGGCCTGCATCAGGGCTAAGCTGCCCAGAACCTCCACCGTGGACCCACCCTGCCACCGGGAACTCAGAGGAAGCCTGCATCAAGAGTGGGCTGTCTGGGGCCTCCACAATGTGCCCATCCTGCCACCAGGAACTTAGCGGGGGACTGCATGGGGCGTCAGCTGCCCGGAACCTCCACTATGGGCACCCCCTGCCACTGGGAACATTGAGGAGGCCCACCCAAGACTGAAAACTGCCCTGGACTGCATCAGCTGGACCCACCCTCCCACCTGGAAAATCAGAAGATCTCAGTGGGATCCAGGTAGTGTGAGAAAATTTGGAACTTTGCTCCCAGGTAGCGAACCTTAGAATACAGCGGACTGACTGTATCAGTGTGGTGAGTATACCCCTAAAATAGAGGTGTACAGGGGATAAATAGGGCCACTAGTAAAAACCCCTGCAACTAACTGTAAGACTTTGGTGTGTCTGAAAAGAGTGTATGTAATCCCCTCCTACACATAGAAAACATCAGGCAGAGTGAAAATGACAAAACAAAAAAGCAAAATGCAGTCTCAAACATATAGTTCACCAGAAGCAAGTATTGGAGACATTGAAACAGAGGACCCCAAAAGTAACACACCAGGAATCTCTGAAAAGATAGCCAGTGAACTAAAAAAAAACAATTGCATCAGGCTATAGAGTAAATCAAATTAGAAGTACTCTCCCATGTAAAAATAGAAAGAACAACTTTAATAAAGGAGGTGTTGAATGCAGCTAAAGAAGAACTAGAAAAAAAAGTATATGAGCATGGGAAACTGACTGAAACATTAAAAATATATATAAAACAAGCAGAATTCATGAAACAAACTCAAAGAAACATCCAAGAAACAAAAAATTCTATTGAAAGTGTACAAAACTGCCTAAAGGAAGCTGAGGATAGGATTTCGGAACTTGAGGACAGGATCACATTTAGTGATCAGGAAAGGATAGAACTTTTAAAAATAACAAAGCAACATGAAATGACAATCCAGAAGCTTCATGATGATGCCAAGAGCAACAATATAAGAATAATGACCATTAGCGAAGATACAGGAGTCCAGGCAAATGACATAAAGTATTTACAGAAATAATAGCAGAAAATTTCCCAAACATGGGGAAATAATCTGATATGCAGATAAGTGAGTCATATAGAACACCAAACAGTCACAATCAACATAAACCCACACCCATACACATAATAATTAAGATGTCAGACATACAGTGTAAAAACAGAATATTAAAAACTGTCAGAGAAAAGACACAACTCACCTATCAAGGAAAGCCCATTAGATTCACAGCAGACTTTTCAGCACAAACCCTCAGGAAAAGAAGAGCTTGGAGTGAGGTATTTCAAGCCCTGAAAGAAAACAAACTTCAACCCAGACTGATGTACCCAGCAAAACTTTCATTCAAATTTATTAAAGAAACAAGATACTCCCATGACAAAGAACAGCTGAAGAAATTCATGACCACCAAAACAACCCTAGAAAGAGTAATGAAAGACATACAAGACAGAGATAAAAATGAGCACAATCCCCAAAACAAGGAAGAACAGAAAGAAATCACCAGGTAGGATAAACAATTAAATAAGATGAAAAGCGGAAAGAAACAACTGGAACATAACAAGGCAAAGTCGAGGCAGTACATATCAGTGTTATCCATAAATATAAATGAACTCAATTCACCTAAAAAAAAGAAATAGATTGACAGAATGGATCAAGAAACAGGATCCCACAATATGCTGTATAAAAGAAGCATATCTGACCCAAAAGGAAACCCATAGATTAAAAGTCAAAGGATGGAAAACAGTATTGCATGCAACAGGAACACCCCAAAAAAAGCAGGGATAGCTATTCTATTTGCAGACAATGTGAATTTCAAACCTAAAATGATTAAAAGAGATAGAGAAGGTCACTACATACTAGTTAGTGGAAAAATTCAAGAAGAAGAAATAACAATTATAAATATATATGTGCCAAATACAGGAGCACCCAACTATTTAAGACAGAAACTAATGGACATGAAAAACCAAATACACAAGAATACAATTATAACAGGAGATCTTAACACCCCATTGTCACAAAGAGATAGATCAACTAGAAAAAAGTCACAGAGAAATAACAGAATTGAATCATACCTGTGAGCAATTGGACTTAGTAGACGTTTACAGAGTGTTCCACCCAACCACATCAGAATACACATTCTTCTCAGGTGCACATGAGACATTCTGCAAAATAGACCATATATTATCCCATAAAACATTCTTAAGTAAATGCAAAACTATTGAAATCATACCATGCATAATATCTGACCATAGTGCATTTAATTGGAAATTAATGACAAAAGAAATTGTAAAACCTACATAAATACATGGAAATTAAATAACAGCCTTTTGAACAACCAGTGGGCTACAGATGAAATTAATGAAGAAATAAAACAATACCTACAATTCAATGAAAATTTAGAAACAACATACTGTAATCTGTGGGATGCAATGAAAGCAGTCTTAAGAGGGAAATATATAGCAATAAATTGTCATATCAAGAAAACAGAATGAGCACAACTAAAAAACAGAATGCTCCATCTCAAGCTTCTAGAAAAAGAAGAGCATTCCAAAATGAAAACTCATAGAAGAAAGGAAATTGTAAAGATTAGAGCACAAATCAATGCAATTTAAACTAAAAAAACAATACAAAGAATTAATCGAAAAGCTGGTTTTTTGAGAGAATAAACAAAATTGGCAAACCCCTAGCTAACCTTATCAAGAGAATGAAAGAAAAAACACAAATTCATGCAATAAGAATGGAAAAGAGAGAAATTACTACAGATCCCATGAAAATTCAAAAGATCATGAATACCTACTTTGAAAATCTTTACTCACATAGAGTGGAAAACGCAGAGGAAATGGACAGATTTCTAGAAACATATGAACTAACAAAGCTCAACCAAAAAGATACAGCAATTTTGAACAACCCAATATCAGCTATTGAAATTGAAAATGTAATTAAAAACTTACCAACAAAGAAAAGCTCAGGTCCTGATGGATTCACAGCTGAATTCTACAAGAAATTTAGAGAAAATTTGATGCCAGTACACCTTAAACTCTTCAATGAAATTGAGAAAAAAGCAATCCTGCCTAAATCATTCCTGGAGGCAAGTATTACTCCGATACCAAAACCAGAGAAAGATGCAACCAAAAAAGAGAACTATAGGCCAATCTCACTAATGAATATTGATGCAAAGATTCTCAACAAAATGCTGGCAAATAGAATGCGGCAAATCATCAAGAAGATTATACATCAGGACCAAGTGGGGTTCATTCCAGGAATGCAGGGATGGTTTAACATACGCAAATCAATAAATGTCATACACCACATCAACAGAGCCAAAAACAAAAACCACATGGCCATCTAAATAGATGCAGAAAAAGCTTTTGACAAAGTCCAACACATGTTCATTATAAAAACCCTTCAGAAACTCAGAATACACGGTGTCTACATCAACCTTGTAAAGGCCATCTGTGACAAACCAACAGCCAACATTATACTAAATGGACAAAAACTGAAAGCTTTCACTTTAAAATCAGGAGCAAGACATCGATATCCAATATGACCACTCCTTTTCAACACAGTTCTGGAAACACTAGCCAGGGCAATCAGACAAGAGATAGAAATAAAAGGAGTAAAGATAGGAAAGGAAGAAGTTAAATTATCACTATTTGCAGATGACATGATACTCTATATAGAAGACCCAAAAAACTCCATTAAAAGACTGCTAGAGGTAATAAACAAGTTCAGTAGTGTAGCTGGATACAAAGTCAATGCTCAAAAATCAGTAGCATTCCTGTACATAAACAAAGAACTCACAGAGAGAGTAATTATGGAAATGTTGCCCTTTACAATAACATGTAAAAAAATGAAATAATTAGGAATCAACCTAACTAAAAATGTAAAAGATCTATATGCTGAAAATTATACTATGCTGAAAAAGGAGATTGAAGAGGATGTTACATAATGGAAGGACATTCCTTGCTCTTGGTTAGGAAGAACAAACATTTTTAAAATGGCCATACTCCTAAAACTGTTATACAGATTTAATGCAATCCCAATCAAAATAACATTGACATACCTCACAGATCTAGAGAACTCACTACTAAAATTCATTTGGAAACAGAAGAAACCTAGAATAGCAAAGGCAATTCTAGGCAACAAAAGCAATGCAGGAGGCATCTGAATTCCTAACTTGAAACAGTACTGTAAAGCCACAGTGATAAAATCATCTTGGTACTGGCAAAGAAATAGACCTGAGGATCAATGGAACAGAATAAAAGATGCAAGCACAACTACAAAGACATTCAGCCACTTGATATTTGACAAAGGGGCTAAATATGTCCACTGGAAGAAGGATAGTCTCTTTAATAAATGGTGTTGGAAAAACTTGCTCTCTACATGCCAAAGACTGAAACTAGATCCATGCATATCACCATGCACAAAACTAAAGCCTAAATGGATCAAAGAACTAAATATTAAAACAGAAACACTAAATCTACTGGAAGACAAGGTAGGTAGAAGTCTTGGAGATATAGGAGTAGGCAGAGAATTCATGAACCAAATGCAAACTGCATGGGAAACACTTCAAAGAATCAACAAATGGGGTCTCACATTATTGAAAAGTTTTTGCACTTCAAAGGAAATCACCAACAGAGTGAAAAGAAAACCAACAGAGTGGCAAAAAATTTTAACCAGCAACCCCTCAGACAAAGGACTTGTGTCCAGAACATATAAAGAATTGAAAAACATCAAAGCCCCCCAAATTCAAAGACCCTCTCTGAAAATGGGCATCTGAGATGAACACACAGTTCTCAGAGAAAGATATACAAATGGCAAATAAATACAGGAAGAAATGTTCACCATCACTGCTCATTTGAGAAATGCAAATTAAAACAACATTGAGATTACACCTCACTCCAGAAAGAATAGATGCCATCAAGAAATCAACTGATAACAAATGTTGGCGAGGCTTCAGGGAAAAGGAACACTGCTCCACTGTTGGTGGGAATGTAGACTGGTGCAACCATTATGGCAATCCATATGGAGAATTCTCAGAAGACTAGGATTGGAAGCCCCATTCAATGCAGCTATTTCCCTCTTGGGTATTTTCCCCGAAGAACTTAAAATTTCATATCTCAGTGATATATGTGCACCCATGTTCATAGCTGCACAATTTGTAATACTTAAATCTTGGAAACAACCAAGATGCCCATCAACTGCAGAGTGGATGAAAAAGATGTGGCATTTTTATACAATGAAATATTACTCAGCTATAAAAAAGGATGATCTTGAGGCCTTCATAGGCAAATGGAGACAACTTATGACTATCCTCATTACTGAAATAAATAAGAATCATGTTTATAAATGTCAAATTTTATCTCTAGTGTAAAAAGTAAATAAGAACTACAAGTGTAATAAAACCAAAATGTGTAATTGCTATTGTAAAAAAGAGAGGACAAGAAAGGGTTCTAAGGGATATAACTGCATGTATATTTGAGTGTGTAAAATAGATGACCATATTGCTGAATCTTTGTTGGATCTTTGAGCTGAACTGTTTGCAGTCTGAGTGTTTGAATATTTACTATGCACCCTTTAACTTTGTAAATTGAACAACTATGTCCAGGATGACAGTACGTAATTTATAAATTACTGATTTCTCAGTGGGGCTTTTTCTCATTTTCCTTTTCCTTTCTTTGTTTTAGAATTCTGTATTGTTGCTACTCTTTTTTCTGTTTTGCTTTTTTCCTTCTCTTTAAATAAAATTTTAAAAATGTATAATTGCTATTGTAAAAAAAGAGGAAATAGGAAGCACTATAAAAGATATAGCTGCCTGTGTGTTTAGGTATATGGGCTTCATGACCATATTTGTCTGTTCTTGTTGGATTGTTAAACAGATCTGTTTGCAGTCTCACTGCTTGAGTGTCCACTTTGTGTGCTTTAATTTTGTAACTTGAATATTTCCAAAAGAACAATATGAAATTTAACAACTAGTGATTTCTTAGTGTTTATCTTCTTTTCTTGAAATTCTGTAATATTTCTACCTTTTTCCTGTTTTTTTTTCTCTTTACGTAAAAAAAATAAGAAAGCAATTGCAATCAAAACAAAGAAGGAAATGGTGGAGAAATGTGAGAGTGGCATTTGTATGACTGATCTTGCTGGTATGCACAATATGTTGAAATCCCCAACTCAACAATCTTACAGACAAAATATTTGTATACAGAAGCTAGTGTTGCTAATGTTGTTACTCAAGTTATTAAGTCATGATCAACAGTATTAAGATAGATGGCATGTTATAGCCTGTCTATAATTTCCAAAAAACTAGGGCTAAAAATGCAAATCACAAAAAGGATACTCCATCAATGAATGATAATGATGAAACACTTCATGCCACTAAGGGGTGGTTTGAAAATTTTAAAGGGAGAACTGTGGTTCATAGTGTGCCTAGGCATGATGAAGTAGTCAGTGTAATAAATGGGCTGCTGAAAATTACACACATCACACTGAAATGATGACACAGATAAATGGCTTTTGCTGTCATCAAGTTTTCAACTGCTATGAAACCGGCTCTTTTTTGGAAGAAAATGCTCAGGAAGACATACATTACCCAGGAAGAGAAAAAACAATGCCAGGCTACAAGCCTATGAAGGATAGGCCAAACCTACTGCTATGTTCCAATGCATGTGGTAAGCTCAAGATAAAGCCTCTCTTGGTTTATCACTCTGAGACCCCTAGAGTGTTGAGAAAATATAGTCATGAATAGGCTAGAAGTCATGTGGAGGTCTAATGCAAAAGCCTGGATAACAAGACTCTGTTTATTTGAGTGGATCCGGGAGGCTTTCTGTCCTACTGTTACGAAATATCTAGAGGACAAAGGTTTATCACTCAAGGCTCTCTTGATCATGGACAGTACTCCTGCTCACCTATGAGATTTAGAAGAACTGACTGAAGAATTGCCTTAGCTTTCAGGCCAGTTCCTCCCACCTAATACAGCTGCTTCACTGCAGCCTATGGTCAGCAGGTTATAGCTAACTTTATGAAGGTATACACAAATTTTTCCTGTAGTGCCTCCAGATGGTCTCAGATGCATATTTAACCTTAATAAGTTCTGGAAGGAACATTACAGCATCCTTTCCTGTTTGGGGTTAATTGATAAATCCTGGGCCAATGTCTCTCTAAGGACACTGAGATCGCCCTGGAAGAAAGGATGGCTTAAAATTTTATAGGAGAGAGACTTTGAAGGCTGTATAGAGTGACATTTTCACTATAGCAGGGTCCATAGGTTGCACATAGACTATGGTGATGTTGAGGAACTGGCGCAGGAACTCTCAGAGGAACTGTCAACAAAAGAACTCCAGCAACTTCTGGCTGACGAACAGAGAATAGCAACTGAGGAGTTTTCTGCAGAGGGGGGGATATCAACAATCAATGCAGCAAAATTCATCTCTGAAATAAAGCAAATCCTGAATAAATGGACATAGCTACAACCATTTGTATAGAAACCCTATCACCACCAGAGAGAGAAAGCCAATCACAATCATTGCATTCACTTGCTTAATGACAATGTCATGTCCTACTACAGAAGAGCATTAAGGAAAAGACAGAAACAGTTACAGGCTGGTTTTTAGTACTGAAAAGGCTGAGACCTAGTGGTCCAGAAGCAGGCCCTACTGGGCTACAGACTCTCCCAAAGAGAAAAAGGACAACAGAGAGCCAGATTCCTGATGTTCTTAGGGAAACAGACCCTCCTTCCAGACAAAACCATCGTCCCATTCATCCTCCCTTCCTGCAAGCCAAAGGCATCAACTGGAATGTCGAGTACAGTATGACATTGTTTCTGGTAAACTAGGCACATTTTATAACTTTTTGTGAATATACAAGCAAACTATTAATGTTTCTGGTACATTATGCATATTATACAATCCTTTTTATTATGGAAAGGTTAATTAAGGGGTGCTTTGTGAAGTGTGGAATGCATATGGGTGTTTCCACTATTTGTTGAGAGTCTATCACTGGTACTAAAAAAAATAAAAACAAAAATAGAATAAAACATTGTTTCTTAAGGGAAAAATACTTTTGACTTACAGCCAACATGAGTCACAACCAACCCTTGTGAACGAACGAATTTGTAATGCAAAGGTCCACTGAAATTTGTAATCTGTCGCCTCTTGTGGGTTTGCCCAATATTTTCTCATTCTTAGATAAAGATTTTGCACTTTTGGTCAATATTTTAGTCTTAAGCTTTGTTTCCTATCCCATCTAATTGAATGGTCAACATTTTTCTTATTACAGGTGAAGTTCACTTTCATCATTTGAGTAGTCATATGAATGTAATGGTTGCTGCAAAATTTATTTGTTATCATTAACTGTAAATATTTTGAAGTTAGATACCTTTGGACTATATAAAATCTTATCCTTATTAAACAAGTTCAATAAATTTAGCATCTATTTTATTTCAAGTTTGAATTATTGCTCTATTTTTTATAATGGTGACTTTATATTAGTGTCATTCCTTCTTCTTTTGCTATGTTCTGACTACATTTTTCAGCACTGTATGGTAAAGAAGAAATTTTCTTTTCTGAATATTCATGTATTTAAGTGTATATTCAGTGACTCCATGGATTATAGCCCCACTGGTGGTAAGGGTTTCACCATATGAATTTGATACAAAAATAATTCTGTCCATAGCAATGACAGTCTTTCCTTTATTCTGTTTAAAAGCAAGCCTATATAAAAAAATTATATCCTATACCTTTTTGGCCAGATGAACACAAAAATCTACATCACTCAGGTAGAGATGAAGGAAGAGCTAAATGTTTTGCTACATTTTAGTTGGTCTTTTCTCATTTTGTTACTGAATTCAAGAAGGCCATGCTATCATATTGACAGACATTTACTTCAAATATATTAAATGTAATTTTTAAATTTTTAACTTATTCAATAAAAATGTTGATTGAATTTGACAGATAATGATAGCTAGCATTATTTTGCCTGCCCAACTTAAAGATTTCATTTACTAAATAAATTACATCATCTATTTATTTGAATGAAATCCATTGAAGAACTACATAGTAAAAAACGTGCATGTAAAAATTTGAAATAATTTATATGAGTGATTGCTAATGTTATAGCACTTTCTTTTGGTTTGGTGATTTCAAAATACACAATTATAAAGGACTTGAAACGTATCATATTGGCATAAAAACAAACGTATAAATCAAGGGAACAGAACATATGGTCTAGAAATAAATCTGCATATTTACAGTTTATCTTTAACAAAGGCAACGAGAATGCACAACGGGGATAGGCAGTCTCTTCATAAATCATGTTGTTGAAACAGGATATCGACACCAACAAAAATGAAATTGATGATAAGCATACTCTATATACAAAAAGTCAATTCAAAAAGGATTAAAATCTCACACATAGGAACTGAGATTTTAAAATTAAAACATATGGAAAAATCTTCCCATCATTAACTACACATGACAGTGAATTTTCGGGCTATGGACCCCAAAACTCAAGCAAAAACAACAAAAATAGAAAAAAAATTTGGATTGTATCCAAATGCTACATTCAACGAAGCACAGAAGTACAGTATTTGACAAGAGATTTATATTCAGAGTATGCAGAATCCCAAAACTTGACAATGCAAAACAAGTAATTCATCGTAAAATTGACTGATATGTCCAAGCCAATATTTTTCAAAAGATGACATATAGGTAGATTGATAGATAGATAGATAGACATAGATATATACATATATGTCTATATATATATCAGGTACATGAAATAATTCTTAATATCACTAGTCATCAGGGAAATACAATTCAAAACTATAATGAAATATCACCTTGCTACAGTAAGAATGAGTATTGTCAAGATTAAAGATAATAAGTGCCAGTGAGGAAATAGATAATAGGAAGCCCTGCAGGCTGTTGGCAAGAATGTAAATTAGTGTAGCCATTATTGAAATCAGTATGGAAGTTCCTCAAATCTTAAAAATAGAACTACCATATGATCCATAAATCTTGCTCCTGAGTAATATATTGAAAGAAAATGAAATCAGTATGTCAAAGAGATATCTGTACTCCCATGGTTATTGTAGCATCATTCACAATAGTCAGGAAGTGGGAACAATCTGTGTCCATCATCAGAAGAATAGACATAGAAAATGAAGTCTACATACATAATAGAATGTACTTGTTCATTAAAAATGAAATATTGCCCTTTGTGATATCATGGACAGAATTGAAGATTCTTATAAGTTAAATAGCTAGGCACAGAAGGAGAATTACCACCTTCCTTTGTTATAGGTGGAATTTTAAGATGCTGATCTCATAGGAGTTAAAAGTAGAGTGATGATTGCTAGAGGCGAGAGTAGTGGAGTAGAATGAATGGAGAAATGATGATCAATAGTGACTAAGACACAGTTAGACAAAAGCAAGACACTTTCATGTACTAGTGAATGGTATTGTGACCACAGGTAACAATTATTGCATATTTCAAAAAATTAGAAGAAAGAATTTTGAACGTTTTCTCAGTAAGGTGATAAATGTTTGAGAAGATAAAAGTTTTAATGTGATGTAAACCTGATGCAATGTATACATGTGTTGAACATTAAGTGGTATAGGACCAGTATGTATAATTTATGTTTTTAACTGTTTAAAAGTATATAAAAGTGACAAAAATGATCAGAAAACTATAAATTAAGCTTCTCTCTACAGCAATGGAAATAATCAGGAGTGAAGAAACAACCTACAGAATTGGAGAAAACATGAGCAAACTGTGTTGGATAGAAGCTTCTATCATCTGAATGTTTTCTCCTTGAACTCATATTGGAGTGGAAAGCTCATTGTGCAGTATTAAGATAATAGAAATTTAATTTGACTCTGCTGGTAAGTGATTTGATTAGAAAAGATCATTAGAGTGGAATCCTTTTTATCGACTCTTGGTGACTTTATAAGAAGTGGGAGCAATACCAGAAGAGACAGTTGTATGCATGCTCCCTCCCTGCCTCATTCTATACAATCTACTGTACCATCATGGGGCGCTGCAAGCAAGAATACCATCACCAAATGCTGTCCTCAGCCCTGTCACTCTAGAACCAAGAGTCAAAGTAAATACCTCTTTTTTCCAATTTACCCAATCTGTGATAATGTTATTGACAACAGAAAGTCAACTAATAATATAAAGAGTTAATATTTTAAAAATGCATAAAAAACTCAAACATAAATAGTAAGTAAATAGATAACCCACTTAAAAATGAGCAATAGGCCCTACTAGTTATTTCTCAAAACAAAGCCAACAGGTATATGAAAAGTATTCAACATCATTAGTCATCAGATAAATACTGATTAAAACCACAATGATGTGTCACCTAACTCCAGCAAGAATGCCTGTTATCAAAGACAAAGCAATGTGCAGAACAGGGAACTCTTGTTGCATGTTCATAACAATGTAAACTGTAACCACTATACTAAATGACATGAATGTCCCTCAAAATATTACAAATAAAAAATGATATTATCCAACAATACTTTTTCTGGGTATTTAAAGTGAAATCCATATGCTAAGCATGCACTCCCATGTTCACTAGAGCACTGTTCACAATAGACAAGTCATGAAATCACTTAAGTGCTTGCTGATGGACAAATGATCAAAGAAAAAGTCCACAGGAATATTATTTGGCTTTTAAAAGGAATATTATTTGGCTTTGTGAAAACATGGATGAACTTGGAGGACATTATGCAAAGAGAAATAACCAAGGCACCAAAGAAAAACACTATATGCTCTCATCTCTGTGTGAAATCTAAAACAGGTGAACTCCTAGGAACAGGGGCTGGAATTTATTGCTAGTCAAGGATTTGGGGTATGGAGGAATGGGTAAATGTTTAAAGGAAAATAAATTTTCAGTTAGGATAAGTAAATTCTGCAGAGGTAGTACTATATCATATACTTGAATACTACTTAGAAAGGACATCTTGCTGGGGATTTAGCTTAGCAGGACAGGTGTCTGCCTGGCATGCGTGAGGTCGAGAGTTTGATCTCTAGTACCACTTTTTAAAAAGGGCATAGCTATGGATTTGTTAATTAGCTTGGTTTAGTAATTTCACAATGAATATCATTACTATACATGCTTTAAATTTCAATTATACCTTAATAAAGGACTAAAAATAGTAATATGATGATCACTGCACACTTTTGCAATACAGAAGAAAACTCAAATTGTGTGCTCTAAATGAGTGAATTTTATGATATGTGAATTATAGCTCAATAAATGTTTGAAGAATAATCTTTAATTTTTATTAATTCATTTTAATAAATTTCAACTAAAAAAATTCTTAGTTTATTGAATTTAGATTAAACTCTTATTTTCTGGAATTATTTTCCTTTTTGATTTTATATTTTTCATTTTATATCTATGTATTTCTCATTTTTCTGTCCATCTTTATGAATGCAATTCAATGAGTTTTTAAAAATTTTTTACATGCTTTTAGTAAGGTGAATTAAAATGCTGATGGATAAGAAATTTAAAATCCAAAGGAAAAGAAAACCAAACATGAAAATGTCTCTAACTTCATGAAACTAACAAAAACAAACATGTTCCTAGCTCACATTTCTTCAAGGTTCTTGGTTCTCTTTGATTTAAAGGTTAGGGCCATGTCTCTGGTTTGATCATGACAGCTAAAAGCCTCTTTGTTTTTTGTCAGCCATACCATCTTAGAAAATGTCTTTAATGCAAGTTTTCTTATGATGACAAGCAAAGTTTCAACAATTATCCTTAACTAAATCTTCAGAGAATTTTAAACGACTTACCATTGTTCACTGATAATGTTTACGACTTGCTATGTGCATTTTGATTTAGCCTTTTTATTGGAGAAAATAACTCAGGCTGAAATAAAAGCACTATCCTTTAGAAAACAAAGAGTTTTGAGTCAGTTTTATAGAATTTTTCTCATGTCTTCATTTGCTTTTTCTCAGTCAAATAAATTATATTCTGAAAGAAGTATTGCACCTTAATATCAAAATGTGCTTAAAAATTTTAGTTGCTAAATGATGTTTGCATATTAATTTTCAATAAAACTTATGGTAATTATTTTCACTGCTTGTCAAACTGGCTAAATGTCTATAGTTAGAGATGGGGGGAAACTCTGTATTTGAAATTTACAGCTCTGCTTTTGTTTTGAGCAGAGTTCTAAATTCAGCGCATGTCTACCTTCATCGAATTCAGTAGGAAAAAGGTTTTTTTTTTCAATGTTTAACAAACTTATTCAGTATCCTATTCCTAAATATCTACATTTCTTCCTTGTGTTGCATGTGGACAGATTCTATGATTTTCTATCCAAGAATGGCTTGGCCTTTTTGAATGATCTTTTTTTTTCATGATCTTCTATTATATACTATTCCTCTTTGTTTTCCTTTGGATGATACACACACTTGAGAAAATGTTGCTGGATTTCACTAAGCATAAAATGCAGAGATTTCTGAGTTCTCAGAGCTTGGTTACAATGCCTACTTCAGCCTGGCAGCATGCTGAAGAGGCTGAGGGTTTAGGACTGCCTTCTAAAGCAAAATCCTAAAAAATCCAAGAAACAGGAGAATCAGTTTCTAATTTAAAGGGAGGTACAGTTTTATCAATGACATTAGCCTACTGTGTCTGCATGTGGGCCCAGAGTCCACTGAGAAGCTGATAAATCTGAAATAACCCTTAGTTTTTGCCTGGCCAACCACATTAGCTATAACATAGATCTCATTCAGTCATTATTAAAATGCATCTAATTCAGGCCAACTGCAGGTAGTCACCAGGAAAACAGCATTTCAAAAGAGGGTCTCAGAACTGCTATGTGACGGATGGATAGGAAGGGAGAATCTGGGAGGCTTCTGTCTTTTCCGCTGCTGTCCTATCAGTTAATAGCCTTTCCAGCTGCTTTCTGAATATGCACAGTGCCATATTCTTTTTATTTCCTACCACAACTAATTAATTTTTAATGCAAGTAATAGCTTCACCTCCCAATTCAGCCTCTTAGGTCACCCAGCTTAATGGTTCTGCATATGCAGTACTGCTTGATAAGAAATCATATTAATGCTGATTTGAAGCTTGCAGCTTAGAGGAAAAATGAAATTGTGTTTGTATTGGTATGCTGCACTTGGGTGCATAGCTTGCCTTCTTTCTGACTGGCAATACTTCTCTGATTTGTATTTAAAACTCTCTCATCTACTCTGATACAAATACTTCTGAAAGTTAAGAAACAGGGGTTTTTGTCATGACTCTTAAGCAACATTTCCTTTAACAAATCATAGTAGCATGGAATGTCAGAGCTCGAAAGAAATCTTAGAAATCATTTACTTCCATGCCTAGAGTGTACAGAAAAAAAACTAAAAATTTTCACAGAGAAGTTGCGAAAGCTAGACTGACTGCAGATCTTGATTTGTTCTTGCTAAACTTTGTCCTGAAGGTGATCGTGTTAGTCAGACTTCCATTACTGCAAGAAATTTCTCAGCTAAATCAAATTTACAGGAACAAAGATTTATTTTGGCTCTGAGTTTCAGAGATTTCAGTTCATGCTTTTTATACTGTGTCAAGGCAGATCTTCATGCCAAAAGTATGTGTAGGAGCAGAGGAACTAGGCTGGGGGGAGGCAGAAGAGAGAGTTTAGGGAGGGTGAAATAGAGAATGGACAGTTAAGGGTCTTCCAGTGGAAGAAATGGGGAAATGAAAGGTTTAAATTAGGACAACTGGTATCAGCATGAAAACAAGAAACTAAAAAAGCATACTGAAAAAATGGAATCAGCAGAACTTTGTGAATTACTGAATGTAGTGAATGAAGGAGAGAGAGGGGTGAGGTTTACCTGCTGGTAGGTGAACTGAGAAAGGACAACACTCACTGTGATAATGACAGCAGGTGAAAAGGTTACCAAACTATTCAGGATGTAAATAACAATATTAATTAGACAAATGCAAATTATATTAACAAGTATAAAGGTACAGAGACACACCTGAGAGAATTCAGACTTCACAAGTATACAGTCTTTAATACACATTGTGATCCCTACACCACTAAAAATAGTAGTGCCTCGGTTCATGAACTTAATTCTTCCCACAATGCTGGCTGCAACCAAATTGCAAGCACAAACATTAAATTCATGAGTCTAGGTACCACTGTATATTTCTGTTTTGTCCTTTCATCTTTTTAAAAAAGATATGGCAGCATTCAAAGACTACCAAAATGGAACTAAAGTTCCATTTCTTTTACAGACTTGGGCAACTAATTTTATTTATTCAAATTTAAGTTCCTCAGTGGCACAAGCACATTCCTGGCAAGTGCAAGGTTCTGAGTGTGATTCCTAGTAAAAAAAAAACTCTCATATGAATTTAAATCCCTCATATAAAAGCCAGAGCAATGAGTCAGGCTAATCTTACCTTAACGTAATGTATGGATCATATTAACTGATTCAGTAAGTATTTTGAAAGCATAGAAAGTTATTACAAATGTAACCAAATTTTTTTGTAAAAGATTTGAGGAAGAAAAATAAGGCATTGACATTTGTGAGTTTTGTCAATGAGTTGACTAGCAGTGTTTCTAAGGAAAAACATCTATGCATTTCACCGTAAAATTCAGTCATCACCTGAGAATCCACAGAGAAAATTTTGACATCCTAGAGTGTCCTCCAGTGATCTAGGCTGGGATAGGGAGGAATGCATGAAATTGGTAATTTTGTGAGGAAATGCTTGCAAGTATAAATTTTGTTTGATTCACCCTTATACTATGAGGAACATGAACGGTTGCAAGGCCATTTCACAAAATTTACAGGATACTGACTGGATTGCAATAATTAGGAATTTCCCTTGTAAACTTTTCAAAGAAATTCTCTCTCTCTCTCTCTCTCTCTCTCTCTCTCTCTCTCTCTCTCTCTCTTTATTTATTGGTACAGTGATCAAACTTACGACTTTGCACTTGCCAGGCAGGCGCTCTGCCGCTGAGCTACATTCCTGGCAGAAACCTCTCTTTTGAGTCACCATAGCATCTTTTCACCTAAAATAGGCTTCAACGTTGATTTTTATAGTACATTCAGAAACTATGCAGCAGAGCTCTGATATGTGTTGATTTCTATTCCAGTAAACTGTAAGATGTTCACTTGAAAAGCAACATAAAGTCTTCCCATAATAACAGGAATATTGGAAGCCAAAATAAAAAATAATTGATACATTTATACAGAAAAGTGAGTCCTTTGGAAGCACCTTTAGGTCAGAAGCCCTTTATTTTTATTTAAGTTGTTCAAATAATGGTCCCTTAATCCTAGGGTACAAAGTTCGTGCTTCAGAATGTTTAATTGGAAGCCTTGTTGGCCTTGATGCCTCAAACTTTGTCTCTTGTCCTGATTCATAGGCTCAATGCAAAAGAATCCCTTAACTGCTCTGCATCTGTGCTTACTCATGTGAAATATGAGCATGGAATTAATAATACTATACTTGAGATTCTTCTAGCTCTAAAATTCTGAACCTTATATTCTCTCAGAAGACCTAAAATCATTCCAGTTCGAATTTGTGAAGGGCATTAGGACAAAGTGAACAATTTTGTATAATAAAGTAAGGGTCAACCACAAATAAAACTAATAATTGTCTATTGCATGAAACATTTGACATAATTCATTTAGATAGCTTTTTCCAGCCATAGACAGGCATTTTCAATTATTGCATACTTGCTTCTTGCTTCCTATGTCTTCTGACTCATTAAGACTAACATGGCTTATTTGTTTTCAGATGATCATGAGGCATTATAGATATTTCAATTGATCTTTAAAGCAGAAAAGTAAAACCATATAATATTAAGCATCCCTTGAGCATTGTTATTACACTGCATTTTTGACTGAAATCTTATAGAAAAATACAGCAAGTTAAAATGACACTACATTTCTGTTTAAAGATCTCCTTTGCTATGTATTTTTAGTTGTGTTTTATTTCTGTGCACACAGAATGCAGGCTAAGTTAATAAATAAATACATGGACTAGCCTCACTGTCCTCCTAGCCTCAGTGGGACACTGCTTCATTAGCTGAACTCAAGAAGAAAAAACAATAAATGAATAGATTCCTGCTGTGTCTTTCTCCTTCATATTGTTTTGATCAGTAGTCAGCGCTTCTGCCTATGTTTCACTATGTATAGAGGCGTTTCATTGTACTAGCTAATTGTTAAGAAATTTAGATCGAACCTACTGCATGCATTAGCTTTTGGCATGAGTAACATTGACCCTAGTCTTCTGTTGTCATAATATTACAGGCCCAGAATGCTGATTATAAATAGGAAAGGACAGTTAGAAAACAGAATGGATGATACCAAACAATCCAGAAAAAAATAGGCACGCTATTGTCAATTTTATGTGACTCTCTCATGGTTGACCATTCAGGCACAAGTTCAATTGATCAATGGAGTGCACACAGAGAAAGATACTGCTTTGGGCTCTTCAATTAATACCAGTACTGCCTAGGGTCACCTGGAGTTTACAACTTATCAAAAATGGGACATCTATTATCTAGGAAAAATCTGTGTGGGAATTTACCTTTGATATTGAGTAGTAGTTCACCATTTTTCTGTGTTTATTTGACTGATGTGACATGTCAAATCTAAGTCTACTTGCAATCAAGGTAATACTGCAGCATCCGCACTGATCTATGCCCATTCCACAGTTTTACACAAAAGCTAAGATAGACCAAGACAACACAATTATAGAGGTCTCAGTAAAGACACAGACAATTCTGAGGCTGGCTTTGCAGGATAGGTAGGATTTTAATAGGCACAAATAACCACAACAGGATAAGGAAATCAATTAGTAGGAGGAAATGACATTAAGAAATGGAGAGTGGCCAGAAATTGAAAAATGAAGGAAGGGTTCTGGAAAGTGCAAATAATGTCACTCAGCTATAGCAGCAAGAGTAGAGCATGAGGGCAGCAGCCAGAGCTTCAATGTGCAACTGACACTACTGGCAGATTGAGTGGCGGATATTTAATTTTCTGTGTCTGACTTATCTCACTTGACATTAAGGCTTCAAGTGCCATCCATTTTCCTGAAAATGATATTATTTCCTGAGAAACTTAAAATGTATACAAAGTGAAAATACAGGAAAGAGGGTAGGAAAAAGGCAGGTAAAGATGGGGAAGGGGGTCAGCGAGAAAGAGGAAGTTACAGAAAGGGAAAACACAATTAAACATGATCAGTATACATGACATGCATGCATCAGTTCTCCAAACCAAACACAGCTTATGCTTTAGAAGTATAGACTAACTTTAACAACAGGAGTGAGACTTAGAGGCATCAGACTGAAAGCAATAGTCAAGAGAGTGAGCTCAAGGAATGGGGAGGAAAGACAGGTGAAGTCAAAGTGGAGGACCTGTGAATCATTGATTGCATCTAAGGCATACTTGCTAAGGTGGGTTGGAGACAAAGCTGAACTGTCATCTGGTTTGGAGAATGTTGTCAAGGTCATCATTATTTAATTTCTATTACCTGTTTTATCAAAGATTTTATATTGTGACAGAAGTTTTCTTACATATTTGGAGGATACAAAATGAATTTATCCATATTTATCATAACTATTTTCAAGATTATTCATAAAATCTTTAAGATTTGCAAATGTGAAATGATAATTAAAAAGGAAATAAGCCTTCCAACTCTTGTTAAGCTTTGGATTTTACTTGACATTTGCATGATAGATTTTAGAAGAGCTGTTATTACACAGATACAAAATCAAGTGAAATGTTTTGTTCTCTTCTTGGTATATCAAAATGACACACTGCTTAATATATCACAAAGATTATGCTATAATTAACCTCTCCATTTGCTTTCTTAAAAGTCTTTTAAAAAGTCCTATGGAATGAGACATAAAGAAAGGAACATTAACTTATAGTTATTTTGTCCATTCTTTGTGATCCAAGCAATGGATTGCTACCAGAAAATACCAAGAAATATCACACAAAAGTGTCTTTATAACAAGTTCATATAGAAATCCCTTCATCTTGTATGTAAATCTCATTCTCTTTCTATATTGCTTAGTTTGAGTAAACAATAGCATCATCCACTTACTGCCCAAGCCATAATTGCTGAAATAATTCCATTCTCTTCATAGCAATGACTTACCAAATACTGTCTGTTCAATTGTCTTAATGTATCTGGAATTCCTCCATACTTTTCCATACTAAATGTTCTTGCTCATTTCTGATTGCGATTTTCTACCTAACCTTTGAATTCACGCTCATCTGTTTCTATTCCCAAATTGCTTTGTTTTCAATTAAAACACATTTATGTAAAATAAAATGCTAATCATATAATAAGTACCTGATTTTTTCTGAAAATTTAAAAATACCTCAAGCTTGATCAATGTGTTTAGTGAAGGAATTAAACTCAATAGAAAACAATTGGAGTAGCTGGTTTTGGTTTTCCAAGTACTCTTATCACCATTCTAGATGCATAAGTGAGATACTGGCTAACATAGTTGGGAAACTGCAGACTGAAGGTTAAACCTAGTCATTTATCTGGTTTTGGAAAAAAGCTTTACTGAACTATAGCTGCATCCACTAATTTTGTGAGTGTATATGCATTGTCTGCAGCTAATTTTATAGTGAAATGGCAAAGTCCAGTAGCTGTGGTAATCAATACGTGGCTTGAAGCATTTTTTTGTTTTTTATTAGTACATGCTTGTGATACATAATGACTACATTCACTGTGTGCAATTTGTAAGTATACATGACACACTGTAACTCTTTATTTCCCTTCACCACAATCTCCATCTCTTGGTTTCTTTTCCATTTGCAAAAGACCTATCCCTATTTCCTATTATCTTTTTTTTAGTTTTTTTTAAATTTATTTAAAGAGAAAAAAAAGCAAAACAGAAAAAGGGGTAGAAACAATACAGAATTTCATAAAAAAATCAGTAAGAAATCACTAGTTGATAAATCACATATTGTCGTCTTAGACCTAGTTGTTAAAGTTACAAAATTAAAGCGTACAAAGTAGACATTCAAACAGTGAGACTGCAAAGAAGTTCAGTGATACAGTAACAACTTAGCAACATGGTTATCAATCCTACACACTCAAACATACATGCAGCCATATCCTCTAGAGCACTTTCTTTTCTTCTTTTTACTTTTTAAGTCCATTATCTGCTTAGTTATATCCTGTTTCAGATTTCTCAGTACCTTACTGACTTATTTTGTTATTGTTACATATGTTTAATCACCTTATATAATTCTGTTGCCTTGTTTTTGAGTTTCTCCTCATCCATGATCCATAGATTAGCTTTGGTGTAGTTGGGAGATTTTTGGAGGTATTGTTACTTTCTTATCTACTTTTTTTTTGAAGGTAGCAAAATACAGCAGAACAAGACAGAACAAAACCATGCAACCACACTGCAATAAAACTACCACAGAACCTCAGAGCAGGTCACCAGGACATGAGCAATGGGCTCAATAGTACAGCCCATTTTGTTCACATTAGCTATTCTTTCAATCAGGTAGAGGAAAATGGAAGGAAATATCGAACTTTTAAAAACAGAATATTGAATAAAGCAGTACCATTAATCAAAACTGAGCAAAACAGTGATAAAAATATTTGCCTTCAAAGAGATGCTAGAAGGAAATCCCCCTTACTTGCCATGCTGTATACATTCATCCTCCAAAAAGATACTCAGACCACCAGTGCCAACTTGCTAACGGGGGGGTGGGAGTGGATCAATGTCTGATTCTTAGCCCGTGAATCGGCAGGGCCCCAGCTGCTTACCAGGGCGGCCAGTAGGCCACCATGTCTCCCAGCACCCAAAGTTCCAACATGATGCAGAGCTCAGGAATCCCTGCTAGATTCCTATCAGGAATCCCTGATAGATTGGGGCTAGCACGCCACCGATCCGGTGCATCAGCGGCTTGCTAAGCCCCCCCAGCTGCTTACCAGGGCGGCCAGTATGTCACTTGTTCTCCAGCACCCAAAGTTCCAACATGATGCAGAGTTCAGGAATCACTGATAGTTCTCGCCCTGGTGCACCAGTGGCTTGCCAGGCCCCCAGCTGCTCACCAGGGTAGATGAGTAGGCCACCTGTTCTCCCAGTGCCCGAAGTTCCAGCATGATGCAGAGCTCAAGAATTGCTGATAGTTCTTGCCCTGGTGCGCCAGTGGCTTGCCAGGCCCCCAGCTGCTCATCAGGGCAGTGAGTAGACCACCTGTTCTCCCCTCCTATTATCTTTTATTTTGCTCTTAATTTATACTTCAGATATCCCATGAAAGAGAAACAATGTGATATTTAAGCCTGTGCATATAATTTATTTCACTTAACATTATAGTTTCAAGCTGTGTCCATTTTCCTACATGTGACTCATATTTGTGCATCTGTAAAGTGGTGTAGTACTTCACTCTGTGCAAATGCCATGTTTTCTTTGTCCTTTCATCTACTGATGAACACTTAGACTGCTTTCAAGATTTAGCTATTATGGTTGTTCCATGAAAAAAAAAATATATATATATACATGTATCACTGTAATATGATGTCATTAAATCTTTTAGGAAGACACATAGAAAATAACAGCTGGGTCAATGGAATTTTTTATTTACATCTTTTGAGGAATCTCCACACTGATTTTCATATTGGTTGTACTACTTTACATTCCCTCTTATAATGTAGAACAGTTGCTTTTTCCACTGCAGCCTTGCAAATTTTCAAAGTATTACTATCTGGCCCTTTATAGCAAAGGGTGATAACCCCTGCTTAAAATATTTAAGGCTTCATTCTTTTAGGAAACTACTTGACAAGAGATACCAGACAGGATAGTTTTAGAAAATATAAGAAAACAAATAATTATTCAAACCAATCACCACCATAATATTTATCTCTTTAAAAAGTATTTTTGAGCCAGGGATTTAGCTCAGTGGTGCAAAGGCCTGCCTAGCACTAGGTTGTCATTTCGATCCCCAGTACCAAAAAAAAAGTATTTTTATATGCTTTCATACATAATATTGATGTAACATCAATCTCATTGGAATCATGTTTTAATAAAATTTTATACAATTATTATTTATCAAATTAATAACCTCAGTATCACAGTATTTATCAAATCATACATGCTGTAACTATATTACTAGACCACTCTCAACTACAATTGCTGGATCATTTTCTACCATATAGTATTTAGCAATTCTGCTAATGTTGGGCACTGATGTCATTTCCATATTTTTATTTTTCCAGATAGACTAGGGGTTTAATGGAGGGTAAGGCAATGGGAAAAAAGTTATATTATGTATAGGTACAAAGTCTTTAAGAAGAATGTGATCATTATGTATAACTAAAATATATCAATAAAATCTGATTTAAAAAGAGCATTTATAACAGAAACAGTTATAAAATGTGCTAAAAACTATGTAATCAAAAATGCAATGTGATATTCTCAGTCGGATTCCAGAAATTAAAAAAAAAACATAGTGGAAAAACTGGTGACATACAAATATAAGCTGTAGTTTAATACTGTCAATTATGTGGATGTCTTAGTTTTGACAAACATGTAGTGAGAAAAACCTTTAAGGGAAGCTCACTGAGTAGTATACAGGAATTCCCTATAATATTTATGCAATTGAATTTTTTTTAATCGGTACGGGGTATCGAACTCACGACCGCCTGCTTTCAAGGCAGGCACTTATGCCGCTGAGCTAAATCCCCAGCCCCTAGGAATTCCCTATAATATTTATGAAACACATATGTAAATCTAAAATTATTCCAGCATACAAAATTTAAAATGAAAAATAAGTCAAATATGTCAAGTTTTGGAAGAAAATTTATTGAAAGTAAACTTATATGTAGAAAAATACACAAATGATAAATGTATAATTTTGTTATTTTTTGAAAAATGATCACACTCATACAAATGACACCCAGATGAAAATACATAACATTTGCTGTACCAAACCCTTACTGTTCACTTATAGGCACTGTGCTGTGCAATACTCACAATATACTGTTATCTAGCAAAAAGTTGGGTTTTGATAGCTTTGTCATTTATTAAATGGAATCATGAGCACTTTTATGTCTAGCATACTCTGCTCCACATTTTGTTTGTGAGATCTGTCCATGTTGCATGTAGTTATGGTTTGTGCAATGCAATTGCAGCATCTGTATCCACTGTATAAATATAATAGTTTACTTATCCATTCAACCGTTAAAAGGCATTTGAATGACAGGTACTTGGGAGCTACTGTGGAAAACGCAGCATGAAAATTCACATAGAAATGACTTTTCATTAACATACATAATATTTTATAGATGATATATCCATAACTTGTACTTCTGGATCAGAGAGTATGCATTTCTTTGATTTTAGTGGTATATTTAGTGAATATTGAAGAAAAGTACACCAACCAGCAGTGTACAAAAATTTGTTCTTGTGTACAACCCATATATAGCAATATATCTTTCACTATTAGCCCTTCTGGTGAATACATAGTTATGAATATGAAGTTTTAATTTGCATGCACTTAAGGACTAATAGATTTAATCACATTTGCAAAATTTATTGTCCTTTGTGATCTGCTCTTTTATGAAGTAACTGATCAGATCTTTTCCTGATGTTTCTATGTGTTTGTTGGGTTTGTCTTGCTGATTTATAGACATTCTTTATATATTCTAAATGCTAGTTCTTCTCCTTTTATATTTAATTTTTCTTATCTGTCACTTACCTTTTCACTCAGGTATAGGTGATTTTAACTATCTATTCCCTTATAGTTATTCTTATATTGAAGTTTTCCATTTAGCTTTTATTGTCAATAATGAGAAATGTATGCCTGATTGAGAGGGAAACCATCCATGGTATACGGATCAATGTAGTAGACTGAATAACAGGCTGCTAAAGACATTTAAATGCTAATCCTAGGAATTTATGTTATATAGAAAATGGTGCTTTGCAACTGTGACTAATGCAATTATATTTAGATATGGAGATTATCCTGAATTATATAGTAAACTTAAAATAATTATAAGGATTCTTATAAAGGTGGGTCAGGAAATCAGTAGAAGAAGACAACGTGACTGAAAAAGCAGATATAGAAATGATGATGCCATTACCCAATGAAGGAAGAAATCCACCAGAAACTGGAAGAGGCAAGGCATGGATGCTTCGTTGGAGTCTGCAGAAAAGCTCAGAGCTTCGCCAACACTTTAATTTTAGTGCAATGAGCCCCATTTCAGACTTCTGCTTTCCAAAACTGTTAATAATAAATTGTTTTAAGCCACTAAGTCTATGGAGATTAGTTATACCAGAAACAGGAAAATTAATGTTCACTCCCAAGTCTTCAATTATGTCACATTTTTCCAACACAACCAATGAAAGTTCTAAAGTAGTGTGTTTCATTCTGCTAAAAGCAATTCTTATGAAGCAAATCTATCATCAGATCCTAGAATCAGTGGATTTCCCCAGGCATAGACATGGATCTCATTTTACTCTTCAGAATTATAATCACTGCAATCCTGCTTGATTTGACACCTCTCTGTCACCTTTAAATATATAATTTTTGAAATATATCTAGTGCTATAATTGTTTTAATCAAGTGCACTGACCTACCATGAACTACTTTATCTTGCTCAGTAATAATGTCCCTCGAGTATTCTAAAGACTTTTGTGTTCTACTGTCACTTCTCATTGCAAGAAATACAGAGAATTGAAATTCTCTATTCTCTATACTTTTAAAATTTTTAAAGTATTTAAAATAAAATATATTTGCATAATGAAAGAACATAGATTTCTAAACTGAAAGCTTGAGATAAATGTACAAAAAGATTTTTTTAATTCCACATTAAGTAATATTGTGAAATTACAGAATAATGGCAAGCAGATATTTAATTCTTCAAGTTTCTGGAGAGATAAGCAGGTCTTAAAAATGTATCTTAAATCACAGTGGTATCAGAAATACCTATGAGAAGACTAGAAAATAAAAGCCTATTGAAAAATGCCCTAAATTTCAAGGGAAATATTTCTAAACTAGAATTGCCTACTTATCTGTACTTGCATACAAGTTTTAAGGTGGAATTAATCCATTTTCACATGTATAGCTCACAAAATGCTTCCCTTCATGGACCCTTTATCAGGAATGTCTAGAAAATGAACTCCTCTGAGAGAAGAAAATAAATCAAGAATGAAGAATGTTATCAGAGCCAACATGGAGAAAATGGATGATGTTAAAGGAGAATCTATCATGAGAGTGGTATGACAGGTCTAGAGAAAAAGAAGCTTAGAGTAGAGAAAGTGGATACTATTCTTTAGGATGAATCTCCCTATCCAAAGAAAAAAAGTTCACTTAATGGACTACCTGATAAATTCACCCTCGCAGAGAAGGATTTTTTTTTTTTAATTTTAAACAGAGGAAACTAAAACAGAATAAAGCCAATCAATATAAACTAATATAAGTGATATGGGACTTCAAAAACCTTACAAAATCAGCAATAGTTACCGTAATGTCTCGTCTTGTCTTCAAAATAGCGGTAAAATAGTAAAAATTGAACAGAACAGAACAGAATAGAGCAGAAACAATAAAAACAAAATAATGAATGCAATAAAGGACTTCCAAATAAGCTAACAGTAAACTCAAGATGGATACCGTAATATGTCTTGCTAACTTTGAAATAGTTGCTCATGCCATCAGATTTAATATAATCAAATAAAACAAAAGAGGGGACCTCCTGGTGCAACCTTGTTCTCTCCCCCTGCAGTCCACCAATGTCGCTGACTCATGGAGAGAGGCTTGGGTCTGGCTGTCCCAACTCCAGAAGAGGCTCAAGCATGACGCTGTTTCCAGGTGGGGATCACCTCCTGGTGAGGCCTGGTACTCTTCCTTGCAGTCTGAAAATGGTGCTGACTCAAGGTGAGAGGCTTGGGTGTGCCTGTGACCACTCTGACAGCAGCCCGCACATGGTGCTAATTTCTGCTCAGGAGATTACCTTCTTGTGAGGCCTGGTTCTCCCCCCTCACAGTCCACAAATTACATAGAAGGATTTTAATAGCACATTTAGAAATTTAGGGAGAAAAGTAGTAATAGTTTCACAGAACATTATCAAGTAAATCTAATGCAATTATAAACTCTGGAAAAAACCAAATATATGACAAAATTCTTCAAAGGACAGTCACATAAAGTGCAATGTTGTATCGCTAAATGCTGAAAGTTGGTTTGGTAAAAAATGTGATAAGTTTATATTTATTTCACATGAAAAGATCATGGTGAAAAAGGGAAAATATGCATAACCAATGAGAAAAATAAATAGCAGCAGTGTATTATTTAGATATAGAAATAATATCAGTGAAAGCTTAAGAGAGTGAAAAACATTGCTCTCAGCAGTGGGTAGGATGATATGTAACTGTTATTTTTTTTATTGTTAGCAATTTGTTGTGTCACTGAGGGTTGAAGTCAGGGCCTTCACACTGAGCTACAACCTCAGCCTTTTTTATTTTGAAACAGAGTTTCACTGAGTCCCTGAGTTGTCCAGGTTTGGACTTGTGATGTTTCTGCCTTAACCTCCCTGAGTACTGTGAATGCAGGCATGTGTCAACATGTCTGTGTATAACCATATCTTTTTATACAAAACATTATGTTTATTGGACTTAATTGTAGTGTGTTTTATTACTTAATAATTTAGAAAGAGTTCGAAATATATATAAATAGCTCTTAAAATTAAATATTAACCCTAAAAACCCAAATTTTAGAGAGTACAAAAACTTAGGCACTTGGACAACAAAGAAGTTACACACATGGGCAATTAAGCAATGAAAAGAGGCTGATAATTTGTTATAAGTAAGATAGAATCTAATAATATGAGAGGTAATTTCACATTTATTTAAAGCTCTAAAATTGTAAACACGAAAATATCAGTGTTAGAGAAGAAAGAGATCGAATGGAACTCACACAAGTTAATAAAGTAAGTTTAAAATAGGAGAATTACTTTGGAAAAATAGTCAAATTATGATGAAGTTACACATAGATCTGTGCTATGAATCACCAATTCTTCTCTTAGGTATTTTTACCAAAAAGAAAAGAAGATATGCTTGCACAAAAGCTTTATTACAGACAAATGCACAAATTTTATCTGTAGCATTATTCTTAATAGTAAAAAACAATAATGAACCTACCTAGCGATTAGCAGCTGAATGGATAAATAGATAAGTCAGTAACAATAAAAAGAAGTTATTAAAAATAAAATGGAATGTTATTAACAATTAAGAAAAAGCGATAACTTTGAATAATGGTATTAAATCTTAAAAATGTTAAGTTAAAGGATCTAAACACAACAAAATTTGTAATATAACAAGAATAAAGATGATAGTAGTTCCCCGGGTATGGATAAACTCATCAGGTAGGAATAAGAGGGAATTTTGAGACTGATGGAAATGTTTCTGGGTTTTGTCTTGACTATTATAAATAGGCAGGTCTAATTCACAAAGTTAGTGAACTTTAAGATCCATGCATTTTGAATACATGCATCTCAGCTCAATTTAAGAAATAATTATATATCATTTCTCTTTTTTCTGTGCAACCTGCACAAATTGTCCTGAACTTTGCTACAATTCAATATTTAAGTTGTATACATGCATACACACACAAACACATTCACACACACACAATTATGTTGTTAATGTGATTTGATTCAAGCATTGGAAACTCAGTCCTAATTTTGGCAATACAGAGGTAGTGTGGAAACATTCAGAGGTAGAATGTAGAAGATCAGTAAGTCAATGTAAAACGGGATTCTTTATTTTCCTTTGGTGTCTTTAATTGGAAGATATAAGTACTGACATAGATTAGCTCATAGACCAGAATAGTTGAAGAAGCCTATACTGGTAGAATTTAAGGCAGAATTTGATTATAGAAGCAGTCAATTCTGACAACTTGTCATATTTAGGTACATATAAAGGTACATCATTAATATTTTGATGAAGTTCTAAAAGGGATTAGTGATTTTGTTTAGGATTTTCTTTCTAAATTTACCTGAAAGTTTTTGTGAGAAACAAAGATAAAACTTTAGACTAATTTTCTAACTTCACAAGTGTTTTGTTGATATCTATAAGGAGAATAATATGGCAAATATCTTCTAAAAAAGATTATACATGTTCTTAATAAAGATGGAACCCTTGTGCTGTGAAAAAGCTTTCCTTTTGGTTTCTATTGCTTAATATGACCTATGTCAAAGGTTTCCAAGGAGTTTGAGGTTCCAGTATATGAGTAAGTAATTTGAAACAAAGTTAAGTAATCATAATGTAATAAAATTTGACAATCCTTAAGGAAACTCTCCTAGCAATTGCACTGCAAGCTTCTAATTGCAAAATTGAATAATTCATCTCTAATATTTTACCCAATTTACTTTACCATTATAGTTTTCTCTTGCTTCATTCTGGGCAAACAGTGGTACAGTTTTGTTTTCTAATATTTTGAAAGCTGTTTTAATTTGGAAACTCTACTTTTGACCACGATTACTTACAAATTACACAAAGATACATATCAATAAGGAACATGTGAGATAACTGGTTAACAGCAGATGGCTAGAAGATAAAAAATATATAAATTAGTTAATTTTTATTCTGTTAAAATATGGCCTATTTTAGGGCTGGGGAATACAGCTCAGAAGTGCCACACTTGCCTGGTAAGCGAAAGACTCCGAGTTCAATTAATGGTACAAAACAACAAAGAAACAAAATCTCACAAATTTTAATCATTTATAAATCTGTGTTCTTCATTCCTCTTCCCTATCCTCTTCCAATATTTTTTGAAAGGAAGAGGTAAATAAGTAGAAATAACCACCAGAGTTGGGGATTTAGCTCAGCAGCTCGAGGTTGTGAGTTTGATCCGTGGTACCAAAAAAGAAGAAAGAAAGAACACCAGAGAAAAATTTATTCTTGTTTATAAAGGATGAATAAGGCTCAAAGAATTTTATTATAATACATGTAATTCTATGTTTAAATTATTATTCTATATTTCATCATGAATAATTTTAATTGTTTAATTTAATCATTTTATTTAGTTTAATTGTTATTGTTTACATATAAAGTTTAAAAGAAACTTGATATGTAATGGATGAATTTTTTCTGTATGCAAGAATAAATTTAACCCATTTTGGTATATTTAATAGACATTTTAAATAACTCTAAGGAAATGTTATATTGAAGCACTAAATTTAAGATAAAATCTAAATCTCTTGAATTTCAAATTCTGTGTAATGTCTCCTAAATGATATCTCTGCATTTTTGTAAACAAATTATTACCAGAGGCTAGGATCAAGTGTGTACATGAAAGAGAAATTCAAATTAAAAGAAGTGTTTTAGTCTGGTTCAAACTGATAGGTTGAGGTCTACATTGTGGTCTTAAATTCCTAACAAATCTCTACAAAATCAGAAAATATATGTGGAAAACAGATCAACTACCATACAAAATCATAAGAAGAGAAATACTAAAATAAGCATTGAATATAATAAATCGCTAAAAGTCAGAAAGGAGATCAGATTATGTTAATGAAGGAAATAGCACCTCAAATCACTTACAAGACAGGGCTGTTACAAAAATTGGTCTTCTGCTCAAGGAAAAAGAAAACCAAGAATATAAGTGGTATCAGAAAATGGAAAGTTGATTACCTGGAAAAGGCACATTAGAAGATGCTTAGCCATGTATTTCCCCATGAGAATAGGAAACCCTCATCCTCAGGATCCTACCACCCAAAGTACAAATCACAGAAACATATCCTGGTCCTTTCTTATTCTCTCTGAAGTCAATTTCCAAAAGTACTTCACAAACTTCCTAGGAGAAGACTACATAAACAGATACAGCAAAGTCTCAACAGGAAATTTAATACACAAAAAGATCAATCAAACAGTGAAGAAACAACCTCCATGAAAAGATAGTTGTTGATATCACATAAGAGAGACACCAAGTCTGGCTGACAGAATAAAATATATTCATATATATGAAAAACGTTATTAAAACAATCAAAATAAGCATCATTAAGAAATTATGGAAATATCTCCCTTTACAGTAACATTTAAAAAATGAAAAATTTAGGAATCAACCTAACAAAAATGTAAAAGACCTATATGCTGAAAATTATATTACACTGAAAAAGGAGATTTAATGGGATATTAGAAAATGGAAGGACATTCCTTGCTCTTGGCTAGGAAGAACCAACATTGTGAAAATGGCCATACTCCCAAAACTTTTATACAGATTTAACACAATCCTAATCAAAATACCACTGACATACCTCACAAATCTAGAGAAAACACACCTAAAATTCATTTGGAAACAGAAGAAACCTAGAATAGCAAAGGCGATTGTGGGCAACAAATGCAAGGCAAGAGGCATCTTAATTCCTGACTTGAATCTATACTGCAAAGCCACAGTGATAAAATCAGCACAGTATTGGCAAAGAAATAGATCTGAGGATCAATGGAGCAGATTAGAGGATGCAAGCACAAGTACAAAGACACTCAGCCACTTGATATTTGACAAAGGGGCTAAATATGTCCACTGGAAGAAGGGTAGCCTCTTTTTTTTCTAATCAGTACCTGGGGTCGCACTCATGACAGAGTCCTTGCAAGGCATGCACTTATGCTGCTGAGCTAAATACCCAGGCCCAGGTTAGCCTCTTTAATAAATGGTGTTAGAAAAATTGACTCTCCACATGCTGAAGACTGAAACTAGATCCATGCCTATCACCATGCACAAAACTAAAGTCTAAATGGATCAAAGACCTCAATATTAAAACAGAAACACTAAATCTACTGGAAGACAAGGTAGGTAGAAGTCTTGGAGACATAGGGGTAGGCAGAGAATTCATGAACAAAACACAAACTGCACAGGAAACACTTCAAAGAATCAACAACTGGGATCTCATATTACTGAAAAGTTTCTGCACTTCAAAGGAAATCACCAACAGAGTGAAAAGAAAACCAACAGAGTGGCAAAAAATTTTAGCCAGCAACCCCTCAGACAAAGGACTTGTGTCTAGAACATATAAAGAATTGAAAAACATCAAGTTCCCCAAATTCAAAGACCCTCTACAAAAATGGGCATCTGAGATGAACACACAGTTCTCAGAGAAAGATACACAAATGGTAAACAAATACATGAAGAAATGTTCACCATCACTGCTGATTCAAGAAATGCAAATTAAAACAACATTGAGATTTCAACTCACTCCGGAAATAATATCTGCCATCAAGAAATCAACTGATAACAAATGTTGGTGAGGCTATGGGGGAAAAGGAACACTGCTCCACTGTTGGTGGGAATGTAGACTGGTGCAACCCCTGTGGAAATCCATATGGAGAATTCTCAGAAGACTAGGATTGGAAGTTCCATTCAATCCAGCTATTCCCCTCCTAGGTATTTTCCCAGAAGAACTGAAAAGTTCATATCACAGTGATATATGTGCACCCATGTCCATAGCTACACAATTTGTAATACTTAAATCTTGGAAACAACCAAGATGCCCATCAACTGCAGAGTGGATGAAAAAGATGTGGCATTTTTACACAATGGAATATTACTCAGCTATAAAAATGATAATATTGAGGCCTTCATAGGTAAATGGAGACAACTTGAGATTATCCTCATTAGTGAAATAAATAATAATCATATTTATAAATATCACATTGTGTCTCTAGTGTAAAAAGTGATAAGAACTATAAGTAATAAAACCCAAACTGTGTAATTGCTATTGTAAAAAAGAGAGGAAAAGAAAGGGCTCTAAGGGATATAAATACAGGTATGTTTGAGTGTGTAAAATAGATGACCATATTGCTAAATCTCTGTTGGATCATTGAGCAGAATTGTTTGTAGTCTCACTGTTTAAATGCCTACTATGTATGCTTTAAATTTGTAATTTGAACAACTATATCCAAGACGACAACATGTAATTTATCAACTAATGATTTCTTAGTGTTTTTTTTCTCATTTTTCTTTTATAATCTGTATTGTTGCTACCTGGTTTTTTTTTTTTGCTTTTTTTTCTCTTTAAATAAAATTTTTTAAAAAATGCATAATTGCTATTGTAAAAAAGAGAGGAAACAGGAAGTGCTATAAAATATATAACTGCATGAATATTTAAGTGAGTAGGTTTGATAACCATACTTCTAAGTTCTTGTTGGATTTTGAACACATCTTTTTACAGTCTCACTGCTTGAATGTCTACTTTGTATGCTCTAATTTTGTAACTTGAACAACTATTTCTAAAAGGACGATATGTAGTTTATCAACCAGTGATCTCTCACTGTTTATCCCTTTTTTGGAAATTCTGTACCATTTCTACCTTTTTTCTGACTTTTTCCTCTTTAAATAAAATAAAATTAAAAAAAGAATAAGCATCATCAATATAATTCAGGAACATATAATATGCCTAATTTATAAAATTTTTTGAACAGGAAAACACAGGATGTAAACACCATCATTATGTTTAAAAAAACTAAATAAATGTTCTGTGTAGCAGAATAAAAAAGGTAAACTGAACACTGAATCAATAAATCTCCCTCTCTTTTGTGTATGTGTGTGTGTGTGTGTGTAGGTGCACTCACACACACAAAAAGAAACAATGTAGCACAGGTAGATTTTCAGCATTTAAATTTGTTTTATTTTTAAAAAGCAAAACAGAAAAAAGTGTAGAATACAGAATTTCAAAAAGAAAACAGTAAGAAATTAACACTAGTTAATATATTACACATTGTTATCTTAGAAGTATTTGCTCAAATTATAAAATCAAACCATAAAAAATGAACAAACAATGACAGCAAAAACTATTCTTCTTGATGAACTAACAGAGAATTAGTAGTATGGTTATCTATCTTGCACACTTAAATATAGCATATTAATAATTCTGTTAGTTCAGCATTTTGAAAAATGACTATAACAAGGAATGCTATGGCTTGTATCTAGATGGCCCCCCAAAGCCTCCTGCAGTCATGAGGGATCTTTCAGAGGTGGCTGGATCTAGAATGTGTGGTGCTTGAATTGAGGCTATGTGGTTATTAATCACTCCACTGATTGATTTGGCACAGTTTTAGCTAGGATTAAGGATGTCAATGCTAAACTGGCCTAGGGCAGGTAGCCCACATAAAATGTAAGGGACAAAAAGTGGGCTAATGAGGAAGTCAAGATGCCCGATCAGTGAGCAACAAAATACAAAGACTCCTGGGAGAAACAACTTATATGCCAGAATAAAACACCCTGGAGAGACTCAGACAGAGGGAGATGGATCCTCATGACACAGGAAGAAATTAAAACGTAAAAAAAAGCTCATCAAATAAGTCGGGACTACAACTACAACAGGTAAAAATTATGGGACACAGCAATTTCATTCATGGTGACCTGCCAAGTTTACAAAGGCCTGAATCCATGCCGACCAGCAGAGCTGCCCAAACTCTTTTCCGCTGCCACTCACAGGAAACACAGCAGCACTGAATTTGGAGGTTGGTGAGCCCAACAGAGAATGGAGCTGGCAAAGGGACCTTCATTAATCCACAGTCAGTGCTAGGAATGAGACCCCCCACACACAGGAAGGGTGAGACCAAACAGGCAACATGTTGGAATCGGGCAGGAGGAGCCTGAACTGGGAGCAACAGTGACTTCAGTTGGTTCCTCCCTCCCCAGAGCAGATTCATGGGATTTGCTTAGACTGGGCTGTGCCCCTGGCTGGGACTCAATGAGCCATCCCAAATTGATTCCCTGCACCTAGCAAGAACCAACGGGGTGGAGGCACTTGAAGTTTGGCTGACCGGGTGGGGAGGGGCAGGCATAGGCAGCTTCTGCTTGCACCTCAGTGACAAGAGCAGGCAGGAGAGGGCAGAGGTCCCTCACCAGTGTGCTTCAGAGGAAACATGGCCAACAGGGAAGGGGGCTGGGACCTGCACTGTAACCTGTGTGGAGGAAGCCAGGGCCATGACAGGAGAGAGAGCCAAAAGGAGGCCCCCAGCCCAGAATCCTGAGAGCACTGATCCAAGAGAGGGGAAAACAAGGGAGACTGAGGGCAGCAAACATGCAACATCAGACATGGCTTCCATGGACATTAAGAAATATCTTCGGGACCTTGTAGAAGAGCTCAAAACAGAAATATTAAATCAGGTAAAGCAGGATATGAGTAAAGTAATAAAAGAAATGCTCTCAGGAATCATCTCTCAGGATGATACAGATGGAAGAAGGGAGGAACACAAAAAATGAGAGAAACATTCAATAAAGAATATAAAGAAGATATAGAATACATGAAGCAGATTCAAAGAGACTACCAGGAAATTAAAAACTCCATTGAAAGCTGGCAAAACTCCTTAAAAGAAACTAAGGATAGACTATCAAAACTTGAAGACAAGTTGGCAGTGTGTGATCATGAAAGGAAAGATCTCTTAAAAATAACAAGGAAACAGTCAGTAACAATACAAAGGCTAGAAGATGACAAGAG